>VZRU01009971.1:11319-30560 GCA_013398155.1 Pedionomus torquatus | reverse complement strand
GAAAGTTGGGTTTTGTCCGATCTAGAAGAACAACTGTTGGATTTTGGTGGAGTTGGTGTGATGTGTGTGTCTGGACTCATGCTATGATACAAGAATGTAAAAATGTGTTGCCTTGCATACACCAGCAGCAGTGACCTGACGTGCTCTGTTCCTGGGTCAGGCACATGCTACTGCCTTTTATATCTCTGTGGGCTTTGCTGGAGACACCTGGGTGCTGTGCTTGGCTGGGGAGGGCTGGAAGCGACGCTGGGGTGAAAGTGGGTCCTGGTCCTGTGCCTCGCTTTTGTGGTATCTGGGCTGTTCCCCTGTCACGAAGAAACAGGGAAGGTCTTGGAGGACTTAGTCCTGGTTGTAATTAATATTTTGGGAGGGTTTGCAGGACAGGAGCGGCCTCTAAGGATTGACAAAGGAGCCCAGACGGTGCATCTCTTGTTCCTGGCAGCTGTAGCTGCTGTAAAGAAGGACCTGGATGCCACTATCAATTCCTCTTGTACCTTTTATAAAAATGTAGTACTTGCAAGCTTCAGTGTTTTTTA
This sequence comes from Pedionomus torquatus, assembly GCA_013398155.1. Lineage (NCBI taxonomy): Eukaryota > Metazoa > Chordata > Aves > Charadriiformes > Pedionomidae > Pedionomus > Pedionomus torquatus. The sequence continues at coordinate 30,024 of VZRU01009971.1, read as the reverse complement.
GGAAAAGTCATTAGTCTAAAAGTCATCGTGTACCTTAGCGTGGCTTGGACTTTGAGGCACAGCTCAGGTGTATGTAAGAGTACGTTATCTGTGACTTTCCATGCCTTCAGATGATAACATTTAACCTTCACTCAGAGTTCCCCGGCGGTCCTGACGCTGGGTTTGTTTCCAAGTCTGGTGACGGGCAGGACAGCAGCCTGAGGACTGGGTATTTAAGGGCACTTGGGCACCTCGAGCCACCCCCCCTCCAAAGCCAGCTCACAGCCTGGCACGGCCGAGCTCCAGCGATCGGCCAGGCATCGACAACAAGCAAATGGGGAAAATACTTGAAGGAGCTGCAAAAATGAGAAGAGCTGGTCAGTTTGATCATGTGTAGGTATGGCAGGAGGATTTATTTAAATTTGGTCATTTTTGTCCTTTTATATAGGTGTTGTTTTTAACTGCTTAATCTGATGGTATAAGGATTCAAAGGTCGACGCTGAGTAGCTCTGGTTATTCTCTGCTGGACCTAGACTTATTGCTGGTGTCATATAAGAAATATACTTCCCTTTTTATGCTACACAATCAGAAGAAAATTATTTTGTTGTCTTCAGTAGTTTTTACCTCATTCTTGTAGTCTTGCCAATATCCTGTGTTTGTTTTTTGCAGGAAGCCTTTCAACGTTTTCTTAATTGGAATTAAGTGTTGTAATAGAAATGCACATTTTGGTTGGAGATAATGTAGGAAATAAATATTCACAGAAATTTATTTTCGGTTAGCGGAAGAACATTCATTGGAGAGCTTTGCTTTGGGACTTTAACTTCTGAGAGTCTTAATGAAAGCTTTCCTTGCTATTGGGTAATGATAAAGGAATAAACCAACTTAACTGCTCCTGAATTATCTTGAGCAACTGATGTCAGAGACAGCAAGTCTATTTGTTATTATGTCGTAGACAAGGCTAATTAACATTTTGACACAGATTTAATGCTATATAAAATTTACATGGAGTAAGAGTCAAATGACAGCAGGTAGTAAATAATTTGACAAAAAAAAATGAGAACAAATATATTGGGGGAAAAAAATACCATGTATTCTTTTCCTGTCAGCAGTTAGAGCTGCCTCTGGACATAGCAGCTGGCCAGTCAGGAATTCTTTTTTTGGGTTTTTTTTTTTTTTTTCCTCTAGTTTTTAACAATGCTTTTACAACAGACTGAACGGGGATCTCTGTCTAAATGAAATGGTAGCAGGAGCGTAGTAGTTCCTCTGGGTATCACACAGCTGAGTTCTTCTTTCTTGCCCACTGCAGCATCTTAGGTGTCCAGTGCTTTAATGTAAGGACTACCCGAATATGGATTATATACGCAAAGACACAGAAACTTTCCTCGTTCCCTTGACCTCAGTCTTGCTGAAGACAGGAAAGCATTTTAAATACCTATAGCTCTGGGTGTACATACGCAGCCGTATGAGTACGTGCATATGTATTTTTAAATGTCCCCTATTTCAAGGTCATCTACAACTAAAGCTGAAGCGCAGATTGGATTTCCCGTAGCGAGATACCTGTTATTTGGGCTGATTCTCGTGGCCTGGAAGGAGTGTGGGATGGGACCAAAGGGGAAGCTTTCATATCCCAGTCTAGCCTGGTGCTTTGTACCTGCCTGGATGAGAAGAATGTGGATTGACGTCTCTTCCCACAGTATTCTTAAGAGCTGCTTCATCTATTCTTTTCTTTTTGTTTTTTTTTTTCCTTTTTCATACTTGCGAAACGGCACCAAGCTTTGAGACACTCCTGTGTAAGCTTAGGCGACGATGAGCAAGAGGATTAATTAGATCTTCAAGACCGATAACTAGAGCAATGAGTTGTGCATAATAGTAGCTTGGAATTCCAGTGACGTGTCTGCAAAGCGCTGTGCAACGTGCATGCCTTGGCTGAAGCATAATTATTTCTCAGCGTTGCATGCCCAAATGCCTCTGGGCTCTGTAGCAAAATTTAGTAAGCAAATTATGTGAACAAAAAAGCCCAACTTCGATGGTTTTGCACACACTAAAATAGTTGTCAGTGAAGCGATTAACTGCTGGTTTGATCACCTATTGGTGGGGTCTTCCTGTTATGTCAAGCTGACAGTCTGAAAATTGGGTTCCTCCAAGATACTGCTGTAGATTTAGACTTACTGGTTTTGTTACGCTAAGTTAATAAAAAAATCGGGGATTAAAATTAGATGGCAAGTGTAGGGAATTTCTGTGTTCTTACCATATAATTTGTATACTTTTGACCAGGGATGCAGGCAAGTCTAGCTTCTTTTTTTCTTTTATTTTTTTAAAAGGAAACTTCAGTTGAAAATAAAATGAAAAAAAATTCTTCCCCATGCAGAGCCTTCCTTTGCTCACAGAAATAGTTTCTGTATTCATATTTAATTTACAGTAGCTCAGAGGGAGGAAGAAAGCACTGGACTCTATTTTTTTTTTTTATATAGTCCTTATTAAATTTCTCTGGAACAACTCTCGGATATAAACAAGGAGGACAGAGTGTACTGGGCAAAGCAGTGAGACGTTTTTTGTTAAAACCATAAGTGTTCATGGCTTTAACATTTAAAGGTAAAAAGCTGGTGAAGTCCATCAGGTACCTTTTGAGTAGTTTTATTTACCACTTGTGCTTTTCCAGTTCCTTTTCTGCTGGGTCTCTGTAGCTTTACCTCTTGATACAGATTTAGATAATTTTTTCCTTCTATTATTTAAAACTTTGCATTTTTGATGATGACAGTGAAGAGCTGTGCTCTCTAGCTTAAGAAAAGGTTTGGTCATAATTCAAGACAAGATCCTGGAGAGGCTTCAATTAAAAGGTGTTGAAAGAGAGCTGTATTTTGCAGTTCTGCAAGGTTGGGATTTTTCTCCCTGGTAAAACCTTGGGGGATCCCTGGGAAAGGAGGTTGGTCCTGCTTTTTCTTTTTTTTTTCTTTTTTTTTTTAATGCTGGTGAGTAGGAATTCAAAACTTCACCCCCCTGCTTTGACCTAGTTATGAAACTCTTGCCTGCTAAAGTATTAATTTGTGGACTCTGAGCCATTTTAGTATTAGAATTACAGAGCAGTGTATACTTTTCTGTAGAGCCACCTTGAGTTTAGACAGTACAGGATGGTGATAAATCTGATTAAACTTAGTAGAATATATATATTCTAGTGCACTATAAACCTTCTTAATTACTGTGGGATTAATCAATAACTTTGACTTTTTTTTTTCTCCTGCTCGGTCATACTTTCAAAAGGTATAATTTAAAAAAAAACAACCAAAAAACAAAAACCACAACCACCAAAAAACAGCTATAGTTTTCCTTTTTGTTCAACTGCTGTTGTTGAACTATGTGTGGTTTGGACTTCAGCCTTCCAGAATGTTGGCAGAAGTTCTTGTCTGGAAAGAAACGGTAATTCTTTTGGGGTTGAAAAATGGGGAAGGAAAGATCGCTGTAGCAGAGATGATTTAAAGCAGAATAAGTCAATATATGTATCTCAACATACACTAGGGCTTATGTGATTTTCTATAGAATGTGCTGCGTTTTTGTTTTGTCAGGTTTGCTTATTTTTAGTTTATTGTAACCAGTCCTATTTTTAAACTTTCTACATGACATTTAATGCATTAGCTAAATTTGCCGAAACTCAAACGTTCGGTTGCATTCAGCTAAAATGATACAAAAGTGACCTTAAGCTCTCTTTTAAATGGTAACTGCTTTTTGCTTGCCTGAAAGCCTCCAAGTGCAGGGCAGGGGACTACACCTGTCCCTCTCGAGGTGCTTGTTTCTTCTCTTGGGATCACAGCGATGCCTGCGCCGGGTTCTCTTTTCTCTTTGCTCAGGAAATGCCACTAGAGGAGGAGGAGGAGAGGGTGCAGCCAGGCCTCGTGTTTGGAGCAGCTCTTCCAAGACATGGAGACCTTCCCAGCTTCATAAGTTCGAGCTCTGACCTGTTGTCAGCTTGCTGTGTCCTGGGGCATTGCTTTGTCCCTCTGAACTCCACGTTCATTGATGGGAAGGGATTGCCCAGCTGGGCACAGGGTGACATTTCCTCCTGCCCCAAGTGACAGCCGTAACGGGGCTGGGCTCTGCTGGGAGGGATGCTCTGTGGTGCTTGTAGCCTGGCCAGTGTGGTGGTGGTGGTCTCTTAGTGCCAGCCTGCAAAATGCCACCAAGGCGCAAATAGCGTTGTGCAGTGACACAAGATGGCCTGTGGCACTGCTCTAGGGGGCTGTGCTGGTACTTCTGCTTTTGTTTGAAAAACAAGCATGCTTGCAGAAATGCATATATATATATATGTTTATATATACAAACTGAAAAGGGAAACATTCGCGTCTTTCAGCTGAGAGTGTTGTCGCCTTCTCTTTTCCCTGGACACATTAAGAGTACTCCTTTAGCAGCAGCATCGATGTTTTTGCACTGGTAAGATGATTGCCTCAGTGATATTAGAGGTCAGAAGAACTTCAGAAACCTTTGAGGTTGGGCTCCCCCTTCTTCCCCAGCAGAAATTTGGGACAGCAGCTTTCCCAGCTACTCATCGCAAAAGAATGAAGGTCTTGTGGTCATCTCTGTTCAAGCACGGGATCGAGCTTAGAGTTACTCTTAGTCTAACAATGTTAACTCCTAGGGAGTTCAGTTTTATGCCTTCATCCAGCTTTATGTTGCTGTGCGGGTGATGTAACGGCAGTGGCTGGAGGGAGGGCAGTGTCAGTGTGTGCCCGGTGCTGGTGGGTGAGTGGGCAATGCTGGGCTGCTCCTGAGAGCTGGCAGAGCTGGAACTGGGATGCTCCAGGATGCAGGACGGGAGGCAGGGCCACGGCACCGGGTCCCTGGGCTTTCCCAGGATTCCTGCATGGTGCTCAGCTTGGATTTGTGGGAGAAGGGTCTTAGCTGGCATTCCTTTCTTAATAGTGTGTGGTGAGAACTTGCACCCTTTGAAGAAGGCAGATGTGAAACTGATGTGAAGCGTGAGACTAAGCGTGACGCAGAAATCCGCTAACGTTCAAAACTGGCAAAACTCAGTACTTGATTTCACTGTCGGGGTAGAATACTGGCAGCTGCGGGTGAGAGCTGTTTTAACAATTCTTCCAAGAAGTCGAAGATACAGACGTCGCCGTGGGTTTACATTTAGTAGCCCCCTTTGTACCTTTGCGATTTTGGGCGGCTGGTGAAGAACGTAGTATTGAAGTACTTGAACAAAGAATGTATCTGGAAGTGGCTAGTGGTCATTCTGGCAGATACTTAAGACCAAAGCTGCTATTGTTTTTCTCTTAGTTAAACAACAGTCAAGCTCATGCTGTGGCTTTTTTCTTTTCAATTGCAGTATAATGTTAGCTTTTATATATCCCCCGGGCCCACACCCGGGTGTGTGGTGGGCCAGCACACAGATGCATTGTTCGGGGTCCTGCATTCCAGGGAGATCAAATGCTCGGTGCACCACATCAGCTGCACATCTGCAACTGCTAAATCCTCCCCAGTCCTTCCGGATCCAGGTGCCATGCAATTACTAGGTTAAAGGCATCGAGAGCTGCTGCTTCTAGGTCCTTTCTGTTTAATTCTGCCTGCTTTGATTCACTACAGCTGGTGAAACAGTTAGACTCGGTTCAGGCATGTGTGGAAGAGAGCTCATTTCATGCTTGGAATTGTAATTATGTTCTTTTCTTTCAAGCTGCCAGCAGTAAAAGATGTCTTCCAGTGTGTATCATCTAAATAAGCTGTAGTGCTTAAATATTTTCTTATTTCATTTTCAGAATGTGGCAAAATAAATTGTGCTTACTCTTCTAGTTTTCGTGCTGGAGCAATTAATTCCCCGTAGCGCGCTCTCCCGTGCATCAGGCTCGTTGTCTCCGTGAAGCTGCGAAGTTGCGCGGCTTTTAAAGAGGCGTGCGAAGGAGAGCGTTGTGTAAGTGTAATGGCACTGCCCTGACTTGCCCGGTTGGCACCGGTCTCCCCTCTCATGTGCTCCCACCGCAGTTGGTACCTCCTGTTGACAGCCTGTTCCAGCCCGGGAATCTTCTATGCCCCTAGTACTAGCTGCTTGCTTTTAGTGAGTTTTAATCCGTTTAATACACGTTAGCAAGAGACAGAGTACAGTGCAAACATCAGTTCTCTCTTTAAAATAGCCTTTTCTTCTGAGTTTTCCACTGCTAAAGGGTCTGTGTCAGTGTGCCAGTTATCAGCAGGCACTGCAGTGATGCTCCCAGTTTTTACTTCTGGAGGCTGCAGGTGTTGAGGGATCAGGCATGAAGGTTTCCGTGTCGCACTCCTCGTACTGACTGGAGCCTGGGTTTTGGGGAGGAAAGAGCCCAACAAGAACACAATTGGTTTTAATTCATGCTTGTGGGTCTATCTGCCGCTTGGATCTTAGCACCTATTACCTCTCTCTTCTCAACTTTATTTTTCATGTAGTGCCAGCTGTACAGGTCAGACCCTTCTCTTCCCTTGAAGGACAAATCCTTTTCCTTGAAAGCCCATCTGTGGGAGGAGTATATTCCCTCAAAGATGGTCCACAGGAGACAGCTTGGCTTCTCTTCCCTTGGTGGCTGAGAGTCCCGTTGACTTGGAGTGGTAGTTGACATTTAACATGCCAGATAGTTCTCCAGCGGGGAGCTGGAGAGCTGCTGTGGGCGCTGCCTTGGCCTTGGCATGTGCTGTCTTGCCCCGGGGTAGGGAACGTGCCTCTCCACGTTTCATCCCAGCACACAGTTCTCCCTCGAATGGACCTGATCTTCTGCAGGCTGGAACCCAGGCGAGTTTCTTTGGAGCTGAATTTGGGCTCTGGTCTTGGGCTTTTGACTTCCTGATGAAGATAAACACAGGGGTTGGTTTTTTCTATGCAGCTGTTGCAGCTTTTCTCTGACTTTTGGGTGTCTGGAGTCAGTGCTCTGCTTTCCCTTGTCTCTGGAGCCTGTCTGCTCGTCTTGTGGTCTCGAGATGAGAGTGCCTGATAGCCATTTCAGTGTCTCCTTGATTGACTGGAAGTCACAGCGGATAAATCTTTCATGATTGGAAACCACTTAGCCATGAGGTGGCTGATGATCACTGGTTATTAGTGGAGAGGTTCTACCAAACAATCAGAGAAAATTGAGTGGCAGGGCATATAATTTATGACTTCATCCCAGCACTGTGGGGGCAAGTCAGTGAGAATCGAAACAGTGGAAGAATTATATTTGACAGATATTTTAAAGAATGACTCCAGTTAGTGTCATTTATTGCTGGAATGTGTGGACGGATCCCGAGTCCGATCCCTCTTAGGGGCAGTGCCAAAACCAGATATGAAAGAGCGTGCAAGAAAATGAAAACGCGGCATGTGGCCAAAGGCCTGCATTTTCTGACAATGGGCAAAAAGAATGTTCTGAGTTTCATTCAGGCATTTTCCTTTGATAATAAAGCTTACAGACCCTACTTAGTGTTTGTTGAAACCCCCGCCTGAAGGCAGGATCAACATACAGAGAAGGCCAGTGAGAGAAATTTCTGGAACGTTCTGGAAATTAATTTTCTTGCATTCAATGTATGCTTGCAAAAAAAATAAATAAAAAAATTATCTCTAGGAGGATATCCTAATTTTTGCCTGGCAATGATATACGGCATGAGAGAAATCTGTTGCCCTTTTGCTGGAATGTATATTAAAAATACCTGGGCAGAAGTCTCTCTGCTGTTCAGTGCAGTTGTATCTTCCTCCGCACGCGTGTGACAGGTAACTACCAGTAACTCCAAAGGAGGAAAAATTCTAGAAAAACATTCTTTCTTTAGATGTTTTGTAGTGGTAATGCCTCTGAAAGTATTAATCTCTCTTGTCACAATTTGGCACTCACTCTAGTTCCCGGCAGGGGTTTCTCAGCTAATCCCTGTCTGGAAGATTTTTGCCTTACCTTATGTTAATTTCTGATCCCCACCATGGCCTGACATGGTTTGAGGGTTCGTATTCAGCTTAAAGGACCTGTCCCACTGTGGGTTAAACCATCAGGACAGTTGAAGTACCTCTTAGTGTTCCCAGAGCACTTCCATGTGTCAGTCGCCCCTTCCCTTCCAGCCCTTCCCGAGAACTTTGTGCAGTGCCCGTGTCTCTGTGTTATTCCCTTGTGCCCCTGGAGAAATGACTTGAGAAATTTGGTTTCAGGTGCAGATGTTCTCCCTGTACCTTGTGAATGACAGCTACCACATCAAATACCTGCCTTTCTGCTGGAATACTATGTTTGAAAGCCCACCTAAAATTTGTTGGAGCCAAATAAGCCTGTGTTTGAGCTGTGGGAAGTGGAGGCAGCTGCCATCAGCACTGTTGTTCATAGAGTTGTAGAATGGTTAGAGTTGGAAGGGACCTTAAAGATCATCGAGTTCCAGCCCCCCTGCCATGGGCAGGGCCACCTCCCACTAGAGGAGGTTGCTCAAAGCCCCATCCAGCCTGGCCTTGAACATTTCCAGGAATGGGGCAAGCGAAGGAGTGGGTGGCCCAGGGAGGAGCAGAACTGGGGCAGCAGAACTCCATCTTGCACTCAACACCTCAAGCACCCACATGGTGTTGGGCAAGGACATCACCTCTTCCCATGGACACAGACTCTTTCTTGACATCACAGCTGACCCCGTGGGTGCCTTGGTGTCAGACCTGAACCAGCAGTGCCGTGGCTGTCCATCCTAGAGATGTGTTCGAGCTTGATAGGTGTGTCTCCACGTGTGTGAAAAACCGGTGTCATTGTTTGTTGGTGCAGATTGTCTCAAAGTAGTGTCCCAGTTCCTTGCGAGGATGTGAAGCCGTAGGACTGGATTAGGGCTGTGTTTACTGGAAATGCATCCTGATGTGGACTCAGTCTAGGGGAATGAGTCTGCTGGTTTTCTTCTCAGGTTTTGTAACTTACATTCTCAGAAGCTGAAGTTTCTGCCAAGTCTCTACTATAGACCCAAGGGGGGAGGAGGAGCCCTTCAGCTAATAAAATGTATTTTATTACCTTTTTTGGATTTAGATTTGTAAAAATGGCAGGCATCTTTTGGTTTAAATTTTCCAGGCTTAGCCTACAAAGAGACCCAGCTTTGCTTGATTTGTGCTTGGATATTTTTTTTCCCCCATTGTGATGGAAGCGAAGCCACTGGTGATGCAGCTCGAGAAGCTTGTGCTCCCCTGGAGGCTTCGTTGCTTTGGCCCTGCCCAGCCGGCTGTGAGCTCTGCCTTGCCTCCGCAGTCCTAAACCTCAGCCTTCAGCTCAGACCGAATCTGCTTCTCATTTTAGCAAAAGTAATCCCCACCTTGTCTGCTGCAGCCCTGCCACGCTTAGGTGAGGATTCTGCCTGGCTTTGGAGAATGTCTGTGGTGTCTAAAGAGAAGCCTTGAGAAAGGGAGCTGGCAGTCACACGCTGTAGAGGGGGGAGTGTGTAAACTTAGTCTAAAGATAATTTATAGTTTCTAAAGCTGCTGCTGAGTAAAACTTTCCAAGGCTGCCTTCTGACCTAGCTATCATCAGTGCTAAATCTGAGAACAGTCATCTTAAAGTAGCATTTTTAGTTGAGTTGAGGGGAAGGAGGAAAATAGGCTACCTTGCTGCTTAACGTTCGATCTGCTGTAGTTCCGTAGCGCACCCGCGGCTTCTTTCTTTCGGACTGGAACCTACGGGGTGGCTTTTCCCTAACCCCAGCCTGGCCTGATTTAAGCTGGGTTTATCACTGAGCGTGTGGTGGGTTTTTACTGGGTTCCTTTTAACAGCAAAGGCGATGCCGGGGTTCTAACAGAACCCTCCCTGGCTGTCTCCGCACAAGCGCGGAGCGCGTCTCGCTCCCTCCCCGCATCGCCGCAGCAGCACCGCGGCTCCGGGAGGGAGAACTTTGGGTCACGCCGGGTTGAGCTGTTGGCAGCGATACCCGCGTGTTGGCAAGAGCTTTCCCAACAAGATGCTGGAGAGCAGAGGAAGATTTCTCCGTGTTTTTGCAAATTAGCAAATGAAACCCTAAATAAGTTGCTAAACTCAGTTTCCTTCTGTTGGGTTAAGAGGAGTGGTGTGCTTGGAAACCTTTGAAATCTTAATTGGCCCAAGCGTGCTAAAAACACCTTCTTTCTACCCCAGGCGCTGCTTGTATCTTTCCAATACATTTGGCTGGCTTACTGGCAAATCGTTTTTATAACACTTGAGAAACTGTATAGCTTCAGAAAAACAGGATGTGTGCCCTGCCTTATATTTTGGATTCCCTTTTCAAGTATTATTCAGGGTTGTTAAGAGGAAGAAACCCAAACCCTTTTTGGGGAGTGCGTTTGAGCTCAGCCCTGTCAGTTTGGCGCTGGCAGGACAGATAGTGGCACTTGGGTGCCTGTTCATCGAATGATTGATGTGTTTGGTTAACGAAAGTCTGTTTTTATTTGAACACAGATACTGAAACAAGCTTACCGGCCCTTCCCTCTCACTGGTTAACTGAATTTCTCTTTGCAAAGGCCAAGTGGCTATCAGTTCCTAGCCAGGGTTACTTGCTGAGGTCGGGCTCAGATATTGTCCCTCCCGAGATGGGGACAGTGAGTTTCTGATGTTTTCCTTGGACTGACACAGAGATTCCCTGTTCCCATAGAAGGCTCTGGAATATAATTTTTTTTGAAGTACACTTACTGATACTAACTCTTTCCCAGGGATTTTTGTATTAGATGGTGTGATTCTATTCTTCGTGGCTTTGCCCAGTAATTTTGCATAGGATTTAGCATTTTAAAAAAGGCTTTTTTAACATTGAAGTTTCCTATGAGCGGGGCTGCCGTAGCAGGAGAACCTGCAGGGCATGGCAAAAATCCCATTTTTGTTTCAGTTCGGTCAAGAAGTGGGGATTATAAACAAGCTGGGGTAGTGCTCAGAAACTGCGGAGATGGCACATGTGAGTGTCTGTTGGGCATGGAAGGAGACGGCAGAAGAGGCAGATAAAGGAAGGAGATGGAACGTTTCATTCTAACAGTCAGTTTGAGATCGAGTTTAACTGAAGAGGCCGGCCAGGCAGAGCTGGAAATCCAAGGCTGTTTCTCTGTTTATTAAAGTACTTGTATATAAGTCATTTTGGAGTGAACAGCCAAAGTTTGAGTACCTTGACCGTAAAGTTTTTCCTCTAAACCAGTAGATGAGATTTGCCCCAAAAGGAACTAACACACACCTGAGGTATCACGTTTTCTTGCAGCACGTTTCCTTCCTGGCAGTAACTGAATACACGTCTGCTTATTTAATTAACGTACTCACCGCAGTACTTTATATGTATCTAGAGGTTAAAAAAAACCTTTTTAGAAGGACTTAGATTTTCAGGTATGAGAGATTAATTTTTACTATTGTTTTCTTCAGCTGGTTGTAAATGAGTGGTGGGTAGAGGAGGAGTTTGCTGGGCAGTGGGTGCTGTTGTCCCCGCACGTCCTGCCAGGGACGGCAGGAAAGCCCACTGTGTTTCCAAAAGCAACCTCCAGTCTCAGCTTACGTTTTCTTCCTGGTCTGTGTTTTATTGTTTTTAAATGGTGTTTCACTGCTTTTGAGCATAACCACATTATAAAATGTTTCGTCTCAGATAACATGTCTGAGCTCCGCTGAAGGTGAACCCTTCGGTGCACGCAGCAGCGAGGTTTCTGGTTCAGAGGCTCACGATCTGTTTCTTTGTCCATTTTTATTTCTTGAATTTTTCTGACTTGCTCCCATCTAGTCTTTTATAGGACAGGGAGTGACGGGTTTTTACGAGATCTTGCTGTGTGTTGTGATTTCTTGCTTTTAGGATTTCGTGTAGAGAGCACTTCAGTTTTTACAGTTCCCCGAGGAAGTGATGTGCCGTTATTAAAAATAAAACATTGACTTATCACATTTTAGACCTGGCCTACTGGCTTATGATTGCAGTCAGCTTTAAAGTGACAGTAAATTGCTCATTACCACCTCCAGCTGTGGTGTCCCAGGGAATGATAGTCGCAGTGGGGTTGATGTGAGCAATGCAGAAGAGCCTCGGTAAGCTCTTCCTGGTAAGAAGACCCAGGTGCTCACGTCTGGCTGTTTACAGCCACCCGTTTCAGCAGGTCTTGGTGACACCATCCCTGAGGAAATGTGATCTCAGGGCGGGTGTTGTGTCACTCGGAGCCCATGGAGATGTCTGCATGTTGTGAGTGCGTGAAGCCTTCTGGATGGGGGGAAGTGAGAAGCTGGAGAAATGGTCCCACCACAGGGAGCGTGTGCATCTGGTTGAGTGTTTCTGACAATTTCTCCAGCAGTGACTTGGGTAGCTTGGTTTCAGAGCAATCCTTGATCTATAAAATCAGGTCCCCCTTGCAGTACTTCTCCTTCCCTCTTTCCAAAAGCCTCATGTGTTTGGCAGGACCCGATGCAGCACCTGGGGAGGACAGGTAGTGGCCAAGGCTCTCGCCTTCCCACAGGGATGAGAGTCTCCTGCTCAAACTGCCTGAGCCCCCGTCTTCCTTCAGACCTGGCTGTGTGGAGGAGAGGTGGGCACGCTGCAGCTGTGGGCCTCGTTTCCTCAGGAAACAGGGCTAAAAATACATGAGATACGCTATGGGAAATGTTGCACATCTTTGGTCCTAAGCAGCTTGTGTTCAGCTTGTCCCTGAGTTACGTGCATCCTTGAAGGCTTGTATGAAACATACGTACTGGCTGGTTGTTTCTCATTCTCTACATTCCTTTCGCTTTAAAAGTACTGTTTATAAGTCTGTTTCTTAAAAATAACCTCCTTCCAAATCCCTACTCCAAATTTTAGCTTCCTTTTTGGTGATTAGGAGAACATCCAAATCAACGGGTGCTTTCTGTGGAGAAAATAAAGCTGCAATTGGAGTCAGAAGAGCAGACACAGGCCATTAGGAGCTTATCTTATGATGAAAATGATGCAGCCTCTCTCATGGGTTGCTGGCGGTGGAATATTCTTTGATTTGAGCATCACAGATAGAAAATTACTTGTGGCTGTGGAAGGCTGGGGCGCAGTTGGGCTCTGCCACACTTTGCCTGTGTGTGTAGGTGCAGTGTTTAATATTCACCTCTCTGTTTTGTAGAAACAAATCTGCATGCAGGTGCTAGGTGTCTTATTACTTGCATTTGGAGAGTTTCATGTCGAGTGGTTTGGTAAGGTGAGGTGGTCCAGCCCTGCTCTGCTTGCAGGGACTGGTGCTGGGAGGATGCTGCTTCAGAGCATCCTCCTGGAACCATCTCCCACTCCTCATCCCTGATGCTCTGCTCTGGTCCCCGCAGCTGCTCAGAGGGAAATAAAGGATTTCAAGTCTGGTATCTGGCAATCACTTTTACATACACTTATATTGTTACTAATAAAGTTGGGCTATATGACCCTTGGGTTTCTGACCTGCTGCTGTGATGTCCCTGGGCTGGGCAGAAGTTTAGTGATCACTCTGCAGTGGCCACCCATGGGTGGGATGCTGGGGGCCCTTCACGTGGGGAGAAACAGTAGCTTGTCTGGCAAAGATTTTATTTTAGTACTTGAAATATTTTGTTTCTTTCAGTTGCTTAGCATAACCCGACCAGGGAAAGAGTCCAATTCTTTATGAATTTTTTCTTTATAAAAAAAAGTCATTGTATGCAGTCAAGAAGTAGGGGTTTTTCTGGGGGTGCAGCCTTGGGTGCCATCGCCCGCTGATCCCTGCCCTTGTCCTTTGGCTCCCATGCCACCCCGTCTGCAGTACCCTCTCTAGAAACCTAAACTGGGGTAATGTAAAGGTGCAAAGAGAAATGTGTCAGTGGAAACTCATCTCAGGCAAGAGATTTGCATGAAGAAAGTTGACTTCTGTGGCGATTAAAAAAGTTCCTGCTTAAAAAAAAAAAAAACCAAATTGATTTCTTTCAAATATTAATTGAAAAAAATACTTGAAATACGGATGTGTTCTCCTCTTTTTAAAGAGCTTTAAAACATCACGCTGAAATAATAGACAAATTGAAGCTGAAACATTACATTTTTTCCATAAATGTGGACAGACTCCAGGACCATAAAAAAGAGTTTGGAAAGGCTGTAAAACACATGTTAAACAATTTTTTACTTGAGGCACCTCTAGAAATATTTCTTTTCAAATAAATTAAATATTTAACTTGAAAAAAAAAATTTTTTTTAAGACTTTGGTAATTAGAAACAGAATGTTTCCTCCTTAGCAGATGTTTATTAAGCAAGCGATGCAGCAGTCTAGTAAAATAAAATTCTTAAGTGTATACAACAGTGATAGTACTTATGGATGTTCCTTTAAAAAAGCAAATGTTTGACTTCACTGGCATAAGCAGCTCCTGTGGGTTTATTTAAAGTATTTACTATGGGATATATCCTGAACTGGAATTAGAAAAATAAGTGGTTTTGAGATTTAAGAATCTGTGGAGAGACTGGGCAGCACACACGCTACGTTGCTTTAGGGTCTTTAACTCTTAGTCTGATCACAGAACCTTAATGTTTGATGCTGAAATGAGTGTATGTATTAAGGCACCATTGTGTTTTTGTAGAGGAGGTAAAACTGGCATTACTGATATGTATAAATGGTATGCTTAATATATTTAAAATTATTTAAAGTTATTTTAAATGTGTATTTAAGCTGAGCATTATTTGAGAAGGAGGAGGATAGACTGCAGATCCCTGCATAGAATGCATTAATACAACTCAAGCGCTGAAGCAATGGGTACTTCTCAAATTTTTTTGAGTCTGGATGCATCTTTTTAAATGACAAAGGCTTTTGAAGTGAGTGCCTCCGAACTGGAGATTGATTCAAGCTGTATAAATGCCAATGATATGTCATGTGTTAAGTATGTATTATTTTCAGTTTTTACAGAGGAGTAAATTCTGATATTTAAACTTTTCCAAATGTCAACTGCTTTTGCACAAAATAATCTTGTTTGTAAGCACTGTTAGTTTCAGCCGAGCCAGGAGGTGCCTGTGACTGTTTCACTCGTTACACCGGTTCACTCAAAATCGGGAAACCTCGTGGGAGTTGAAAAGCAAGAAAGTTTGTTCTGAGAGGGGCAGGAGGGAGAAGTCGTGTAGGAGAGGGTGTAGTCGAGGGGTGTGAAATGAGCTCTGGGAGGCGGAGGTGTGTGTGAGAGTTGTCCTCTCCACGGGGCTGTTGGTCAACCCCAGTGTGGGACTGGCGCAGCCCCCAGGGCGCCTTGGTGGGCAGTGGGTAGCTTTGAGAACTCGTGGTGAGCGGTCCAACATGGAACGTTGTTCAGTACTTCAAATTCATACCCATTTTATTGAAGCCTGAACTTCTTCGCATTTTCAGCAACGTCCGGTTTCTATCTGAGAATGCATTTCAAAGAGGAGCAAGTACTGTTTTGAATGCTTCCCTCCCAGCTCTCTAATGCACAGCGTGGCCTGAATTAGTGTTAGGGTCTGTCAGCATGGAAATGCAGATGTCGTGCATCCCTCAGGTTCTCAAAATGGGTCAAATTCAGTGCTAAATGAGTAGTGTTGTCAGTATGTACCAGTTCATTATTGGTTGGTTCAATAAACATCCTTATGGGAAATAAATACAATGTTTGGTTGATTCAGCAAGCAAATTTGAAATGTTTTTGCCATCATCATCAAGTTTCTCTGAAGAAGAGGCCACTCTTGTTAGACCAGCATTTGCCTTCAAAGCATCCTCCAAAGACTTTGTGGCTGGGAGGGAGTAGAATATTAATTTAATGTGTTCTGTAGCTCTAGCTGCAAACCTGACCATTTTTTTCCTCTGAGGCTTTATTGAATAGAAACATAATTGATGTGTTGGACTTACCCAAACCATTCTTTTGTTTGTTTGTTATTTGAAGAGGGCAAGGCCAGAATTTATTGGTCTCCTGAATGTGTCCATAGCCACAGTCCGTTTGTTGCTGCCTCTGTTCGTCGCCAGGAACAACTTCAAAGCCTTTGTGGAACTACTTGCGTTTTGCAAGTGAGACTTCAAAAATGCCCTAGAAATAATGGATGAATGAAGGCGGTGTTGGCTACAGAACCCCATCCCTCTGACCAGACCTGTTAGAGGAGCAGGGACAGGACCACCCATCTCATCTCAGCACCTTTGCAGCAGAGAAATCCCCATTCCTCCTGCTGTTTGAGAGACTCTGCTCTGTTCTCCCTTCTCTTCTTGTGCTATATCCAGTTCCCAGCTGCTAAATGATCACTGAAGTCGTGTCCTTCGGTTTTTTAGAAAGTTTTCTTCTACATGCTATAATAAATGTAATTGAGAGGATAATTTGCTGACTTCTTTGATGCTGTGTCTCTTTGCAGTAAAGCCAGCCAGTGCTATGTGGGGTTATAACATGACAAGCACTGACATTTTTTCAGAAATTTAGTTTTATTTTTTAAAGTATGGTTTCTAAGAAAAATCCAGAAATGTTCCTGTCCCTTGGTGGAATGGATGCAACCACCATGTTATGGGGTATGGTACTACCAGCAAGTCCAGCACGCTCTGAGCCTTGGTCTAAACCCCATAACTTTCACCTTTCCCTCCTCTGCTCTCCCCAAACCAGTTGCTGACACGGAGTTTACAAATGTTTATGGATGCAGGATCTGAGGTTTTGGGGAACTCACCATGCTGACCTGTACCACAGCAGATTGCATCTACCCTCCCTGTTGAATTCTGCCAAAACTGTAGGCGTGAGCGGGAGCTGCCTCCGAAGGTGCTGTTTGGCATTTTGCAAAGATCCTGTCCCCACGTCCAAACGTGGCTGTTTAAGCGTCTTTGTGAGAGTGGCTGAAGGTCTGTTCTCTGTGCCATATTCCTTCGTTATGTCCCACGGGAATACGTGTTGGACTGGGTGTTTCTGTGCACATTTGTCCCATACTAGAAAAAAAATATACTCAGTTCCTACTGACAGCCTGAGTAATCATTAGGGCTGGTGACTTTCAGTATTTTTCCTAAACCTCAGCAGAACTTGGCTGACTTAATCTTTAATGAAAATGTAGAAAACAGCATACTTGAGACTTTATATAGTAACCAGACCAACCAGTTCAGTTGTCCCACCTCCCTGGGAGGAATTGCTAAGGAGCTTGTTGGTCTAGATGCTTTTAAGTGTGGTATTTAAGGTGTAAATGTTGTTAACCTTTTACACATGAAAGCTTGCTTTTTTAGCCAAAACTCTTAACACACCCAGCGAGGAGGGCAGCTTCAAAACTGCTCAGAAAATCCTTCACAAGCAATTTCTTTGAGAAAGAGAGTTAATTTTTCTGACTGCTTGTTTCTGAGCTGTCTGGCCTTTGGGAGTAGCACAAGTCAAAAAAACCCCTGCGTTACCTGCTTGCAGTTTAATAACAAGTGCTTTTATTTGGAGAGGCGCCTCCTCTGTCTTAGAGAGGGAAGGTGAAGGACTCCCAACCCTAAAAGCAGAGGTGGTGAATGCCAGGACTGTCCACTTCATGCTGTCCACAGGCAGCTGTGGGTGGTAAATTAGGGCTGCGAGGAGGAGTGCTGTGTTTGATGGAACAGATTTTGTTTAGGAAACCTAAACACTTCGTATAAAGCTTAGTTTCAGTTATACTTGAAAAAGTACCATCTTAGTGTATGGCTTTCCCTTCTAGTTATTATTTTTTTTTTTAACTGGGCTGTTTTCTAGCCTTGATGTGGTGCATCTTCTAACACCAAAGGCTGTTCCCTTGTTTACAGAACCTGTACCCCCTGAGCGTGGTGTTTGCTCTGCTGTGGCTCCCCGTTGCTGGAGCTTTCAGTAACTGTCTGCAAACTTCTGCTGCTATTAAAGAAACTTCCCCAAACCACTTGGTTTCTCAGACTGCATTGAAAGCCGGCGACTGCCAGAGGGGAAAGGTACCGACAATTCAAAAGGAAACAACTTTTAAAGATAATTTTCTAAAGAGTTGTCTGTAAATGCTGGGTCATTACGATTGTGCAAATTGTGTAGAAATCCAAAGCAGTCCTCAGACATTGCAGAGGTGTCGTGGAAAGACTGCTTGGGGAATGTAGACGGATTTTTAGAAAAACTGCCTGGGTGGAACTTCACCATGTTTAGTGGAGAAATGCCTTGGGGAGCGCAGTCGTGTATCTGCAGCTTTAGCCAAACGCAGCGGGGCAGGTCTGTCTCTGCTACGGCTTCTGCACGGTGTGATCTTCCACGTGATGTGATTAGAGTCAACTTTTCGGTTCCACATGCGCCTGATACACGCGGTCCTGTCGTGAAGCCCCTTTTGCGTCCCTCTGGCTGTGGGAAGGTGGTTCCTGCCTTAGACCCCCGGAACCGGGGCTGGTCCCCAAGGAGGCCGCAGAAAGCTCCGGTGAGGAGGCGGCTGCCTCTGCTTGCTCCCAAAGCCTCTCCTCGCTGGAAGGCACGGTCCCGGCAGGCTCCCTCGAGGAGGAGCTGGAAGAGGCTCCAAGAAAGGCACATGAGTGGGGCCGGCTGCCAGCTCTGCTCCGCGCCGCAGCACGACGGCTGAGCCGGGTATGGCAAGAGCTGCTCCTCTTCTTGGGGTGCGGAAGCGCTGGGGTCCTGTCTGAATGCAGATGCTATGCCATTTAATGGCATGTTTTTGGTACCCCCTGGCTGTCCCAGCTGGGCTGGGGGACACCCGGCAGAGGTGTGTTTCTTGGGGAGGGTTCAAGTTTGAGCTGAAGCCTCTTCTCGTGCAGAGCAGGACGGACCCAGGCATGCACAGGGGTGAGGTGGTCACAGCCTCCCTTCCTGCTCCCTCCAGGAAACCAGACCGGAGGAATTTTTCACATCTGGCAATAGCCGTGCATTTTTTTCTTTTATTTTTTTTTTTTTAAGGCAGAACAGCTTTTTAGTGATTTCAAGAGGAACCGACTCAGTGTTACCTACGGTAGCCTTG
>VZRU01009971.1:0-11259 GCA_013398155.1 Pedionomus torquatus | reverse complement strand
GGGCCTGACTAAGAGTGCTGGGTGGATCCCAGTTCTTCCCTAACTGGGCTGAATCTCCCCTCCCTTGGCAGCGTGGCCCCAGCTCTGCCTCTCGCCGCTTCCTGACTCATCTCCTCCGTTCCAAGAAGCCTCTGGTCCCGGGCAGCGGCACGGTCCAGTGCTTTTCTGTGGGGCTGCTGCGGTGATTGCGTGGTGCTGCTGCCTCGCAGCCTCCGTGAAAAATACCCTGGTTTCATCTGGTTTTTGTTCTAGCTCCTGCTTAAGTGTTGAGTATAGAAATATATTTGTTAGGGTGAAGGAAATGAAGACCTCTTCTGCATATTGTAATTCCTGTTACTAGCCTTAAATTTTCTCTATTAAAAATTATATTCCATGTGGGCTCTTCCTGCTGCAGTGCAGGCTGAAATACTTCTCAGTTGTGCCAGCAGCTGCTTGTGGGCTCTTCAGAACTGGAATAGAGATAGCAAAATTTATTTATTTCATTATTTTTCTTTTCTTAAAAAGGGAACTTTTTTGTCTGGCTGTGTTTCTTCCCAGCTGAGTAAGTCCCTGGATCTGATTTGCAAGCATGGCAGGTTGGTGAAGAGGGCGGAATAATTTGACACGGTGGTGCTTTTGGGTGTGCTGGGACACGCTGGCACCATGTGACGAGGAGTTAAAAGTTGATTAAAAGGGGTCTTTAAAGGTGGTGCAGTTATTAAATGCCAGCTGCGGTTTGCCAAGCTCTTGGCTGTGTGCTCCACGTTGAATGATCCACTTAGTGCGTGTTTGAAAACAAAACTGAAAAGCCTTAAGACACTTGACAGGGTGGGTGAAGGGACTGGAGCTCACCTGCCTGCCCTGGGTTTGGTGGTGGCTCTGGTGGGGTGATGGGTCTGGAGGTGGCCGGGTGGCTGGCGGATGCTCCTCTCTGCTTGCCAGCTGTGCGATGGTTTCTGCACGCCCGGCTGCTGCCCTACGGTCTGCAGGGACACGTTCCGCCAATTAGTTGGGCTTTTTCTCCTATACTTCAAAATACCTTATAGGGAAAATGAATCGAATTGAGCCTGAGCTTTTGGAGATGCAGTGACGGAAATAGCGAACGTTTTTATTGTGAGCTGGTTGGCGAGCGTGGAGGCGTCTCTGCGTTTGGTTTAAAGGGATTTCCCCCTCCTCCCTAAATAATTCTTAATTCTCTTGTCCCATTTGGATGATGGGGTTTCTTTCCTGCAACTCAGGAAAGACAGGTTTGCAACCCATCTTGGAGAAGCAGCCGGGCCTGATGGAGGTGGAACCCGGAGCGTGTGGGGTGGGAGAGCTGGGAAAAAGGAGCGTGGGTGAAGGGACTGAGCATGGAGCACCCCCCAGCCGTCCCGTGTCCCCCCCCCAGCCGCTCGCTTCCTCTCAGACTATTGTTGGCATTTCGTGTATATTCTCCCTAGGAATTAACTTGTCCCCGAATCGCGGAGACGTGTACACACCAATTTGGTAAGCTTCCTTGCACCTGTCTGATGCACTTTACAGCCTCAGCGTCACAAAACTGTTTGTCATTCAGGCGGGACAATGTCCTCTTGTGTGCCGGGCTCCCAGCAGGGAGGGGACGGGCGGCTGGGGCACGGCCTCGCTGGCGGATGGGCTTCCCATGTGAAATGAGATGGGAAAACAAATTGCTTCCAGACCGTCGTTTCACACAGGCGGGGAGCAGTGAATCCTGCTTGAGCTGCCTCAGCAGCCCGGTTGTCATTCACGTTTTCCATATCTAGGTTAAATATAAAAGGATATAAATGTGGGTGAAGAAAGACACGGGTAAAGCAAAGAGCTTATAGAGCGCTCCCAAGGCACTGTTGCCTCCTGGAGATCTGGTTCTGATGGTGGTTAAAAATGGGCTTTGAGCAGATCCAAGGTGGGGGGATGCATAAAGATCGCTGCTGGTGCCGAGGAACGTTCACTTCTTGGTTCTTGTTCAAGGTTTCTTTTCTGGGGAAACTTTGTGCATAATGTTCTTCTCACAAGGACCTCTTATGCCTGTAAATATCATGAAACCTTGCATGTGACTGGCCTTTTAAGAATAGCTTTGTGGTGTGTGTGTGCGCGCCTGGAAAATGTTTGACTGTAGGAGAATCCAGTATTTTTTCCATGTTGAGTAAGTAAGTCTTAAGACACAGCAATATAACAATAACTTTCTTCTTCTGATAATTAATTAGGTGTACAGTTCAGGATTTTAAATAAATGTGGGAATTAAAGTTCGGTGGAGATAATGCTTCAGGTAAAGCCCAGACTCACCCAAATTGTCTGTAGCTTTGCAAAGCACTGGTTTTCTCATAAGCTGTTTCAAAGATCATAAAAAGCTAAATGTTATCTAGCAGAAACTTGCAAGTTTTGGGTAGTTATGACATGATCGAGAAAAAGGTTTTGTTTGGGAGAATTACGGTATGGCTGCGGTATCGCTGTTGGTTCTCACTTCACTGTGCTGAGAGAAAGGGAACTCGTCTGCAGCTCTTGTCACGTGCGCTTGGAAATGTTGCAGATTCAATAGTTAAAAATTCAGTAAAATTTTAAAACTTTTCATGAGATGGGAATTTCAAACTTGTTCTAGGTAAAGGAAGAAAAAATTCGGTGGCCTCCCATTAGGAAAGAGTGTATTTCTGTTTTCTTGGTTGCACTTGGTGAGTTAATTCCCAGCCTTACAGCATGCTCAACACGGTGTCCCTTTAAGGGCTGCTTTATAATATTTCATTAGAGGCAACTGCAGCATCAGCACAGCAGATGATCACATTTATTGCTGGCAACCCCTGGAAGCACAGCGCGGGAGCAGCATGTGGGAGGCTTTCCATTTACGACCCGTGTCCCCTGACTGGGTGGTGGTGGGGAGTGAGTGAGGGGACACGAGCCCCCAAGCCGGCAGCTGTGCCCAGGAGAAGTGCAGGTCAAGTTGCCAGTGAGGCAAAGGATGGGTGAGAAAGGGGGTAATGAGGTTAAGGTTGCAAGGTTGTAGGGAAGGAGCTGCTGCAGCAAATGTCCAAACCATGAGCCAACTCCCTGGTCCAGCCCATGAGTGACACTGGCATTGGAAGCCCAAACTGGTGAGAGTAGTGCACTGGAACAGGCTGCCCAGGGGAGTTGTGGATGCCCCATCCCTGGAAGTATTTAAGGCCAGGCTTGATAGGGCTTTGAGCAACCTGGTCTAGTGGGAGGTGTCCCTGCCCATGGCAGGGGGGTTGGAACACGATGATCTTCAAGGTCCTTCCCAACTCTAACCATTCCATGATTCGATGTGCTTACTTTAATGCTTCTTGTGTCATTAAAATGGGTGAGGGGAGAGTCCCTGGCTTGGTTCCTGCCAGACATGAGTTGGTGTTTTTGTCAGCTCTTGCCCATCGTTGACTTCCTGCCGAGCTCAGAGCTGGGCTCCTCGAGGTGGAGAGTGAAGGGTCTGAAACAGCTTTGCCACCGTTAGGAGCCAGGGACACAGAATGATGAGGCTTTGTGACGAGCTCTGTGGCAACATTTACGCTGTAAAGTCGCTTTTGTAGGTTGTTGCTGAGGAAGGGGATCTGTGATCATGGACCTGCTGCCATCACCGTGCTCCCCCCTGCCAGCCCCTGGCTGGTAACCCAATGCTCAGCAAGGCCCTGCTGTGCATGGGAGGGTGGAAGTTTCAGTGGCTCCGTGGTGCTTTGCAGGAAGCCTCAGATGAAAATCTCCTGCTTTGGGTCTGGTGGCTGCTCAGCGCAGAGGACCACTGTGTTCTCTGCACCGTGAGCTGCTCTGCTGCCGTGTAGCTGGGCCTGGGTCTCCAAAAGGACTGAATACAGATCAGGCAGTTGAATTGCTCAGTCTCCCTTCTGCCTTCCCCTCTGCCTCTGTGTCCCCTGTGTTACAAGAAAGCTGTTACCAAGTCTAAATAGAGTGTCTTGAATGAACCCTTGTTTGGGGGTTTAAGTAGTAGAGAGAAACAACAGCCTTTGTTGCAGATGTGATTGTGAGGGGCCAGGAAATCTGTTCTCCATCGTGCCACCTCCTTCTGCCCAACTCTGCTGATGGTGTTGGCTGTGGGACAATTCCATACTGTTCACTTAACGCCCATCATTTTGTCCACATAAGTATTCAGCGACGTAAGTTACCCCCTAAATTAATTGTTCTATTGAATTAACAGCTATTCTGTAGAATGGGTAGAAATGGTGTGGGTTTCTACCCATGGTAGAAGCCATGGTGGTGCCATCTCCAGGGCAGGTGTCCGGAACATCCAGTTGGTTTTTCATTGACTGGTATATTCCTCCAGGGAAGAGCTGAGTAAAAGCCTTGAGCTTTTGCTGCACGACAGTGATGTTGAGGCCACGCAGATGTTTGTCACCACCATGAGTGTAGGCTTGGTGGTTTTAGAAAAATGGTAGAGGTTAAAATGTGTCATTGGGTAGTGCTTTTTGAAGAGGAAATATGGTGCTTGAGAGCTCATTGATGGTATCTTGTTTCTGTGCCAGGCTGGAGCCTTTGTGTGTGAGCTTTGTTGCGTGAGCTGGGAGATGCCCTGGTCCTGCTAGTGCTCTTCCATGTCTGCTTTAGTCCTGTGGAGAGATGGCTCCTGATTTGGACCACATCTTCCTTGAAAGCTGTAGTAAACATAGTGTTGTCCATGCCCAAGCCATTGCTAACACTGGTAACAAACTCAATGTGTGCGCAAAAAGGGTCTAGCTTAAGTGACCGTGAGGGCAACCGTGGGTTGGTCTGGAGGTGCCCTTATCGCAGCTGGAGCACGGCTATCTCTGTGGCTTCGGTTACATGAAGGAGACCTTGAGACCCATGAGAGAGTGGGTGTGAGATGTCCTGTGCTGGCTGAGGGAGTGCTCTCCTGTCCTGTCCTGTAAACGGCAAACTCTGTCAATAAATAGCAGGACCAGGCACATCGTAAGTACTGAAAGATGGGATCTGTGGAGCAAAATGTTCAGTGGGAGATACCATAAGCTTCAGGTTGAGCACCAGAAGCTCCACAAAAGGAGGTCAGAGATGGCCTCAGCTTACAGGGTTTTTAAGGAAATCTCTTGATTCTCCTCACCAGCTCTGTATACTTCTCGTATACTGAAAGAAATCTAAATGCTTTTAAACATAAGCAAAGCTTTTTATTTGCAGTATGTAGAAGTCCATTCTAGCAGCTCATGATCCACATGTGTTGCCATGCCAAACCTTTGGGTTGGTTTTGGTTTGTAAGCAGTGACTCTTTGAAACAGACCAGTCTCTTTAAATCAAATTGGTATTAAGCAAAGTCTCTACCTAAGGAAGAATTTGTAAACACTGGTGGTACGAGCTGGTGTAGGCACCTACAAGTGCTCAGTGTTCACCGAGGGGGAGTGCATGGACTCTTTGGAGTCCTTTCCAGCCCTACACGTTGCTCTCTGCTCTGGACACGTTTTCATTTGTTTGCATAGACACTGCTTTTTTAATCCTGCCAGGCTTTGTAAGCTTCCACTTTCCATCAGCTGGGTTTGTGCCTGGCCCACTGCCTCCGGGCACCTTCACACTCGCTTCTCCTTCCTGCATCTCCTCTTCTGCCCTTGTCCTCATCCCATGCCCACTGCCCAGGCTGCCCAAGCTCTTTGCAGCCCTGGTACTTACAGTAAAGGTTCAGAGTCTTGGTGCAGCTTTCCTGCCTAGTTGTGTTCTTGCCTGTCTTTAGTGTGTGCTTGAAGCTTTAGTCAAAACATGGCTCAGCAGATTGCAACCAAGTGCTAAGATGAATCAACAGTTTTTGGTGTCCCTGCCCATGGCAGGGGGGTTGGAACTTGATGATCTTTGAGGTCCCTTCCAACTCTAACCATTCTATGATTCTAACCCAGGAACTTGTCAGCTGCTCAGTGTCCCTCTGAGGAGCTTTTAGATGCTTTGACACTGATGGGACTCTTCAGCCTTTACGGTATGGAGTGAGCACAAGGACTAGGTGGGTGGCGACTGATGTCCGATGACTTGGGCATCATCTCTTTGCGTAGGTAAAAAAAGGTCTGCAGCTTGTCTGAGCGTGCAGTAGCACTAACAGAGGCTGCAGCGTAGGCCAGGCTCAGTTTTATGTCACAGACCATAATCTGAATGCCAAAAAGGAGGGGAAAAAAAAAATAAAGAAAAAACTGTATTACCTCCCCCAAAGAGGTGAGAATGGTCATTCTCTACCTGTTTGGTTTTGGCTCAGTTTGTCACATGGGAGCGATGGAAGGTGTGGAGCTGCTCAGGGGGGTGACTGTGATGGCAAGTGTCTGCCTGCGTAGCCTGGTGATTAGAAAATCCCCGAGGCTGCCCTGTGCTCGGGCCTCTGCAGAGCGGAGCTTCAGGGGAGCTGCTGCTTCTAGCGTGGGGCCGGAGCCAGGAGCCCGCCGTGGCACAGAAACTGCGGCTCTTTCACTCCTGCTGTGGAAGGCAGAGGTGGCCTCTTCTAGCCAGAGGAAGTTTCGGGCTGACTACACTGCTATTTTATTAGTAATGCATGTGGTGCTTTTTAGAATCGGGATTATTGCACGTAACGCACTGCCTGACATGTATATTTTTGGAGAAGGTGGTGTCAGGCAGGGGCGATATGGACCTGCTGTGCGGTGGGATCAGCGTGGAGGAGGCTGAGAGGGTCTCTCAGTTGTATGTGGCTTTCTTGATCTGGGCTGGAGGAAGGGAAGGAGGAAAAAGAGAAGGCTGTTTCCTGCTCGTTTTGCTCTTTGCAGCAGACTTGGTTTCCTGGGCATCTGGGCAGAGGCGGGTCTGTAAGGAGCCACTGCTGAGACTGCGTCGGGCAATTTCTCAACCACCAGGATGCTCGGAGAAGCCACGTGTCCCTGTGCTCAGCCACAGTCGGGGTGCAGGGCTAGGAAAAGGTTTCTGACCTGGGTGTTATCCCAGACACCAGCGTGGGCGAGTGCGTGGCTGGGCACGGAGCGGGTGGCGCTGGGGCCGGGGGGAGAGGGGCTGCAGGGAGAGAGGATGTAGAAAAAAACAAGTGGGTGGCAATGAGAAGGAAGAGGAGGAGACAGCCCAGACGATGAAGGAAAACAGGATCTTCTGTAAGAGATGGGAATACTGGAAGGAAGCCAGGAAGGAAGCCTGAGAAAATGGAGAGAGCACGAGGAAGGCCAGCGTTGCTCTGATAATTCCAGCAGGTATTCCTGGCATTCGGCTTCCAGAAACTGCAAAGCCTTTGAAAGCCCGGTGAAAACTGGTGACGTGCACCGAATAATTTGAATATGTTTGTTTGAGTTAAACTTGTATTGTCTTGTCGTTATTTTCTCAAAAGGGGATTTGGTGCCTGCTGTTGACCTGCCCAGGGAGGAGGGAGCTGACCTTGGGAAGGGCTTAGGGTGCGGGTGGTTGTCACTGCGCCCGGGAGAAGTGAGCACCTATTTAGGGAAGCGATTTAATGAATTTTTCTGTGGATTCTTATGGGGAAGCCTCCCTGCCAGAAGAAGAAAAAAAAAACAAACCAACAAACAAGTGTTAAAAAATATTAATTCAGATAGCATTTTTGAGATTGGTGCTTGCCCATGTGGACAGAAGAGCCTGGTGCTCTGTGAATGGCACCTGAACTCCCCCCTGGTCTGGCAGCGGTGGGTGCCAGGCTCTCCCTGCCAGGCCCCGAGTGCCCCCCGGATCCCTCCGTCCCGGCTGAGCGTGGTGAGCCGTGCTTGGGGGGGGGGAACGACAACCAGCTCCCACTCCGGCACCGCAACCCATTGGTTTGTAAAAATAGCTCTGCTGCTGGCGTCAGTGCCAGGCCTCGCATCTGGCTTCCCCGAGCGGCTCCAGCTCGCTGCCCGCCCTCCCTCCAGACAGGGTCTGCTGGAGGACACATGGTGCGTTACGGGCTGCAGCATCAGCCTCTCCCCTTCTCCTCCAGCGTCGTGACAGCCCTGCCGGCTGCAGCCTCCGGGTTTAGGAAATGCCTTTTGTGCCGGTGGCTTTCTGCAAAGCGCGGTTTCAGGAGAGAATCGCTGCTGCTCGACAGCCCCGTCTGAATAAAACGGGAAGCAAGCTCTGAGTTTAAGCCAAAGGCATCCCTGGTGAAGGCCGGACCCTGCAGCTGGAGGTTTTGTGGGGCTTTCTTGGGGCGTTGAGGGAAAAGGCAAACACCTGAATGAGTGTGCAAACTGTGTCTTGCTCCCCTATTGCGCAGTTTTGACTGAGTAGGTGTTTAAAACCAGTTTTTATGAAGATGGCTGTTTCCAGTGTCGTGATTTCTTTTTTTAGGCTTGCTTTTTTCAGCATTTAAGCTACTGAAAACAAGGAGATACCTAATGAAGGCAGCAATGCTCTCTTTGTAGGCACAGAAAGAAAACGAAGCAGCCTTGCAGACTTGCCTTGAAAATTTAGTGGTGCGCTTGCGTCTGCTCACCTGCGTGACTGACAGCGAACACTGAGCATTTTACATCCTTTCCTAAAAAATGAACTTACTGGAGCTCCAACGGATGTTTCAGAACCGTTAAGTAAGTTGGGCTCAGCAGGAGCGCTCGCGGTGCCGCACGGCCCCTCTGTTCCCAGCCTGGGCCACCACCGCTGCTCTCTGCCCCAAACCCAGACTGACCACCTTTGCCATCTGATCAGGGATTCAGTCGGTGTCTCGCACGTGCCAGGAAAAGTAATTTACAAAAAAAATTGCTGAGGATGTTTTCTGCTTTGATGTTGGCCCGCGATCAGCGCTGGCTCACTGATGGGAGCTTGCTCTGTGCAGCACTGACACTCTGCAGAGGATTTCTCTTCCCCTGCCACTGGTGAGCCCAGCCGGCTGCCTGCGACCCAGCAGATGTTTCTTCTATTGGCAGCCCCTAATTCCTAACTCTTCTCCTGAGAAACATCTCAAATGGAGCTTCAGGATGTGGTGAGCCCAGGCACGTTCCTCCTCGCCCTGTCCCCACACCTTCTGAGCCGTGGCAGCTCCAGGGGCATCCATCCTCCTGGAGCACCGTGCTCAGCCCCTTGGCCCATCCGATGCCACAGAACACCCTGGTGCTTTAGACAGAATCAATCCAATGCCCCCAGCTCTTTTTCCATCTCACTGTGTGCAGTTGGAGTTGGTGAAATTTTTAGTTTTAGAAACTAGGAACTAGCTTAGTAGATGTCTGAGTTCCTTGGCAGGCAGAGGGAGATACAAACCTTCCCTATTCCCAAAATTAGGGCTGAGAAGGTTTGCAGGTGTGTAAGGAGGGGGGAAACAAAACCATCCCAGGCACCCGAGCCCAGCACCGTGTGTTTTGGGCCACCAGCAGACCTTGAAACCTCCCTGCTGTAATCTGGGAATTCTCCTCACTTCTGTTTAAAGTAGAAGATACATTGAGACGTTTTTGTTGTAGTAACTGGGAAAATATTT
This sequence comes from Pedionomus torquatus, assembly GCA_013398155.1. NCBI lineage: Eukaryota > Metazoa > Chordata > Aves > Charadriiformes > Pedionomidae > Pedionomus > Pedionomus torquatus. The sequence continues at coordinate 1,949 of VZRU01009971.1, read as the reverse complement.
GCAAGTTATCAACAGTTTTGTTTTGAAATCACTGGTGTGAAGTGTGTAGTTTTCTTTTTTGAAGGAATTCAAAACAATCACGTCGTACCTTATGTAATTACTGCTCCACTGGGAATTTCATGGCCCTAACGTATATCCACAGTGCACGTTCATGGGCTTTAGTTTGGGAATGCTAGCCTATTGTTTCTAAAATCTGCTTGAGTGCCGTTACTGTATTTTTATTATTAAAGACTGTTACTCGGAGAAGGTGTAACTGGGGAGTCTCCAGGGGCACAGACAGGCAGGAGTGAGGAGGAGTATGAGGTATGCACCACTCTGGACACTTTCAGGTTTTGAATCTCGTCCTTTTGTGCTTTTCACTTGAAGGCTGCGTAGAACCAAGCGCTGCTGTGATCCCATGAGGTGTGGAGTTAACTTTTCTGGATGCTGGTGAGGCCAGGAGTTTGGATGTCTGTTGGGGGGCATTTGTTAAGGGGGGGGTTCCGTGCCTCTCTGCATGTTGGCGCTTAAATGTGTGGTGTTGGAGGAGGGACAGAACTACTTTCCATGTTTTCTTTAAGAATTTAAATCAAATGCTGCAGTTATGTGAGCAAAGTCCAAACTGTTCATTAGTCTGATGTTGGTTTTGCCCTGGCTCTTCATCTCTAAACTCCTGGGGATGAGAGTAGGGGCAAGAAAACCAGTTGCTGCTGACATGTCGATGGCGTTTTTCAGGTTTTTAAAACTACTTTTTCTTAACTGAGAAGATTTGGCAAATAGCTGATCTACAGAGCTATGTGGTGCTAGGCTCTGAGATTATTTTTTTTTTGAAGCACATAAACAACATGATTTTTGCTTGAATTTCTACCTGTCCCTTAACTAAAGGAAGCCTAAGTAGCCAAGCCTGGCCCAGGCAGTTCTGGCTTCTTCTGCCCAGGGAGCTCCTAGGCACCGTGGTTTCTCAGTGTCCCTGTTCTTTAAAGTAGGCTGTCTCCAGCTGCAGTGTTTGTAGTAGATGATTATTTTTTTTTAATTTAAGGAGATTGTATTCCATAAAAGAAAAGCTCACTGCTTAAAATTGTGGTCTGTTACTGGTTTACTTTTGCCTTAAATTATTTCACCTATAGTGATGGTAAGGAAATAAACTTGTTTGTTTGAGGGCTGTGATCTACAGAGAGTTAATCTCTCTTCTCTCTGAGGAAGCTCTTTGCATCATGTAAAGCATTATCTTTCATTTCAGTCATTGATTAACAGCTCCCAAACCTACTCTATAGCCTGCAAATCTTGAATTTTGAATAACAGAGATTATAGCTTGTAGTCAGAGTGGCATAATTTAGCCTCAACTATTTTATGCTTTCTTTGTTTGGTCAGTCAGCTTGAAAATTTACCTGTGATGAAAAAAATAATTGTACCCTTTGCGTGAACTAAGGTTTAATTTATTTTAATTCACTGTTAGGCACGCAGAAGTCTGTTCTTGCCGTGGAGAGTTAGCGGGGGGCAGTTGCCCAGCTCCCTTGGCTGCCTGTGTGTTGTGCCTGGGTTCCTGGGGTACTTGGAGGCCTTAAGGCGAGGCTCTTCTACCAGAGATTAGTCTTTTTATTTCTGCTCAAGTCTGATGGTGATAACTTTTTTGAGATGCAGACCTTACAGGCTTGTCTTGGCCTTTTCTTTTCTGCACTTCAATGTTTTCTGCTGCCCAGGTGGGTTTGGGCATCCTGGCTGGCGGAGGCGGCTGCTGCTGACTAACACAGCTCGTGAATCAGTGACGGTTTTTGGTGTGTTTTGCTTCTTCCCTCCGCAGCCCAGGTGGGCGCTTTGCCCCAGGCGAGTGCCAGGCTCTCAGCCCTGCCACCTCCTGCCCGTGGTGAGAGGCAGAGCCAGGGCTCAAGGTGCTCCAAGGAGTCGGGGTGCCCCCAGGACCAGCTCTGCCCCTTGTACTGCTATGGTGGGGTGTCATTCTGGGTGGTAAC
>VZRU01009969.1:69275-99372 GCA_013398155.1 Pedionomus torquatus | reverse complement strand
AGCCTACCCTGTTTTTAATCACTTTCAAGTGATCATTCTTAGATCTTTATAAGCAGCATTCATTAAGATCTTCCTGATAAGAATACTAAACTGAATACCATCTTTTTTTTCCCCCTAAACATCTATACAAAAACTCATCATATATTACTGTTTCCTAAAGTCCTGTAGGCTAAGAACAAAGGTATGACTGAATATACTGACTCTGGAGTAACTGGCATTTAGGGAGTATATAAGAGCAAGTTCAAGGGTAAGCATGTAGTTTAATGTTTGTGTTTTTTTCTGAATGAGGGCTATAGTCTGTCCTGCAGCAATTGTGATGAAGTTCTGAACAATGCCAAAAAGAAATTAACAATTAAGTGTCTGTCCTCCTTAAGAAAAGGTCTTTTCTCTGAACTTTAAAGCTAACCATAAACATCAAGAAATTCTCAGTGCATGAAACATAGCCTGAGTTGCAGCTTGCCAGTATTGTGCTGCTTGTACTTGAAGTCTGTCAGATGTTTGATGAGGACAAGATATGTGCCTTAAAACTAAACATAAAACATTCTTTATTTTTTTTTCCTTATTTTTTTTTCTTCTTCAATAAATAAAATCCTTAATTTGATGTCAGAATTATAAGTAACTTTCCTTTTTTTTTTTTTTTTTTACCCTTTNCTTTCCTTTTTTTTTTTTTTTTTAACCATATTATTTAGAGAAATCTGAGGGTAAAATATTCCCTGGAATAATATTTTTCTGAATTATAACTGTAGGGTGATATATATCCTAGTCAGTTTTTATTCTGGGCTCCAGCAGTAGTTAAAAAGACTTTTCAAATTTGGTCTGGATAATTTTCCCATACAAAATTTTACGTCATGATCAAGACATTCCTGGAACTAAGTTGTATTTTAATAGATAAAACAGAGATTTGCAGCTGTTGAAGCAGCACTGGATTCTTACTTCACATTAAAATAAATTAAGCTGGTGTTTGAAGGCAGTTTTATATTGACCTTTTTTTTCCAATCTGTTTGAAAGATCATTGCAGTCTCCGGTTGGGGAAGGAGTGTAAAGACTATATTTTTAGACTGATATCTCAGTTCTATCACTAAGCTTTTAGTGGACAGTGTAGCTGAGCAGTAAAGCTGGTTTGTACTTTAATGTAAACATTTGCATTATGTCCACAATGGGGCCACCCCTTGAGGAAGGCAGCAGCCTTGAGCATGAGGTGTAGTTTCATGGTGTTCAGATTCATTGAGTAATTGTGACTGGGGATAAATTATAATTATTTTCTCTCCGCTGTGTTCTTAGCAAGAGATAGTTTTAAAATAAATCAGCACTGTGCTTGTGAAATTCACTCATGACTGTGAAATTCAATCCCATCTGCCTGGAAAAAGGGGAAGGGGTTACCTAACTCACCACATATAACAGGCTATTAACGAGGTCTGTAATGAGTTCTCACTTCATCTTGTTGATCCTGTCCTGGCTTGCTTACTAGTGTCAAGATAGCCCCAGTACATTTTATGTACATTTCACTTTCCAGGAAATCAGCTATGGTGTATTGTGAAGCAAAGGTACACCAAAACTTTTCTGTTTTGTATAAAATTATTAAACAGTCATTGAAAAGCTTGTGATGCATTGTTGGGTAGTGAGAACTTTCATCTGGATGATCAGGTTTTCGCTCTCTCTTAGCAAGTAGCTACCTGATTAACGTGATGCAGGTGAATCATCTAGAGCCGTTTACAGAACGACAGGAAGAGAGCTCTGGGTCGAAGCTGCTGTCCTTAGGGAGGATGTGTTTTTTCTTACACTGTAGAAGAATTAGTCACTGTGTTACTTGTTTTAGTGCATGGTTTTCAGACACTTGGGAAAGAAGGCTTCTCTGTTTTTTCCCTTTGTAGCAGCTGTCCACAATAGAACAATATGCAAGTCAAGTGAAACATGTCATTCCCATGAAAAGAAAAACAATTTGTGTTGTGTTTTGAAAATATGCCAAACTGCCATGAAAATGGGCTAGAAGTTGGAAAATCAATTATTTGTTGACCTGTTCATGGTCACCAAGGAAAAAATTGCATGTACTATTTGATGGCAAAAAAGGCACATGAGAAATTTGCGGGAGCCAGAACGTAAGAGGCGGGTGGAGGATCATGGTCAAAGCTATTTCCACTGCAGTCCATGTGGAATCCTGCACCTGAATTTGTTACCGCACTGGGTACCATGACTATAACAGCACAATCCAAACTGAGCATTGCTATGTGTTGTGTAAGGACTCATGTGATGTGTCTGGAGATTGGATTCACGGAACAATGGTGGCTGCATAGTTTTGCACATGCCTAGAAGGTCTGTTAAGTGTGGGGCAGAGATTAAGAGTAAATGCTCCTAACAAAAAGTCAAAAAAGTAAGAGCAGATCCCAGCTGATGTTGTAGTGTAGTCTTCACAAGCAGGAGTAATCCTGGCCCTGGTCTGGCAGAGGGCTGTGCAGCTCTTGGACTGTGGCTGCATCAGCCTGCCAGGGTCCTATGCATTTTATCACTTGGTATTAAAGTGGGGACTTGCTATCTGGCAATCTCTTACCTGTCTGTTTCCAAAGCTATGCAAGGAGAGGTCTGGCTCTTGAGCTGTCTAAATATGGCTACCAGCAAGATTCAGCCCTTGTTATTTGTGGCCACATGTGCTTGGCAAGGTCGGTGGGCCTGTGCAATCCAGCCTGGGTTTGCCTCATAAATACTGCTGTGGGGAGGGATGCAGCCGTTCTGATTCTTGTCCCTTTCCAGCAAACTTGTTGGCATTCCTCTGGCAGCAGGCTCCTCTATTAGATGACAGAGAGGTGAGAGAGACACTGTAAATGCAGGTCAAGTGAAATAGTTAAATAATTTAAAGAAGTTACTGTAGAGATACTTACGACCACTCTTGTCCACCTTTCTGTTTCGATGCCGATGTGGAAAGCGTGCTCAGAGCTCCATAGCAAATGTTTACATTCTGTAGTTCTGAAAGGTGATATTTTTTTCAAACTGTGTTAAAAACAGTCTGGCCATTTAACTAAGCTGAAAAATAAAAATACAGGAGGGAAACAATAAAATTACATAAAGCAGATAATTAGTAGAGCTTTCAAATGCTATTGGATGTTGTTATTTAAAGGGCAGGGGCCTGATAGCTGAAGGGGGTTATTCATATCTAAAGCTCAGTTCACTTTCAAATACAACATAGCTGATTTTAAAATTGTCAGCAGGATGTAGCTGTCACAGAGGTGGTGAAAGAGAGTTCTTCTTTGCCTAAAAATGATGTAAAATATAGTCCTAGTATTACAGTACATGTTGTTTTAAATATTCTTGAATTTTGAAGTAAGAACCAGGGAAATTTAATAAGCAGAAGGTGAAGAAAATTATGTATGTTAGGCCCCAGGCTTTAGTTAATCACAATGTTATAAGTTGTTCCATGGAACAGGTACTGAGAAGTGCTTATGGGTGGGAGTGCCAAACATTCACACCAGGACACAGAGATCAAAAAAATAAAGGCTAAGGTCACTCAGCTACATGTCCACATCTCCTTGAGTGTTTCCCCCAGAAAAGATGCTAATACTTTTAGTGATTCTTTTTGGGGTGCCCAGCTTACTTGCATTAGATTCAAGTATATCTAGGCAATTGTGTTTAGGATTGCACACTTGAGAGAGCTTTTTGCTTACATACAAGCTTGGGTTTATTGAAGTTTTCACTGAAACTGCAATAAAGAAAAGGGGGATGATATTTCAGTTAGGTTTTCCAGTAGCTTTACTCTAAGGAAAACCAGTCAATGACAGACAGCTTTTTTTTCCTCATAGTCAGAAGAAAACATTCATTATGGAATTTTAATAGATCTGGAAAATGTCTATATAAATAGGCAGGAAATTAAACTGTTTTTGTTCTGGTGTAGGATTGATTCAAGAGTTTTTGGATTGAAAAAGAGTCCTTCACAATGTAGAATTTAATATCTCAACTTCATTGAACCCTTTCTTGCTTTTAACACTTTCATGCTTAAAGAATATGACTAAGCTCTGTAATATGCTAACAGTCCAGTTTCTATTCTCCCATTCCTGGCAACATGTCGAGCAAGCTCTTCCTAATGTTTGTCTCTCTCTCATCTCTATTAATGTGTTGGGTATTTTTGATTCTTTTAGGCTAGGTTTAGCCTAGCACAGAGCGGGCATAAAGATGTTGCTAAGGCAAAGCTATGAAAATAGGCTGCAAGAAAATGCTGGCAGCTGGCTTTAGAAAGAGGTTCCAAGATTTTAAGAAAGAACTCTCTGGTTGCAATGTGCTTTTTTAAATGGATGTTTCTCTGAAGAGTTTGAAGAAAACTCAAGTGGGAGCTGTCAAAATTCCCCCAGCAAACCATCTCTTAGGAAACTCATTTTGTCAAGCTTTGCTCATGACAAGTAGAGAGAGTGAGCTTTATGTATAAACAAATAATGTGTCCTGTGCAGATATCAGTGTATATATTTTCATTCCAAATGTATTCTGCAGCTTTATGTAGCCTTACCATAAGTAGGCGTTGAAATAAGTAGACAACAGTTCATATTTCACTGTTAAAGGATTTTTTCCTTCTCAGCTTCTGGAGGATAATTTCTCTGCTTTTTTGCATTTTTTATAACTCAAAGTTGAAACAGCATTTACAATAAAAGATTAGTGGTCTTTTTCTGTTGCTGTCTTGCTTCATCGCAGAACTTCACCTGGGTTCCAAGTTATGCTCTGAAAGCAAGAGCCTCCCAGTCTTCCAGCTTATACTTAGTCTTAAAAGACCCTTCCAAGACAATACCCCTCTCCTTCCACCATTTTAAGTGTATGGCATTATATAGTTTATATATTAAACAGATATGCTTACATAATAATTTCAAATTATTAAATTTGGGAATCATAATCTCAGTTTGATGTAGTTAAAACTTCACTTCCTTACCAGTTATTTAGTCTGAAATGGCTTTAATATGGCTTTAATAATCAACCATTGTTCCCTCTGTTTTGATATTTGAACCTTTTGGAAATGTGTCCTTTTCTTTTTTTTTCCCGTCCCATTTACTTTTTTTTTTTCATCCCACCATGATGGCTAGATATGTATTCTTTAAAATTAAAGCAATACACTCTGTTCTTGTGTGACAACACTGCTCTTAGCAAGTGGACTGTAAAAGCTGGTTCTAGCAGAAGTCTGAGACTCGTGAAGGTGGTGGCTTTGGCCTCCTGAGCTATCAGGATTTGATGAGCAGAAAGATGGCAGCACACACCTGTCCTCTTCCTTGCCCTCCTTTGCCTCTTTGGGATCTCACAGACTCAGCTGAGTCAGACCTAAGCATGTAGCCTATGGTTTTGAACACACCAGAACACAACATGCTAGTCTATTCTTGCATTTTTTAAATGAGTTCTTACCACCTTAATGGGTGAAACCAAACCCTCAAATTTATATGCTTCTGTTCTTCAGGCTATCTAAATTTAAATTTAATATATTGAGTTCATTTCTAATACAAGCTGTAGGAGATGTGATCAAAAGTCTTTTTAACTTCAGCTTCTGTCCACTGTCATTGATCTGCAAATTTTTCTTTCAGAACATATTTAAAACCCTTTTCACATTTTCTGTTCCCTGCCCTCCCATTGTGAAAACCTATTTGATTAGAGAGCATCAAATAATTCATCAAGGCTTCTGATCTTCTGGAATAGGTGCTGGTTGACATTTCAGCAATACATCCCTAAATGGGAGATTGGATGGTAAGAATTCTGTTTGCAGGGGATTTGTCCATTTGACAGAGGTTAACACATAACAAAGCAAGGTGTGCTTGGTATTTCAAGAAAATAAAATGGCTTTTAAATGGCTCTTCCTATCACACCCCCCACCCCAACCCCACCAATATGGGGAGAGCCCAAATTAGATCATAGGAGAGGTACTCCATCCCTCTAATCATATTTGTGGCCCTCCGTTGGACCCATTCCAACAGGTCCATGTCCTTTCTGCGATTAGGGCTCCAGAGCTGGACACAGGACTCCAGGTGGGGTCTCATGAGAGCAGAGTAGAGGGGGAGAATCACCTCCCGTGACCTGCTGGTCATGCTTCTTTTGATGTAGCCCAGGATACAGTTGGCTTTCTGGGCTGCCAGCGCACACTGCCAGCTCATGTTGAGCTTCTCATCCCTGAGCACTCCCCAGTCCTTCTCCTCAGGGCTGCTCTCCAGCCATTCTCTGCCCAACCTGTATTTGTGCCTGGGATTACCACATCCCAGATGCAGGACCTTGCACTTGGCTTGGTTGAACTTCATGCTATTTGCACTAGCAAGTCATGTTGAATTGAACTTTTTCAGGTCTAAGTGTTGGATTGTTTAGCAGTGTGATGAACAGAACTTGTCACTTAGTCAAAGGCAGGAAGTTTCTTAAATGGTATGTCTGTCTCACACAATGTAACATAGCACAGATGCCCTTTCCACATGTACACATTTGCTGAAGCTAGCAGTGTTTAAGCCATAACCAGCACCAGAAGTAATGTTGATGGACCTCTATGCTCAGTTTAACATAGTTCATAGCTATAGCTATACTGCTTTTGCACCTGGGCTAAAATATACTTGCCAAAACTCTCTGTGCAAGTGCTGTTCACTGGGATTTGTCTGTCCTTTGGACTACTTTATAAAGATAGACTTTAGACTACTACAGGACTTGGACTGGCAACCCAGTCCTTGAAAACTAAAATCAGCACCATTTGGATAGATAAAGGAAAAAAGCAGATTGTGAAAAACTGGCTGGCAATAAAGTTGTATCTACAAATAATAGCCATGTATTCAAATGCATTGGAACTAAGCACTAAAGTTGTCTTCTTAAGATTGTGTTAAATTCTCAATCAGACAATGCAGAGACTGACTGTCATCTTTAAACAAAAATAACCTATAATGCTTGAGGATGGTAATGCAGGATGAAATTTGAGATCACAATATGTAATAAATTAATTAACTGACTATAAAGAAGACTTGAATCTTTTTCCTTATTTTCCATTAGTTGCTGATGGAAGCTTTTAGAAAAGGATCTGTTTGCTACACTTTTACAGTGCTGGTACAATAAAGGTCTCACTGGGACTGTTAGGCGTTAGTATTATGCATATATACATGAGAGAGCCAGTTGAACTATTTTTTTAGAATGTGGCTCTTTAGAAACGAGGTCGATATAGACACAGGCTGTAATTAAAGCCTAAGAAGCATTTTTCTGTCACTGTTTTCATGTCTGGTAAACCACAGAGGGCTAGCAACTGCAGCTTTAGTCTGTGGCAGAAGAATAGTTGCTGACTTTGCCAGTGGTCTTTGCAGCATCTGCTTCTGGTGATGGAAAGACACATGATGATGGAACTTAATAACATTCAGGGCAAAAAAACTTTTTTTTTTTTTAAATAGTGCTGATCTTTTTTACCCAGTTTTAACTGACTTTCTGCATGAGCTTTTCTTCTGTATCTCTAATGAACTTCATCATATGTGCTTTGAGTGCAAAAGTGTTCATTGACACTCATATCAGAAGCCCTACTTTTACTTGTAGCAGTTTGGTACAGATACACTGTTAAGTTAGAAATAATAAATTTGTATGCATGTGGGTGGCAACTATTCAAAGCTTTTAAGAAGCTGCGACAGGAAGGGTTTTAAAAGGATAGACATAGTGTTTATGGACGTGGTCTAATAATGTTGATGGTTGGACTCAGTGGGGTTAAAGGTCCCTTCTAACTTAGACAATTCTATGTCGGTATGTTCTGTACCAATGTGCCTTGCTTAAAGGCAGGGGAAGATAATATTCTTGTCCAGAGATTGCAAAGCTTTCTAAAGGTGTATTCTAGATAGAGGATATATACAGATTATACATGGGCCATATGGTAGGTGTCTTTCTCTGACTTTTCTTTCGGAAAGAAGGCATTTTTAAGCAGTTTAAAATGCATCCTGACAAAAAGCTGCTTTTGCATCTGGGTATCTCATACCACACCATTTCCTCATAATGTGACTGTCTTTCACATTATTTGATTAGAGTCCAAGTCATCTCTATTTTTATGTGTTTTTTTGCTTTTGTTCTGTATACATATATGGGAATATGCTTTTCCATTTCCTTTTTTTTTTTTTTTTTTTCAAGTAAGCTCTTGGACTTTCAAATGTACACAGATAAATAAGGAATGGAGAGGAATTAAAATATCCCCATTATACAGTACACATGAATGGCGCTGCTGGTTGAAGATGAATCTTGGAGAAATAATATTCACTGCTCATTCACATTTCTTCCCTGTAAAATCCTGCTCATTGGAGAATTAACTCACCAAGGTATTGCACTGCACCAAAAGCAATAGCTCACTTCTCTTACTGTGGATGGAACACAGGGTAAATTGCATTGTGCTTTGCTTTTCTGCAAAAGTCAACCAGTGCATGGGATCAGAGTATCCTTATATTTGACTATTTCTCTGATTCAATGCTGGTAGAGCCATCTTTGAATGCGTAATGCAGAATTTGGTCCTAACCTAGTCACCAGTTTGCAGAGTGCCCTTTACGTTATACAACTGTCAAGTCTTCTGTGCTAGATTGATTTCTCCCTACACCAAAAGACCAACAATGAGACCAAGTGCCAGTCAGTTTTCTTAATTAGGTTCCTTTTTAAATGCTTGCTTGCACTTCTGGCAGTGTGAATTGAAGCTGGCTCTTGCAATCAGTGAGGTGGACCTGCCATTTTAAAAAGCCTTGTTCTTACTTGATTGTGTATTTGAGCATTTGTTCCTTAATGGTCATCTTTTTTTTTAATTTTTTTTTTAAAGCTATGTCAAAATTCTTAAACTGAGTAGAAGCAGCTTGTAAAATCATGAAAGGAATTAAGAAATAGAGAGCTTTGTTTCAGGGCCACTTAAATGGCTGTCTTGCTTTGACAGTGGCAGGAGAGTGTGCGTAGTACCTTCCATTATGTTTCATGGATCTGTGAACTGTGGAAAGTAAATTTGTGGTTAAGAATAAATGGTAACATTGACATGGTAGACATGTCTTCATTCCTTCCAGAAGGGCCTCTCTCAGCAAAAGGAGATTTGGCAGGTACAGAGACCTGCTAATCACCCTGTATAACACCTTTATGTTATATAAAAAGGATAAAAAGTATACATAATCAGACAACTTAATTTTTTAATTAGTGTTGCCCTACACTTTGCTATTTGATGTCATCAATCTCTCTCCCATTCAAAATTTATTTCGTGAGGATTTTAGTGACCTTGAATATAGCTTGAAATGGCTCTTGCCCAGGGATCTATATGCGAGATGTATTGACTCTTAGAGGGAATCTTTGCTCAGAGAATTCTCTTAAATTCTCTTAAAAATCTTCACCATCTCTCAAAAAAGTAAAAGCTTCCTTTTCTGTTTTCCATACAGCACACTGTTTTGGAATTTTTCCATTGACAGCCCCCTCCCCTCCTTGGTTTTTAAGATGGTAGAGCAAAACTGAGAAGACTAAAGCAGAAGTGCTGTGCCTAGCATGTGCCTATGTCATTCCCACTGTAACATTGCTTCCAAACATCACAAACAAAAAACTTCACTCTTTCCCAAAGCAGCTTTTTGATTAAGCCCACAAATCGTTCATTCAGAACACATACCTGCCTGAACAAACTGAATAATTGCATGTACAAATGATTCGAGAATTACACCCATGGTGATTTGTTTTTCTATTTAGCTTCTGCTCAGCAAAGAGCAGAAATGTCTCCATCTGAAGTTAATTTATTAACATTAGTGACCATAAGCTTCTGGTAATGGCTCTGCTTCCAGCACAAAGAGCAGTGCCTGGGCATATGCAAAAGCTACTGTAGATAGAGGATCAGAATGTGGCCAGATCTGCAAATATCTTCACCTGCAGTAAAATGAGAAAACAGGAATCTTATCACATTTTCCTGTGCCCTGTAGTGGGGGAAAAAGCATCCTGATATTGCCATAGTTGTCAAAGACAAAGCAGCAGCAGACAGATGCTTTCCCTCCAGGTTTGGCAATATCCAAAATCACTCTAGATCTCACAAGCAAGCTGCTGTGTTACCTTTATGTGGCCCATATTTCATCCAACAGAATGGAGACAGAAAAGCTTTTGAGAAACTTCCCTTTCTAAATATTTTTTTCCCAAGCTGCGCTGCCTAGGCTATCCGTAGTATTCTGTGGTCCAGGCCAATTTGGACTGTAGGTGTGTGCTTGTTATCAGTGTTAGCTCTGTCACTTCCCATCCCTAGTTTATTCATTTGAGTTATTATTGTGCTGTGTGTTGTTATAATTCTAAAAGCAATAAGATGCTGATGCAACAGGAGCACCTCACATTCTTATGGTGTTACTACCCATGGCTTGACTTAAATTGCCCATGGTTTTGACTTAACATAATGAGCTTCTAAGAACTGCTTGTGCTATCCTTACATCATGAAGGTGCATGGTAGGATCTCCACTTGCTTGTAAGTATATACATATCCATGTGCTTTTCAGTATATGCGATGAATAAAGATACCCTTTCCAAGTCCACTAGGGCAACATTTCTTTTGTTTCTTTGGTTATTTTTTGTTTTTGTTTTAATTACTTTGACATTTGAGGAGTTAAAAGGTGCTTCTTAAACATTGCGTTTTGAAATCTCATTTTGGCTTTGAGAAAAAAGTATACCTTTGTTCAATGAGAAGCTGAACAGGTACTGCTTGCAGACACAGGTAGGTAAAATTAAGATCTGGTGGTGTAAATAGGAGTTTCTTTGTACCAGACTATGAAAGAAGCTCTCCATTTCTATCACTAGAAGGTGCTGCAACTTACCTAACTTACCTGATTCATTTCTTCAGGCCTGACTCTTGTTCCTTACCTAGAATTTAATAAAAGATTGCGGGTTCTTTTGTTTGGGTGGTTTTGTTGGTTTTTTTTTGTTTTTTTTTTTTTTTTTTTTAACATCTATGTATTACACAGCTGTGATCAGCTGATCTGAGGATGGAGGTAAACTAAGGATCTCTCTGCTAAGCTTACTTTAACCACAACTCTTCTCTCCTTGCACTGCATTGACCTCTTCTGTTTTTGATGTATAGGGCAATGCTTACAACTGGTCCTTGCTGGTATCCCGGTTGTCCTGGTTGTCTGTTCAGAAACAAGGTATATCATGACAGGAAAAGCATGTCTTTCCTTCAGCAGACCTCTGATTTTAATTAGCAGGAGCTTGATTATTTCAGAATTCTGTCTTTCCCTCAAAATTAGCTTGAAATTGGTCCACTGTTACTGGGACACTGGCACTCATGAGCCTAATCTCCTTACTAGATCAAAGAAAAACTTCAATGCTTTGGTGATATTTTTTTCCTTTTGTTTTTTTTTGGTTTTTTTTATGTTTGTTTGTTTTTTTAAGAAGGTATATGACTGTTCATATTGTTATCACTAATTTTTAAAATTACTTTAAACTGTAGGTATGCACTCTGTATTTGTTACCACTTTTGAGTATTTTGCTTCATGTATGTAGTAGGTGAAGTTGCAAATTTGACAGGTTGTTGTTATGGGTTATTGACACTCAATTCTAGTGACTTATTCAGAAGGGAAAAAATAAATGTCACTTTTCTATTTTTCTGTACAGTGGCCTAATAATGTCATTATGAACTTTACCATCACAGATTCCTTTTTGGGTAAAAACTGCAAGTGATTACGTGCTTCTCTGGCTTCTAGCAATTTTTCTAGTGCCAAATAAACAATTATTTCTTTTTCAACTACATCTGTAGTTATTAAAATTATGCTTTCACTTTTCTTCTCCATTGCTAAATGTCCCAGTTTCAGCTGGGAGAGTTGGTTTTTTTTTTTTTTTTTTTTTTTTTTCCAGGTGGCTGCTGTGTTTCAGATTTGGTATGAAAGGAATGTCACTAATGCATATTGTTTTAGTGGCTGCCAGGTGATGTTTGCATCGTTCAAGGACTTTTTCAGTTTCCCATAAAAGCTGAGAAGGAGCACAGAAAGGATAAGCTGGCTGAAGCGATATTACATAACATAGACTTCATGCTCGGTATATAAGTGGATGTTGGTTAGGTGGAACCTGTCATTGCTTACGAGGGGCTGGGCAGCAAAATCTGTAGGTGGTGGGAATGGCTTGTGTTGTATTACTTCACTTTATATATTCTTTTACCCTTATTAGTATTAGTAATGTTATTTTCCTTTTCTATTAAATTGTCCTTATCTCAACTCATGAGTTGCCTTTTTCTCCTTTCCCCTGTTCTCTTCTCCCTACCCTTCTGAGGGGGACGGGGAAGAATCCAGAGCGTGACTGCACAGTCCTGGCTGCCAGCTGGGGTTAAACCACTACACTAAAACAGTAGTGCAAGTTAGATTTGGTTGTTTTAAACCTGTGCAACTTCTTCTACTGCTCTGATGAGGTTTGCCTGTACACCTGATGCAACAGATGCAGATGGAGCTTCTCAGAGCATGAGCATGCATTTTCAACCACAGAACACAGTTTCTTTTTAGTGGATTACATTAACTATATATGCAAGAGTATCTCCTTTTAAAGAGACACTGCCCATTTTTCTGTAAACCCTTATCTTCCCTACCTACTACTCTACTCAAAGGTGGTCAGTCATGGTTGAGTAAAGTAGACGATTTGCCTAATTTTCTTTTAGTCAAAACATTGTCCAATATGCTCATAGTGTAATGAAAATACTTCATCACCAGATGGCAATGTTGCATGCGACTAACCACTGTGCTTCCTCTGAGGGGTGTAGCAAGAAGTCTGTAAGGAAATGGTACCATTTGGTCGGGAGAATGAGTAGCCATATTGGCAAAACTCTTTTATCTCCTTTTTAAGTAGCTACAATGGAGGTCAGAAAGGATAATTTTCTTCTTTGTCAAGAGCAAAAGAAGACTGGAAGGAAGTTCATATGAAATTCAGCTCAAGTAAAAGATTAAGGACACCTTCCTCAAAGAAATATGTGTTCACACTTCTTTGTCCTTTTTGGAATTGCTCTTTATAACAATTAACACCCAGAGACATTTCCAAGGTTACACTAACTGTATGCAAGAATTCTGCCGATCACAGTTCCCAGAAAGCAACTGTGAGAAAATGATTTCTATATGAATCACTACCAAGGCTCTGAAACTACAGTTTTTCCTAATTTTAGGATGTCAGCTGATTATATCTGTTGTGGCATAGCATAGTTTTAGAAAGTTTTATTTCTTTCACTTGTAATATCTGTCTAACATAATTCTGCTTACACAGAATTTTCCCTGAAAGATTTATTTGAATAGAAATAATACTGTCTGGACACGTTCTACATTGAATGTTCCTTTGACTTCACTATTATTCAAATCTACTTGTTTTATGTATTATGCATAACAAACACACATGAATCCATAGGATTACTCATGTATTCCATTTAATGTATACATAATATGGAATCTACTATTAAGATTATGGTCAAGTAGCTTATTTTTAAGATTTGAATAATTAAAGTACAATTTAAGAGCTCTGAGAGGAAATTTAATTTATTGAAATAGGAAAGCACATATTGCAGCCACACCAAAGGCAAAGTTTCACTGGTAAAGCAAACACAAATGATAAGGTTTTCATAGTGAGCAACATGATTTAGTAGAGGAACACTTAGCTGAAAAATGCCTGCTAATGCAGAAGATAATGTTGTTTTTTTTTTTTTTTNTGTTTTGTTTTTGTTTTTGTTTTTGTTTTTTTTTGTTTTTTTTTTTGTTTGTTTGTTTTTGTTTTTTTTCCCAGTAACTTTATTCCACATCTATTTCACAGATGTAGCTGAAGTAGTCATAATATCAGTAAATTCTTTCACATCTATTTAGCTGTTTCTAGTGATGATTAAAGAAAACTTGGAAGAATGTGCCTAAATTCATCATTGTTTAAATCACTGCTTAATAAACAGAACAGAGTGTGTTATTTTCTTGAAGTAAGTAGTAAGTGGTTTTGGCCAAATCAGTTCCCTCTGGCCTGAGATGCTGACAGTAGATGACTTGCTGCCTTTGGGGACCTCTTTAATCTAGCAGGTAATTCTGCCTGCTGTTTTCCTATATTGACTCCAGAGGAAGGCTAAGATGATTTAGCGACTTAGTTAAGCACTTAGTCAGAGACGATGAATCTGGGCCTAAAGCCACACTTAGAAATTATTTTCTTTTTAAGTATCATTGCTCTTCACCATCTTCCTGTTTCTCCCTCTGTTGGAAGGCAGGAAGAAAGCAAAGGCTGATTACCAGCTGTATTTCCTGTGGTCCCTCACTGAGAGCTTAGGGTGCCTCCAGTGATGGATTTGTCTGCACCTTTGGACTTTATCATTCAGCGTGAAAACATAAGACTATTTTAAGAAGAAGCAGTTTGTCCAGAGATGCTGCAGTAGTGGCACAGTCAATACTCAGTGGTTCTCTTGCTTTGTTTTTCTTAAATATGTTTTTTTGGGTGGATGCTGATGGGACTGTCCTGGGTTTGCAGCCTCTGCCAGGTCCCAGTTGGTTTAGCCATGGCTAAGCATCCTTTCTAGGGTGCCCTTCTGTCACAGAAGCACTATCTGTTCACTGTCTGCCTGGCTGTACATCTTAAGAGTTGATAAAATGATTGACAGCACCTCAACCTAGGGGAGTAGGGCACTGGGAAGCCTGATGATGAGACACTTGAGAGAAAGCAGCTTACAGCTGTGCCCAGGGTAAGGGCTTACACATATATAGACTGCTGCAATTACAAATCACCAGAAGAATTGTGACTTGATTGTTGTTCGTTCCCCTTCTGTTACTCTCTTGGTGAGGAGTTCTTTAAAAGCAAAATGTTGTTGCAACAGTAATTTGGCATCTAATTGTAAAATGGTTTGTTTCTTTCTTGGAGCATGATAGGCAAGGTATGTGTGCAAACTATACACCAGGATAATATTTCATGATGATCACAGTGCTCATTCAGGCTGAGTCACTTATCCAGACCACTGTACAATAAGATGTCAAGCTATTGTTGCAGTGACATCACTTTCCCTTCTAATTTCACATGGGTAATTTTGACAGAATGAGAAGGGCAACGTGTAAAGATTGCGTCTGTTAAAGCAGATTTGGGTTGACAAGGTAAATTATAGCATTATTGTCTAATGTCTATTTGCACTTTCAGGGTCCCACAAGATTACTTCCTTTTTAAGATACGGATATCAAATTTGAAACGGATTTTACAAAATCTCCTGCAGATATAGGAATTAAAATCTACTTAAAATGAAACTCTTAACCAGCAATGCACAGTAGGAAGAATATCACAATGCACTTTTTAAAATTTCTTTTTAAGGCAAGTAGCAACCCTTGGTATTTAAGGCTTTTTTTCCTGGAAGAAAAATACAAAACAAGATAGTAAGAACAAAGAGAAATATTTTCCCTTCCTGAAAAATTCCATTATATAGATTTAAAACCTCAACTGGGGGATAAATTCTACTTTCTAATCCTCTAGGGTCTGTCATAATATGTACTCTTTTCTACTAATAAAAGTACTACCTGCTGATGTTTTTATCAAGATCTATCTAGCTCAGTTTGAACTACATCAAGGTCAATCATCCTGTGGGTTTTTTTAAGGAAAAGGTAAGCAAGTTTTGATGTGGCTTTGGCTATAATTAATAAAAGAATTCTCATAAAAATAGACCTCACAGAACAGCTTCTCTGGGAAAGCAAACATTCTGGAGTTTAACTGATATAAAAATGACATGAAATTTTTTATAAAGAGTTAATAATTTCACAAAGAGGTATTTTAAGCTCTGAACGGTAACATGAACTAATTTGTTTTACTGGCACAAAGCTGACAGAAAAGGTATGATTAACATATTTTTTTTTTGTGATGTTAATGAAAGCCATTCTCAATTNGCTAAAAAAAAAAAAAAAAAAAATCTGATGCCATGAAGATGATTTGTAATATATATAGGGAATATAGGGAATTCACCTTCTTTTTCAGAGCAAGTTGCCCTGTATTGATAGTCCAGGAACTGGAAAAATCTCCTGTGGGGTACTTCTATGTTGTGAGCTGGTAGTGTTTGTAGTCATTCTCAGCCTACGTTACGGGAGCAGGTCTGCCTGGCTAAATTCACTCGGTTCTCATCTGTCTGTAGGAGTTTTATAACAGCAAATAAACACAGTGAGAACAGTTCATATCAAAAGCATGAAAATCATAGAGACTTGCTGCATAGCAGTAGTTCATGAATGTCCTTGATAGGAGTCCAGAGAATGTTTGACCTCAAGTTGTCCTTTCTCCTTTGGCCCAGAGGTGTAACTCCACTCAAGCTACATCTATAGTGGAGAAGAGCACCTAAGGAAAGTCCTGCCACTCTTTGATTGTTTGTTTGTTTGTTTACAATTTTGAAATGTAATGCAAATGAGTAATTGGTTCCAGGTCACAGGGAAACATGCGGGACTTCTCCAGTCAGTACTGCAACACAAAACTTACAAGTTAGATTACCTGTGAGATATCTCTGTATTTCATTCTGTAGGTTGTATTGCCTCTCATGTAATTAAGAAACTGTGAGACTGAAAGGCAATTTCATTTAGGAGAAGTAGAACAAAATTTCACCTTTGACAGAAACTGGCAAAAAGAGGGAAGCTGCTAGGCCTGATTTGTTTCTCCGTCTACATGAGAAGACATGTCATGCAAATTATAGGCTGTAGTGGAGCTACAGCTCCAGCAGGCTACAGGTGGCCTACTAATTCTTAAACCCGTTTTTAGAATTTATTTACTTGAGACATCTCATAAAAAAACAGCTATGGATTTAATTCCTTTATTTTTGAGACAGAAAGTTCAAGAAGTCCACTTTTTTTTTGAGAAGGCATGTTTACAGCCCATTTGAAAATTTTGAGTTACATTTCTAGAATGTTGCAACTCTCTTGTTTACGGAACATAGGAGTTCCTTATAGGGTAGGCACTGTCTCTTGCTCCATTCCAGTAGATGGAAGGTTAAAATCTCTATCCTTGTCTTCCCCTAGAATTCTGTAGGGTACATACCACTGTCCATTAATTCATCTGGTAATTACTGTACATAGAGTCTAGCACTGATGCAGTCAGCTTGTTGTGAGGCTTGATGTTCTTTATTTGCTTAGAGCACATAAGACCAATTTTGAACCGTGTGTTGATTGTTAAAGACACAGGTGAACCTCACCTGTCAGCACAGATAGTTAGACCTGGTATTAATTTCCACCAAGCCCCATTACAGGAGATGCCTCCTACTCCTGTTTATACTTTCTTACCCCCACCATGGATTTTTTCATGCAGGCTGGCCATTGCTACTCCTGCAGTCTGGACACCATCCTGTTTTTTTCAATAGAGAAACCAGTTATCAATGCAACTATTAATACATAAAAATAGAATAGGGTACTCAGTGTTTTTAAAAAGCAAAAGAGTTGTGGTTTTTTTTTTCTTCTTTCACAGGCCTTCTAGGGGTAATATCTTGAGCTAAGGAGAAGGAATACAGCACAAAGAGCAAGAAATAAAACAGCTCATCAGACTTGTGAAAACAGTCTCTTAAAACTCAATCATCTATTTTTGATGTTACACATATGAACTGGATTTTGTCACAGAGCTATTCCTGCACTCTCTTGGACAAAGACTTCTTTTCCTATCATCTGTAACATCTGTTACTGCTTGTACTTTAGAATGAGCTGGTTTTAAAACTTTTATGAGAGAAGAAAACCATTTGGTTTTATAATTTGTCAGCTACCGAGCCTGCATTGTCCAGGTGCTGTTAGGCCTAACACAATATGTAAGTCAGATTAAAAGAGGAATTCAGAAAAACAGGCTAAGTTCAAGAGTCATGGGTACCAATCCAGAGGTTTAGTTTCTTCAGATTAGATAAGCTGGAAAAGGATACACTAAGAGATGACACATTATGTTCAGTTGTCATGGGAAGCATTTGTATGTTTGGGTTTTAGTTAAATGTATGTTCACAAGTAAACTGTTTATATAAACTAATGTTCATAGTAAACTATTCTTGTATACTTCCCTAAAACTATCAGGAGAGTTGTAACTTTAATAAGTGTATGGAAACTCTATGGTACCCAGTGTTCTCTGAAGTAGTTTGCTTGTGTTACTTATGGAATCATAGAATTGTCTAGGTTGGATGGGATCTTAAAGTTCACCTAGTCCAACCATCAGTGTAACTGATGAAAAACAGCACCCCTTCACTAAACCATGTCAATGAGCACTACATCAGCCTGTCTTTTAAATACTTCCAGGGATGGTGCCTCAACCACCTCCCTGGGCATGCCATTCCAATGCTTAATAACCCTTTCAGTGTAAATATTTTTCCTGATATCCAATCTGAACCTCCCCTGATGCAACTTGAAGCCAGTTATCGTTCTATCACTTGTTCGTCCTCTAGGCTGAACAACCCNCAAAACTGTATGCAGTACTTGAGGTGGAGCCTCACCAGTGCTGAGTAGAGGGGGATGATCACCTCCCGAGTCCCACTCACCACACTGTTCCTGATACGAGCCAGGATACTGTTGGATTTCTTTGCCACCTGGGCACACTGCTGGCTCATGTTCAGATGGCAGTTGACCAACACCCCCAGGTCCATTTCTGTCAGGCAGCTTTGCAGCCAATCTTCTCCAAGCCTGTAGTGCTGCATGGGGTTGTTGTGACCCAAGTGCAGCACCTGGCATTTGTCTTTATTGAACCTTATCCCACTGGCCTTAGCCCACCCAGCCAGCCTGTCCAGATCCCTCTGCAAAGCCTTTCTACCCTCAAGCAGATTGACACTTCCATCTAGTTTGTGTCATCTTCAAATTTACTGAGGGTGCACTTGATCCTCTCATCCAGATCATTGATAAAGGTATTAAAGAGAACCAACCCCAATACTGAGCCCTGTGATACACCACAGGTGGTTGGCCGCCAACTGGATTTAGCTCTATTCACTACCACTCTTTGGGCCTGATCCTCCAGCCAGTTTTTAACCCAGGGGAGAGTACTCCCATACAAGCCATGGGCAGACAGGTTCTCCAGGAGGATACTGTGAGAGACTGTATCAAAGGCCTTACCAAAGTCCAGGTGAATAATATCAAACTGGGTCACTTTGACATAGAAGATCAGGTTTGTCAAGAAAGACCTGCCTTTCATGAACCCATGTTGCCTGGGCCTGATCACCTGGATGTCCTTCAAGCACTGCATAATGGCATTGCTCATTGTCATCCTTGCCATCTTCATCAAACACTTTGATAACCTCAGTAATACAGATGTAAACATCTTTCCTGTGCTTTAGGAACTCTGCAAGACCTTGAGTTACTGATTGATTTGATATGTGCCTTTTGTGCTATGATGGTAATCATATCATAGAATCATAGAATGGTTAGAATTGGAAGGGGCTTTAAAGATCATCGAGTTCCAACTCCCCTGCCATGGGCAGGGACACATATGCATTATTTGATGTTTTCACATGTATTTCCTGCGGTCTCAACTTCTTGCTTTTTTTTTTTTTTTTTTTTTTTTTTTTTGTGAAAATCTTGGTTTCTTCATGTGATCCTGGTTCAAGATGTGCCTATCATCTCCCCTTCCTGTCACTGGGACTGGGGTAGCCATCAGGTATGAGAAGATCTATCAGCTGTTGTGTTGCCAGTCTTTGATACAGTGGGTTTTTTTTTCTTGTTATCTACATATAAAAAGAATAGCACTTAGATACTCATTTGCTCCCCATTTGACTTCTTCGGGTTCCTGCCTAAAAAATGATGAGGGGGCAATAAATAATTTGCCGGCCTGCTGACCTAGGGCAGCAGATGGGCACCTAGTTTAAAAAATGGATGAAACAGGCTGAAGAGTATCACTTAGAAAAGAATAATACAGATTGCTATGTCAGGGTCCTAGCTAGTCTAGTATGCTGTATCCAACAGTCTCAATAATCAACTGCTTCAAAGAAGGGTTAAAAGTCTTGAAAGAGGCAACTGTGGAATAATCTGATCAAAGAGGAAGTTTAGTCTCAGATTTTACTGATTTTAGCAAAAAGAGCTTCTGGAGCACCTTCCCATGACTGAATAGAGATATAAGGTTCAATGCTCACTTCTGTTCACTCAAAAGTTGAACATAGGTACTCGTCTCAATTCTCCTACCTTTGTTCAAAAAATGAAACAAACAACCACATTCAGACTCCACATAGTTTGAACTCAGATGTTTAAGCAGTGTTGACTACTACTTGGAATGTTCCAAAGTATAAAATGTTTTGCAGTAGTGTTTCACAGGGTACTGGACAAGAATTAATATACCTAAAAAGAGGGAGGAAGCACCTCTGCTCTTTGACTGATTACCTCAGTGAAGATCAAGAAGCAGGATGTGAGAAGAAATGATGAATGTTTATAAACAGTCTTCTAGACAAGATGACAAAACTGAGTTTGTTCTTTCGTGAAAGCTAATAAAAATAACATCGTGCATGTCAGCACATAAATGAAACAATGAGGACTATGAACAGGAGAAGTTGTAAATCTTAATACACGATCAGGAACATCATTTAGCTAGTATAACAGGTTTTGTGGAGTTACTTTTACTGGATTGCTAATCACAAATGCATAGCTTGGTCAGGAAAGAAAAAGCGTGATCTGGAACATGAAGAACACGATATGCTTGCCCTCAGGTGTTCAATTTATATGCAGTTAGATTTGTTCAGTCTAAGATAAAAGCCACAAACTCACATACTAGAACTTTATGTGGGTTTTTTTTGTCTGTTTACACAAAAATCTTTAATCAGATAACAAACCCAGAACAAAATGTAGAAGACATCAAATGAAAAACATAGTTTTCAATGGAAAATCTTCACAAATCCAAGCAAAGACCCCGGCTGTTTAACAGAACTCAAGAACTGATAGATTAAAGCTTTGTTTTGCTAAAGAAGGTGGAGGTAGCAAGTAGAGAGAGAGAGCAATGAGATCCAGAACTGCCTGAGGTTGTGAACTGAAAGTGGATGAAACTGAAGTAAACTTTTATGATCTCAGGAAGGGAAGAAGAGACAAAGCAAAATAAAGATCATAAACTTCCAGAAAGCACATTTCAATGAACTCTTCAGTCGCTATCTAAGGTCACATGAAAGGAAAGCCTGATGAAAAAGAAGCTACAGGGAGCTGCCACAGGACACATAAGTAGAGTAAATAAGGCCAAGTCATGGCAGTTTAACTGACTTCAAGAAAGGACTGAACACAAAATGTAAATTTGATTATCTAGTTGATAGTCTAATGGAAGAAAAGTATGAAGAAAATACATCATAACAAGGTCAGAAAGTTAAGGCACAGAATGAGGTTAAGTAGCAGGAAGTATCAAAGGAAAACAGAAGGCATTTTAAAATAAGATAATTTTAAGTTCCACAAGCCTATTATTAGTAAAAGGAAGTTGAAGGGAAAAGGAAACCCTTCCCATAATGAACCCCCTCAAATGGTATGCATGCCTTGTTGCATTTAGCCTTTAAAAGAAGATCAGTCAGGAACAGATGGTTAACACAGTTAATAGCTATGACAAAAGGTTCAATCTGAACTGCAGAAAGAACAGATTAGAGAACACGTAGAAAGAGTAGTTGTTTGCAAATTGTCTGATCTGATAAACTTCATAATAGTAACTTAGTCAACTGGCTGAAACAATTTCATAATGATTGGAAGTTGCTTTAGAGAAATGATGGAGGACAGCTGTGGAACAGGAGTGTTAGAAGGTGGTAAGCATAGTGCCTAGAATTAATTTATACACAAAAACCCAGACAGGAGAGATACTAGATCAACAAACTACTTCTGTTCCTAAAATTCTGAACTTTTGGAATAACATTAGGGAAAAGAGTAGTAATTACCCTAGATTTATTGAGAACAAAGTAAATTGAAACAAATTATAGAAAGGTGCAAGCAGTTTGGATACTGGAGATAAAGTAAATACTTTTTTAAAGTAAAAGCTTTTGGCACTGGTTAATATGGTAGATGAAAAGGGAAGCTGGGACAACACCATATTGAAGAAAATATTGCAGTACCAAGTAGCAGTTAGAGAATCTCTTGCCACAAATTCACTATTGAATTGGGGATATATATCTATTTGGGATATATATATCTATTGTGGCTCCATAAGGGGTCTAAGTTTACTCAGATTTTAATGTAAGTGAAAATCTCTTCTTATTTATATTTGAAGGGGACTAACTCTAGGGGAAAAAGATTTTAAAGGTTGTGTGCTGAACAAAGAAAATGAAACTCAAGAGAGGACAAGCTGATGCATGGATATAGGAACTCACAAGTACAGAGTGGGCACTCTTAATGAAGTGTTGGGTATTAACTCATATAAAGAGAAACAAGAGGAACCTTTGGGTTTGGATACTTCAGGAGAGACATACATAAACTAAGATGAATCCAGAAAAGAACAGTCTCTAACAACTGTGGCCTGTGAGAAAAAAATACTGAATGGCCTGTGTTTATTTTAAAGAAAATGTTGGGAAGGCACTGAGAATCAATTATTTATATAATTAGAAGGGGGCTTGCTAAAAGTAAAAGAATGACTTATTCTCCCTTCTGTGGACAGAAGAGCGCTCGTGAGCTCAGATTACTAGCAAAAGGTCAAGTAGGAATCAACAAAAAACCTTTCCAATGGTAATGACAGTGAAACATCGTTGGAATGCATTACTTGGGGGTTATTACAGATTTTCCATTGCTAGTAGCCTTTCAGATTATTTTTAGATGCATTTGTCAGTTATACTTGATCCTTGTTTGACACAGAAGCATGAACATAAACTACACCAGCTTTCTTCATTTTCTCCATGAAAAGAGTTTCTCTGCATACCTAATATACAGTATAAATGGACTGCTGATTTGAATAGGTTTTTGGGTAGAGTAATCACAATATTTTTTAGCATTTAATTGCTTTTTCTTGATGTTTTTCCCAAGGATTCAGAATTGTGTGCAACAAGAACTATCCTAGGTAGGTTTGTCTTTACTGTGAAAATGTTTCAAAAATGCTTGAAAAAAAATTTAAAGTCCCAAAAGCAAGAAAGCAACCTAGATAGAAGGACAGCAAGAGAAACTAAAAATAGATGGAAAAATCAAGAAAAAGTTGATGATAGCTTTGCAGGGCTCAATTTTAGGATTAGTGGTCTTCAGTGTTTTTTATAAATGATCTGGGTACAGGCAATGAATGTACATTAAAATACCTGAGATTGCATGAGGATGTCGTAGGAGATGGCACCAAAAGCCTTGCTGAATTGCTGAAGTCAGGAGAGCAACATCTACTAGCAAACACTAGTAGCAAATTTATCTTAAACTCCTATATTTGGCAAAAATCATCCACATAATCAGAAATCTTAGTGTACAGAAACAAATTTTGGTTCCATGTCCCCACATTATTCATTTAAGATAAAAAGATTGTGGAAATGAAGTAGCTGTGAGAATGTCTTCAGCTTCTTCTGAGTTCAGGAGACTTCCTAATAAAGTAGAAATCCTGTATCCTCAGAAGCATACTGTGGAAACACTAAGAACCAAATTTGGATCTTCTTTGACAAAATGGAAGAGTGAAAGCATTGAAAATTCATGCTTTTCCGTCACTTGTTATCAACTCAATAAAAAAATAATTGTATATTCATCTACTTTCATAGAGTTGAATTAAGACTGGTAGCACAATTGTGACTTGAAATACCTGGAAACTCCTGTCGTTCAGAGGACACCTTTTGATGTGGAAAGCTTTGTTAACACTTCAGAAATGGTTCAGTCCATTAGCTGGATATGATTCTTCTCCTTAGATCTAGAGGACCAGGCTGTGAAAAGCTATCTGAGACAGCACAGCAGCCCTGGAGAAATCTCTCACTGTCTGGGAAGGAAATTCTATCAGTTGCATCGGGATTAGGCTCTGTGGGTACCCAGCCTTAGGAGCTTGCAGTGCTTGGCAGCTGTGGAAATTCAATTTCTGTTGAATAGGGCCATTAATGAGTAACAAAAGAACTATGTGCTTCAGTTAATATTAACAGCAGAACTCCAACAGGGTGCCTAGAGATGCAAAAGTCATGGTAAATTAAAGCACATCTAATTCAAAGTAACATTTATTGCAACCTGGTTGTAGCATTGGTAGTAAATCCTGCATGATTTCTCCTCTGAACAGTGGGAAGTTTAAGTTCTGGCAGGCAATGGATTTCTGGGACTCTGTCCATTTCCTGTTGAAAATGCAAACCATTTCTCTGATTATGATGTGAGAGACAGATTAATTGAAATTGCTTAGCAGGAGAAGATCTCTTGAATATTCATAGCTTGCAAGGTACTGTGTAAGACAGATACTCAAATACAGTTAACAAAATTAAAACAGTATAGTAAGCTTACCAAGAGATATTACCTTTTTTAATGAAAAGCAAATCCAGACTTATGCTTGATTATGGAAAGAAATATTTTTGAAAAGTATGAAAGCACAAAATTACACACTAACAAAGCAGTCCTTAACATAATACAGAGCTCAAGGCATCAATGCCAAACAGAGAAAGCAGTTATCAGTGCCTGAAAGCTCTGCAGAATCTTCTTTGAATCTCTCCATGGCAATTTTTAGTGTTGGTAAATGTAGATCAGACTTATTCTTACTTTGTCTTGCTGTGAATTCATAATCAGGCCTGATAAATGGGAAAAGCCACAATGGTGTTTGCTTTTTGTCTCATTAGCAAAAGGTGTGCTAAAGCTGAAAGACTCATGATTCTGGAAAAATAGCACTCTACATGCTGTAGAAAAGTTACCAATTTCATCACCTTCACTCAAGAGTTTTCAACACATCAGTTAGCAGTTTGGTGTTTAGATTTCCATAATCTCTTCAGAAGTTAATCAGTATACCAAGAAGCTCTGGCATCTGAATTTAACAGATCTTCCTCCATTCAAGAAACAAGATAATCCAGAAAGAGACGGACTCAGGATCTTGCTTGAAATTATGTTTTATGACAAGGTCAAGAATCAGCACAACCCAAAATCTACATCCAGATGGCACTTTCTGCTAATTGAATTCTGACCATGGAAATGAATTGAGAGAGTTTGCTCTAGTGGAAATCATCCTTTTACTGTGAAATCAAAATTTTAGTTTAATTTTGAATGCTATGCCTGCACAAAATAGAGTAGGGAAACATGCTGACTGCATTGCTTTTACTACAGAACTGCATATTCCTCTTGAAAATTAAAAAGAGATGCTTTTAGAACTTGACTGATTTTCCTTAAGAATTTTAGAGTGTTTCAGTCTTGCTTAATACATTTATACATTTTTTTTTTTCCAAAGGGAATATAGTAAGTTATGCTGCAATAAAATTTGTAAATATTATTCATCAGACTCTGCTACTTCTAATGCTCCTTCCCTTGCCTACTGTTAATGAAGAGAAACTACAGGTTGTTTTCTTCAGAAAAAGCAGTGAATTTTAGGTATATAAAATAATGTTGTCTACTTCTGGTGTTCACTTCTATCTTTGCAAAACAAAATTTGGCAAAGATTAAAATGATCTCTTTAAAATTGCCCTTTTGCTTTCATTTGGTATACGTGTCCTTATTCTTCCTTCAATTCTTTGACAAACCCTAAAGAGAGGTTGAAAATAGAAAGTGCCTTTTGAGCTTTGTTTGGATTTCTGCTTTTTCAGTCAACCCGCACCATTGGCTCAGGTGTCTTTGATGTCTCTTTCAGACATTCTGGGAGGTAATATTATCATTCTCCTTCCCCTTTTCATTCATTACTCTTTAACATCTGCTTCCCTGGCAGTCCTGTTAGTATGACGCTGCAGGAAAGCTGTGCTTCTCTCCTGTGGCTCATGGTTCCTTTTCACCTGAAGGGTTCCCTGGCATATAGGAACTTTTGAAACAACCTAATATTTTGCAAACAATATAGTATTAATTGTGTTTGAACCATTTGCTTTATGTGATGGTGCTTCTATAAAAGCAGTTAATTCAGGTTCTTCACTGTGGGTGTTCTGTGGAGGAGGTTTGAGGGAGAAATATGATTGATTAGTAAAGAATTTGATTTTTTTGACCTTTGTACTTGAAATAGGAAAGGAGACAGTTTGTAATTAACTAACTAACTAATTAATTAATTATTTTTTTTCCCCTATCCATGTCTCTTTCTGTTTACAGCAAATCTCACAAAAGTAGTGCCAGAAATTTGTCAGACAGAATAACAAACAAGGTAGGTGCTTTGTATTGAGGTCTTTTCTGCACTTTTGCTAGAGGGTGGCTGTCCAGAGCAGCTGTGTCTTATGAGCATAAGACCACAAACTACCCTAACCATCAGGGTGGCACTTGGGTGAAATTTTTTGAGCACTGCAGAGAAGTAGATTTGGCAATGTTATCATAATTTTACAACTGAAAACTGGTGAGAGCACAGAACTTTCAACATTTCCAAGGTATACAGCTTTCTGGAGGTGCAAATATATACAAGCATTGAAGTTTTTAAAAATGCTTGCATAATATTGCTAGTCTGTGATATGCAGGAAACTTTTGAGAAATCTTTGCAAATGTAACTAAATGCTTTATCAGCAAGTACTTTCAATCTCATGGCTCTTAGAAGCACAGCTCTGGGTCAAGCAAGAAATCTTTTGAGTACCAGGAATTGAAGCCTTCAGCATATAGCTGTAGTGTTAGCAGCAAGCCCATACCTCCTCCTTTTTGATAATCACAGTTTGAATCCAGTTTTAATGAAGATGCAGGATTACAGTTATTTTATCTAGCTGATTTGCTAATTCCCAGTTGACAACACATTTTATAATACTGCAATAATAACTTCAGCACATATAGAAGCTGTAATCACGCCAAGACATCCTGTCAGACTTAACAGAAACCACACAGGACTTAAATAAGACCATATGCAAGGCCAAACTAACAAGTAGAAGCCAGAGAAAACATCTGAACATTCAGATTTGATTAAAGGGCAAGGGATTGGCAGCATCCTTGATCTCTCAGTGGAGAATTACATTGTGAAGAAGTGAAGCAACACCAGAATATAATAAAACTTAATGTGGAAGAGCTGATATTTCATTACCAGGCAATAGTTTGGAAAAATATTTTAAACACATTGCTTTTGAATAGGCTATATATTCAATCCTTATACCTATTAGTGATTAGCTAGGGCTGAAGGATGGCTACAGCATCTGCTATTGACAGATGCCAAAATTACTTGCTTGGAGAAAGAAAGAACTAGATGTCTTGGTTTTGATTGGGAATTCGACCAAAAATGGACTAAGCAAGTTGTTTGGACTGGTGACTTCAACATACTAAATTCTGTAATATTGGGACTGATTTTGTAAAGCACTAAAATAGATCTTTTTTGATTTTTCCAATGTTTGAAGGCTTTATTGCTAGTTAAAAAGTTATGAATACAAGGAAATTCTCTTATGAAAATGAAACTATCATTTTAAGATTGGGGGCCTTTTAAGTTATTTTTATTCTTGTAGATTAAGTCTCTGTTCTTAAGGCTGTATGTCCTTCAGGATTTTGACAAATTGTGTTATTTAACCCATCATATATCAAGAGGGAATAAAAGCTATGGTGTTTGTTTATGTAGGCTGTCCAAAACTTGGTTGTTTCCAAACCACTTGTTAATACAAGACCTTTAACAGGAGACCTCAAATTCAGTTTATGAATTTCTTAAAATGTTATGGAGTTTTGCTTGGTTTTTAGTTAACCTAGTAAGTCCTCATTCTCTCTTCCTTTTGTTTTCCTCCCTTCCTTTCTTCCTTTCTCCTTTTCCCTCTTTCTCTCCTTACTGGTAGATTGTGGCACTATGTCAGTCTTCTCAACCTGTGCACCATTTCTTTCATAAATTTTAAGCATTTTAAAGGAACTTTTAAAAATGTGTATTTCTACACTTGGAACCCTCTTGGGAACTGGTAGGAAATTGTGGCTGAATTACTGTGGTATCTGCAGTACTGAACTCCACCCATTACATCAGGATGCTGGAATTAATTATATGGGCAGAAACTCCTAATCTGAGATAGAACAGTATGAAGTGCAGAAACTAAATAACAGCCAATTCAAGAGAAGTGATTGAGTTGAAAGTGGTGAAGTTGTGAACAGTATCTATTAACTGCAAAAAGCTCCAGAAGAAAGTCTGTCATGTAAAGGATTTAATACCTAGCGCAGTCTGAACTATGACATGCTCAGCTCCTCAGATAGAAGCAGTCATATTTAAGACTTTGGCTGTATTGACTTAAATTTTTTATAAGCTCTCCTGTCTAGGTTCAACCAAGCTCTGCATTGATGTTATTGTAGCTCAGTAACAGGGCCTCAACACTCTGTGGTATGCAGATGTCTGACTGCTTTATTCTATAGAATCATGTGAATGGTTGTTCCAGAGGGAGACCAAAGTGGCAGAAGCCACTCAGAGCTCTCAGGCAGGAGCAGAAACCTCAAGGTGCCTACAAGACATGGAGGACACCATGGGGCATCAGCACAGTGAGGACATCTCCTCCAAAACAAGGTCTCATTCTCCAGCAATTATTTTTTCCTTTTGGGTTTTCTGTCTTTTTATTGATTAGCCTGGTGGTCTTTTCTTCTCCCGTCAAGCTGTTCAGTTGCTTCATGAATGCTTGTAAGCACATAATAGCCACAGTGGCCCATGGCAAAGATTTCCAAAGTTTGACTGTGCCTTGTGTGAGGAATGCCTTTTCATGGAAGGTGAGGAATAGAGAGGGTCATGGGGTGCAGGCAGCACATGCGTTGTTTCATTTGCTTTGCCAGCTCTTCCAATGTAAGATTAAGGAAAATGTCTTCACTTTCATTTCTCCAGTGGCTTGTGACTTTGTAGGTCCCTCCTGGCAAACTTTTCACTACTTAGTCATCTATGCTGCTCTTTTGAGCCCTTTCTGACACAAATCCAGAATTACATGCAGCATCAAAGCATTGCTGCACCATGGAATTTGACTGATGAATAAATCTGTTCTCTGGTTTTGTTTCCTGTCTGTATTTTTTTATTTTTTTTTTTAAATCATCTCCAACATCCATTTGCTACTGAGTACTGATGTTTTCAGAGAATAGCCTGTGACAGTCTCAAGACCTGGGTGTCAATAGCTAGCTCAGTACTTGCCTTATGAAGTACAAGGTTTCTTCTTTCCCAACCCTATGAATTACTGACCTGAGGTAATTGCAATAGAAAGTCTGCTATTCTTATCATCACAACTATCACTACTGTCTTCATGCAAGCTCAGTATTCAGTTGTCTAATGTTGCTATATGTCTCTATGCCAAATTGTGTAACTTGCCTAAAAATAATGATGCATCAGGCCTTGTACCTAGTTTTAACAGATACAATATTTTACTTAAGTATTTTATTATGCTGTATGAATGCAAGGTTTGGTATTATAGGTAGAAGAACTCTGCTGCCTCACAATATGAAGGGAAATTGCTACCCTTTGACCTCATGGATTTTCATATAAGTTGAATTTCCAAGTCTGAAAGACCTGCAAAATAAAAATTAACACACCCCTAAAAACACCAACAAAACCCCCCTTGTCAGATCTGGTATAGTAATCTGCTTCCTGGATTGAATAGTTATTAATTTAAAAAAGTAAAAATATATGTTTTCTCCACTCTAAGAAAATGTTATTTGAGCTAATCAAAGACATTATTTACGATGTGAATGTCTGCACAAATAAAAACCTAGGATATGTAGTACGATATAATAATTATAAATGGAAAGGAAAATTTAGAATATGTGAGATTATGTGTCATAGTTTTAGATTAATATTACTTTATAAGTGCTGTGTCAGCTAAAAAGTGATTCTCTGCTTCAGTGATAAAATGAGATTCTTAATATTAATTACCTTTCCATTTGTACATGCTACCAGTAGTCAGTGATGTAGTAAAACTTGCCTTCCATTTGAAAGGAGTGTTTTGATGTATGTTATCACTGGGGGACCATTCAGAAATTATTGATGTTTCATAAGGCAACTTAGCTTGCTTCCAGTACTGGAAACACAGCATAGAATTTCATTTCATATGCAAATAGCTTAGTTTGTGAAATTTTTTTTATGTAGATTTTTTATTTCTTAAACAGTGTTGCTGTGTAGTTCAGTATAAACAACTAATTGCCCCATTGTTATTTTACACCAGTTTTAATGGTCTATTAATAGATTATGATTTTTTGTAGCAATAAAAAGGGAAATAGAAATAGATATGAAGGGAAAGAAATAAGAGAGAAGAATTATATTATGAAATTGAATTGGAAAAGGAAAAATACTGTAAAATGATTAATCCATT
>VZRU01009969.1:45743-62163 GCA_013398155.1 Pedionomus torquatus | reverse complement strand
AGTGATGACACGTAGCACTGGAACAGAAGTGTTATAGCATTGATGGCCAATTAAAAAAGAAGGTGTAGGGGGAGCCAGCCTGAAGCCCATTGTTTCTAATACATGTGGCATACCAGTATTTTACCTAAGTTTTGTAGGAAAAAAATGGCATTTGAAATGTTTACTTGGAAGTGTCCCAAGAAAGAGACAAGAAACCACTAACAAAACTGGACAGCACCCTGGTGGCTTCAATATTGACTCCATATGCAGAGAAGACAACAATTTCTTCAAATAGACTAACCTTATAAATTAAAAAGAGGGAGAGGATGAAATATTAGTTGTTACTAAGCGTTATTTTTCATCTTGTGGGTTTATATTGCAGTAGGTAACTTCTGCATGTACTATTAAAAAAAAATATTTTGAATTTTGATTTTTTCCTTAGTTAAATATTTTCTTATGTAAAAATACACAGTTTTCATAGAAGGGAATATGTAAGGTATAACATGAAACAAGGAAGAAAAAGGAAGATACAGGTCTGCTTTACGGTATTTCATTTTGGGAAACTGGTCCTAAGTGAGCTGCTACAAGGATACCGTATCTTATCAGTATCAATTGTATTAAGGAGATTGCAATGTTCCTGCTGTGTGGGTAACTCTGCCAGGAACAGCTATGTTAATTTTCCTTGAGCTATTCCATATGAGGTCTACCTGATTTGGATTTTGTCATTTGTAAAAAGGGTATTTCAAATTGCTTTATTTTCTGCTAGAAACATAGATTTTAAGAGGGTGCTTACAACCAGTCTTGGATTTGATATGACAGATATTTATATTTAATGCAGAGCAAAACACAAAATACACTTAACCTTTATTCAGTTGCATTGTAAATGTATTCCATTTTCTTTCAACTGAAGTGAATTATATTAATAACTTGTTATTGTTAAAATGTCAAGAGTATTTTCTTTCTCTTTGAATTATCATTTCTCTGCTCAGGGTATTGGGTTTTGCTTATCACTTCTGACATGGAAAGGAAGAAATGCAATCTTAAGTGAAATGTTCAGACTTCTCCCAAATAGGTAGGTTATTTCTTTTAGATTAGCTCAAGTAATAGTTACAGAGCTGACATACGGAATGTGGAAGGAGACAGGAACCAGATAATGCACTGAAACTGAAACGCTCTCTTGTTTAAAGATACAGTCTCCTTGGGACTAATAGAGTGATGTGCACAACATGTCAGGCATTGCTGTATGTGGCACTTCATTTTATTTTCACCAAGCCAATTTCAAGCATGTAACTTTTATTTTATTGTGACATTATCGCAATAATTTACATTCACCTTGCAGAGCTGAAACATGCTTGTTTGGGGATGAAATCAGAGATGCTTAAGAAGAAAAAAGTATGATAAGGAGTTTGGAATTTCATTCCACATCTCCAGCTGATGGTGTATATTCTCTCTACAGCACCTGGTTAATCAGAGAGACCTAAATGGTTCTCCCCTCTCACCACTCCACAAACAGGTCATTCTGCCTCTTAAGGGATAGTTGCATTGAGGGTAATATGTTAATTTGCTGTCAGACTGGAAAGTAAAGGCTGAGGACTGCATGGGTTTTATAGTTGAGAACTTTCCAAGGTGGCTTACAAAGCAAGCAGAAATGTGAAGCTAAACATGTTCCTATCATGTTTATTGTTCATAATTGGAAATAGGTGAGACATTCCTTCTAATGATTTTACTCTAGCAAGCCAAGACAAATTCAAATGATGTCTTCATCAGAAAGTCTGTCTATTTGAAAGATGGGTGAAATACGCCACTTTGAATTAAAGCCCTCTTTTCCAGTTTCATAAATAGTAGTACCTCTTTATATTCCATTGGCAAGAAAAATCTGGCTACAAGGCTGGAAAAGCTTTTCTTCCATTTCTAAAATGAAAAAAACCTTACTTGGCCAAGATGTGGGCATTTTTGCATCCTCATTTTCAAATTAACTACTGCTTTCTACCAGTAGCTATCAATACGTTTATAAAGCTGTTTGTGAAATAACAAGGCCCAGAGTAACATAATGTTCCTTATTTCTGTACATTTTTCTTTAAAACTAAATATTGAGGCTCATTAATGTTAGTAACAGTATTGTTTTCCAGATGGAATATTTTATTTTGCAAATGAAGAGCATGTAAAACTAGATCTTGGAACGGTGACAGAGATTTACAGAAGACGTCTAAAAAAAGGCTGCATATACTTTAATGCTACTGGTGTGATTTTTTTTTGTGACTTTAATTCTGATACCATTGTCCTGTCCAATGTCAATCTTAGATTATGCCCATTTTTAAGACCTCATCAAATCAAGAATTAAAACAGTAATAGCCCATACCAATGAAGAGTGGGGAAAGTCATTCTCAAACCTCATCCTGGCCTACCCAAATAAACAAACAAATGAAGCACACAAAAAAGACATCTTTTATTTTAAAACCACTGTCATGTATTGTTACATTGCAGACAAAGAGGTTAGAATAAATCTTGGATCTGAATATTGCAGAATCTGGGTGAAGCTCTTAGGGCAACCTCCTGTGTGAATATGCTTTCTATTTCTTTACCAGAAATGCTAAAATATGAAATTAATTTATCCTGGGGAAATTTTCTGCTGGGCATCTGACATTTGCAAAGTGTGCTGGATTCCCATGGGATGGAAAACACATTACAGAGTGAAACTGCTTTAAGTTGTTATCCCTTTTCAAGGAGGAATTTTTTTAAGTGTACTAAAGGTTTCTCTTCTCTACCCAGTGATAGGAAAGAATTGGTATATATTTTTGTGGAGCTTTGTTCTTAGTGTGACTGGAAGAGATATTAAGAAGTATTTTGTCAGTTCTTACACTATATGACAGAGAAGAATTACTCTTCGTTGCATGTAGCTGGAAGAGAAAGCATCAGGAAACAACTGGTTCCATCATGCTGTCTTGTAATATTAAAGCTGCTTACAGTACCTCCCCTCAGTTGTGAGCCAGTTTGATCTGAGAAATTATTCTTGTTCTTTGTATTTCCCTAAAAGTCTTCTGAATTAACAGACCAAGAGTTTATTAAGGGCACATTCATGCTGTGTTTAAATCCTTCTTATAATGGCATACTTTGAAGTTAAAGATTGTTAATGGGTTGGAGTTTTTTTTTCTAAGAACAAGTGCTTCAATGACTATAAAGACAGAAAAACTTGTGCTTTTTTTTCCCCCACCCAATTAAAAAGACAAAGAAAGGGGAAAAAAAAAAGTTATATGTTCCTGGAATGGCTTTGTAAGTAAACAAGGTGCCATCTATTAGATATTTATAAGATTTACCCTTTTTTAAAATCAAGTTTATTCTTTTTAATGTCTTGGAAACAACAATTTGCTTGTCAGATAGAACTGCTGGAGGAAAGTTCTTCAACAACACAGAAAATGTCTTAGTAGTTAGGCAGCTCAAAAAAGCATAGTTTTGCTTTGCAAAAATGTATGACTTTTGTAGAAATCCGTTTTGGAATGAACTGTTGCCTAGGACATTTCACATACTAAATAGTAAAGAACTGAAGTCCTGGATTTATTTAATGCTTGAGTGGAAAGTCTTGTGGATTATATATGGGGCCAAGAGCCATAAAACCTTGGACTCTGGTCCCCCTTTTGATGCTGGGTGACCTTAATAAGTTTTTGCACTTACATAGCACTTGGCAAACATTATTAATTTAAGCTTCACAGAGTCCCTGTGAGGTACAGAGGTGTAATTATCTCACTTTTTCAAGTGGGAGAATTGAGACTCATAGAGGTTATGCTCTGCAATAAAACAAGTTCAGAAAGAGGGTGGGAACCCAGGTCACTTGGCACTTATTCCTGCTCCTGATCTGCTAGAGTACTGCATAAAGCCTCAGCTCCTTAGCCTGGAGTATGGGGTTAATACTGCCTTCCAGTCCGTAGCTGTTCCTGCGGAACTGTGTGGCAGGGAGATAAGGAAGACACATGCCCATCTGTGGGATCTGTCTTCTGTGGAAGGTACCACCATCCTGCTTTGAATGCTCAGGAAATTCCACATAGAAAAAAATGGACAATTCTAACCCAGCAGAAGGCAAAGAAGCACTATCTTATTGCAATAGACATTGACACTCAAAGGGAA
Organism: Pedionomus torquatus; assembly: GCA_013398155.1. NCBI lineage: Eukaryota > Metazoa > Chordata > Aves > Charadriiformes > Pedionomidae > Pedionomus > Pedionomus torquatus. The sequence continues at coordinate 58,065 of VZRU01009969.1, read as the reverse complement.
GTTTACACAAATACAGTTGAAGAGGTTGCAGAGCAGGTCACTAGATTGACTCCAGCACAAGAAGGACCTGAGGGTCTGTTGTTTACTTGCTGTATGAGTCTGAGGCAGTTACTTGTCCTTTTTGAGCCTCAGATTTCTTCTTGGGTGTTCTTAATTTACTTTTAAGTCATTCTGTGCTGCCAAAATATGGGGGCTGAGCCTAGGAAATCTTGGATTAAGCATGGTGATTTGTGGCTTTCAGGTTAATCTGACTGAACTTCTTGTGCAGAAGCTTCTTCCTAACTGAGGATTTCCGTTATTTGCTTTCTGTTCCTGAGAAAGACCATGTTGCTGGAATGAGATAAGGTGGTGTGATGTGAGTGTGCAACCAGTTTTTATTGCCAGCATCTGCGTTCTTCTGGGGAAGAAGGGGGTCAACATCTGAGCCCTGCCTGAGCTCACGGAGTCATATAATGTGATGTTTTCCATTCCTGTGTTTTTTTTGAAAACACTATGAAGTACCAAGAAAGAAGAAACTTTAATTTACCTTTCTGACATGTCCTGAATGATAGCTATAGTGCAGGTGATATTGGTATCTCTAATTTATACTGAGCAGCACCAGCCTGCCAAAGTACCCAGGGTGCAACTTTCTGTCTTTTCTTCTCAGTGTATATGCTGCCCTTGGAACATGGTCTTCCCATTTGCTTTCTGTGGAGAAATGGTGAGATACCAAAACATGCCATCCTTTTGCAGGATTCAGTAAAGTACTTGTTGTCTTTTTTTTTTTTTTTCCCCATGTGGGTTTTGTGNTGTTTTTATTTTTTTTTTTTTTTTCTTTTCCCCAATTAACAGGATTTCCCTTTCAAATAGTGGTTTTACTTTTTAGGCATCCCAGCACTTTTTATATATCACCTATTCATAATAATTTTTGGTATAGTGAAATATCTTTTATACAAGTTGTTTTCCTTTGTGTTTTTCAGAACCTGCTGTTCTCTCAGTTTTCCTGTAAATTATTATTTTCTCTGTATTACTTTACATGTTGTAATTGCTTTGTTATCTATAAAAGAAAGGTAGGCTCAGTTTACTCCTTTCATCACTGCCAGAACCTCAGTGAATGAACTGTAGTTCTTCTCATTACCATAGCTTTGTTCTGCTCTGTTTTAATGATAATTGCCCTTGTCATCTTGTAACATTAGCTGTGAAACCTTGTGGTTAAAAACAGAGAGAAAGTAAAAGGTGGTGGTGGGGAGAGATTAATTAGGCAGAATATTTTGCAAAATGAGTTGATAAAGAAATGTTTGTATTTCACATCATTAAATAACTGAGTCAGAATTGATTATGTAAACACAGCGCACACAGAGGAAAGGCTAAGCTTCTTTGCTGCAACAGATACAGTAAGAGTATGGCTGAGGCAGTTAGTCCTGGTGTAATCTTGGTCAATTAAAGAAAGATGAAAATTTCCAGGTGCCTGTCTTTCATTAAACATTTATTTTTTGCCCTCTGGAGTGCTTTGTCTTGCTCACTTCCAACATATTCTCCCTCATGATTTTACCTTTACCAGCTGATCTTTTTTAAGATGGCTATACCATTTACCTTTTATAAAGCATGTTTTTATAAGCCCCTTTTCCAAAGGAATTAAAGACATGTGTTTTGCTCAGAGTGACCAAATAAGTTAACATGACTGAAAGTAAGGGTTGCGTTTTGACACTGGGAGCTCACTAAGGCTGCCCAAAGCAGCTTCTGGGATTTTGTGGCCACCTAATTTTGATTAGGCCAGCTAACATTTGAAATGTAATCTCTGCTTCTGCAAGCAAAACGTTATGAATTGATTAAATGAAAAGGCAGTTAAAAAAACAATTTTTTTTTAAAAAAATAGAGAATCTTGTGCAAGGATGTATACATATTGTTTTCTGAATCCTGTAGTATTTACTCAAGTTGCTGTTTCTTATAACCTCTTCCAGAAAACAGACTTCACCACCCCTCATTCAGCATTGTTTGTGTCCTGGGAGTTTTCCAAAAGAGATTCAGTAAGGCCTGAAAGTTTATACAGAAGACTGTTTATTTTAGGGGAATTTGGAGGATAAACTCAACATGTTGTCAAGACAACTGAGTTTGCCAGGTGAAAATGAAAGATATTGTTATTGTATAACAGAGCCAGTGATGGAGGAGTTCCAATGCAGTGGCATAAACCCAGGAAAGTGCTTGAGACAGGAGCAGGGGAGCTAGCTTCGGGGGCGGAAGTTGCATATTGTTCTGGTCCTCTGTTTCTAGTAGCTCTGTGATAGGGTTACCATGTTTGAAACATAATGCGACACTCTAGCAGGTGGATGTATTTTGTCCTTGGCAATTTTTAATAAAATTGCTGAAGTCTAGCTCCCATTCTAATACCTATAAACATACTGGAATTAGGAAATTATGGAGTGCTTTACTGCAGAACAAACTTTAAGGTGATTTGTTTTTGGAGGTCCAAGGCACAGGAATAGATTTTTAGAAGAATGGTAATAGGCATTTTGTAGACCACAGGAATGCCCTTTTGAAAATTATAATGACTACAGACATGGTCCTGTCCCCTAAGGATATTTCCAAGCCTACTTTCATTAGAATAGAGAGCAGCATCCACTGTGATGATATGGTGCTTGCCCAGCTCTTATGGAGAGGCATGGAAATATACAGTATGTTGTTTCAGCTGGCTCTCTCCAATGGAAGATTTGTCCAAATGGTGGGAAATATCTGGTGATTGTATTTGTCTGTTGAATCTTGGTAATTACCTATTCATGAATGTACCATCCAGCTCCACAGAAATCAGGCTGAGAAGACAGGTTATTGATTTTGAAGCCTGTTCATATGCCTCTTCTATACACAGCTGCAATCTGCACTAGGGTGTTTTGGAGTTGTGATATCAGCCCTATGACCTCTTTGCCATAAGTAAGATGAATATATTCCAGTGCCTTCATAATTTTAAAAGGTCCATTGGTTATATACACAAAGTCCCCCAAAATCACAGACTTGAGAATGAATACCTGCCATAAAATTTTCCTCAATAGCTAGGTTAATTGTAACTCATTTTTTTTTCAAATGGACACATTGGATGCCGAATATGCACTAAAAATACTCTGAATTAAATCAGAGCCTCAACCTGTTTTTAAAAAAAAAGTGCACAAAACCTTCTCGAAACATAGAGGAAAACACTGAATGAGTCAAATGGCTTTACTGTATAGAATCATAGAATCATAGAGTGGTTAGAGTTGGAAGGGGCTTTAAAGATCATTGAGTTCCAACCCACCTGCCATGGGCAGGGACACCTCCCACTAGACCAGGTTGCTCAAAGCCCCATCCAGCGTGGCCTTGAACACTGGCAGGGATGGGGCAGCCACAACTTCCCCGGGCAACCTGTTCCAGTGTCTCACCACCCTCACAGGAAAGAATTTCTTCCTAATATCTAATCTAAATCTCCCCTCTTCCAACTTAAAACCATTATCCCTTGTCCTATCAGTACACTCCCTGAGAGAGTCCCTCTCCTGCTCTCCTGTAGGTCCCCTTCAGATACTGGAAGGCTGCTATAAGTTTTCCTCAAAGCCTTCTCTTCTCCGCGCTGAACAGCCCCAGCTCTCTCAGCTTGTCTTCATAGGACAGGTGCTCAATCCCTCTATATATTTGTGCTTCAAAGTCCAATATGGCAACAATTAACTTAGATCCACATATCCACTGGTGGAGGAAATGTTTTCTTCAGCTGCTTCTCAAAGCAATTGAATTGCCTCTAATAGACTATATAGATAGGTATTGGCCACAGCAAAGAGAAATTATTTAACCAAGAAACACCTGAAACTTGTTAATTAAGCCTGTAGAGGTGGACTACATCCAGCCGCATGCTATGTGTCTGCTCATAGTCTGTCAGAAACAGGCTAACAGTATTCCCTCTGCAATGGTGTTCAAGTCAAGTTAATGTTGTTTGTCTTTACGTTTTATTTGCTCAGTATGCCACTTGCTAAAGAACTGTTGGAAATGTTGACCCAATACTTATAGCCTATTTTTTTTTTTTTTTTTTTTTTTTTTCTGTGTTTAAGCATTACATTTTTTTTTTCCCACAGGGTTAAGTGGTATTTATGTAGAAATCATTATATCTAGTAGGAATTCCTCATGCACATCAACATTTGATGGAACGTTACCAGAATGTCTTTGTGCAGGGAGTCTATTGGATGTTTGTGAGGAGATTTTATCTTGGTATAATTTAGCTTTAAATTGTGTTTCCTCTTTTACTCTTTTACTTCCATTAGGTAATTCTTTTTCTATGCAACAATTTCTTTTTCACTATGATGCATTTAGTTTAAAAATACAAAGAAAAGACATAGTTCATTCATATTTAAAGTGAAGAAAGGTTTATTACACAGATAAATGATACGTGAATGAAAAATGACCTAATCTCTCTGTTTTCACTCATGTAAGTCTATGTGACTTACATAATTGTTCCTTATTAATGCTGATTTCCTAGAAGAAACTCCTCCCTCTAGGAGTATTTTCTAATATGAAATGCAGTGTTTTCTTGAATATTAATATAAAAGGTAATGAGCGTATCTGTCTTAATTTTTTGGTCCCCTTTAAAAGCCCAATTACTTCTTTTCTGAGGATGTGAAAATTCACATGGAAAGCCTTGCTCAGTCTAAGCATTAATGATATTGGTCATAGTTCACGTTAGGAAAAGCCCTATATTTTAAACACAAATCTGGAAAAGAAAACCATGCAAAGTTGTTAGAGATGTGAGAATGCAAGAGCAGATATTCTGTTGAGCCAAACTACCATAATTCTGTTGACATCAACAATTTATTTCTGTGAACGCTCTCTTATGTGCTCTTTATGATTCCCTTATTTATTTACATGAGGCTACTGTATATCTTAGGTTTATGATTTCTGTGGTCTTGTTAATGGCGGAAAATACTTCTGAACTGACTTAATATAAGTTGTTTCTTTGGTGTTTTGGGATGTCTTTTTTTATTCATTATTTGCAATACCCTTTTTAATCCCCTTCCATTTTTAATTTGTAATTTGATATTAACTAGAGCCTGTTTGTTTCTTCAAGTCATTAAGTATATTTAAATATGTAGTGTGGCATAAATATGTAGTGGTATAGTCTGTTTCCATACAGTTTCCACAGAATCAAGGAATTGGAAGATTTGGAAGTGGCTTCTAGAGATCATCAAGTAGAACTCTCCTGTTAAAGCAGGATTGCCTAGAGCGCACTGCTCAGGACTGCATCCAGGTGGGTCTTGAAGGCCTCTGGAGAAGGGAACTCCACAACGTCCCCAGAGAGTCTGTTCCAGGGCTCTGACATCCTCACCCTGAAGAAGTGTTTTCTCATATTCAAATGGAACTTCCTGTGTTCCAGCTTGTGCCCATTGCCCCTTGTCCTGTCACTGGGAACCACTGAAAAGAGTCTGGCTCCATCCTCCTTCAACCCACCCTTCAGATACTTACAAGCATTGGTAAGGTCTTCCCTCAGCCTTTTCTTCTCCAGACTAAAGAGTCCCATCTCTCTCAGCCTTCCTTCATAAGTGCCCCAATTCCTTAATCATGCAATACGCTGGACTCTCCCCAGTAGTTTCCCATCTCTCATGAACCGGGGATCCCAGAACTGGGTGCAGTATTCCAGTTGTGGCCTCCCCATTGAAGAGTAGAGGGGGAGAATGACCTTCCTCCACCTACTGATCACACTCTTCCCTGTGCAGCGCAGGATTCCATTGGCCCTCTTGGTGACAAGGACACATTGCTGACCCATGGATAGCTTACTGTCTACCAGGATGCCCAGATCCTTCTCCTCAGAAGTGCTTTCCAGCAGGTCCACCTCTAACCCATATTGGTGCCTGGCATTTTTCCTCCCCAGGTGCAAGACCCTACACTTGCTCTTGTTGAACCTCATTAGATTCTTCTCTGCCCAGCTCTCCAGCCTGTGCAGTTCACGCTGGATGGCAGCACAGTCTTCTGACGTTTCAGCCAGCCCTCCTAGTTTGGTATCATCAGTGAACTTGCTGAGGAGGCACTCTGTCCCCTTGTCCAGGTTGTTGATGAATATGTTGAAGACTGGACCATCTATTGACCTTTTGGAGACAACACTGGTTACAGCCCTCCAACTTGACCCTGCTCCATTAATTACAACCCTCTGAGTCCTGTCTCACAATCCCTCTGAGCCAGTTCTCCGTCCACCTCACTGTCCCCTCATCTAGCCCACACTTCCTCAGTTTCCCAATAAGGATGTTATGGGACACAGTGTCAAAAGCCTTGCTGAAATCACGGTAGAGGACACCTATTGCTCTCTCCTCATCCAGCCATCTGATTATAACATTATAGAAGGCTTTCAGATTAGTCAAGCATGATTTACCTTTGGTAAAACTGTGTTGACCACTGCCACTGTTGTTCAAGATGGTTGGAGATGACATCTAAAAAGAGTCGCTCCATTACCTTCCCAGGGACAGAGGTGAGACTAATTGGCCTGCAGTTCCCTGGGTCCTCCTTCTTGCTCTTTTAATAGATCAGAATGATATTTGCCTTTCTCCAGTCCTCCGGCAACTCTACTGTTCTCTATGGCCTTTCAAAGATTATGGAAAGCGGCCCAGTAATAACATCTGCTAGTTCCCTCAGCACTCGTGGTTGCATCCCTTCAGGGCCCATGGACTTATGGATATCCAGTTTGGTCAATTGGTCTCTAACCCAGTCCTTCTTTACAAAGGAAAAATCTTCCTCTCTCTGGACTTTCCACCTTGTTTCCAGGCTCTGGGATTCATAGGGGACAGTTTTAGCAGTGAAGACCAAAGTAAAGAAGGCATTCAGTAGCTCTGTCTTCTCTGTGTCTTCCACCACTAAGGCACCCACTGCATTCGTCAGCGGGCCTACATTTTCCCTAGCCTTCCTTTTTCTATTGATATACTGAAAAAACTTGTTGCCTTTAACCGTAGTGGCCAAATTAATGGCCCACTTACCATGATAAATGGAAAAATCATGGCAGTCAGGAGAAGTCCCTAAGGAAACATCACACCCACTTTTAAAAAGAGTAGAAAGGATGACCCCGGGAACTACTGACCTGTCAGCCTCACCTCCGTGCCTGGGAAGATCATGGAACAGATCCTTCTTGATGCCATGCTTGGGCACATGGAGGACACAGAGATGATTGGGGGCAGCCAGCATGGCTTTACTAGGGGCAGGTCCTGCATGACTAACCTAGTGGCCTTCTATGACAGTGTTACTGTGCCAGTAGATAGAGGATGACCTGTGATTTATCTGGACTTCTGTAAGGCCTTTGACACGGTCCCCCACGATATCCTGATTGATAAATTGGAGAGATACGGATTTGATGGGTGGACTGTTCACAGGAACTGGCTGGATGGTCACATCATACATAGATGTCATTGGCTACACTGAGTGAAAAAGAGTTTGGATTTGGGGTTCTGACCTGATAAATTTGTGCCAGAAGAGATGGGTGTTGCTGGGAAATTACAGAGAGATTAGGAATATTTTTTCCTATGTGATTGCCATTGGAATTTCACAGATCTCGATAAGTTCCCATGGATTTCAGCAAAGCACTTTGTAATGATACCTTAATATTTATTTGAACAATGTCTATAAAGCTTGATTGATTTTTAAGTTGGCAGCTTCATCTGCAACATTCTTATATTGATTTTTCTCCTTCTTTTAGCTGCCTCTTGTGGTGTTATAAGTGTTATGGTAGCATTTTGCCTTTTGCTATGTGTATACACTTCCCACCTAGTTAGCTAAATTGGTGGCAGGGTTTAAGTACTGTAGCTATATTTGTGCCAAGGAATGTCATTTTGCTTCTGTGATCTTCCTACCACCTGTGCTCCTTACTCTGTATATTTTATCTTATGTTCGCCTCGCCTTTCACATTTGTGGTTTTTTATATTTCTAACTGAATTTATTTATATTTGTTAGTACACACTAGGACTTTAGCCTGACTCGAAGAATAGTAGTTTTGAGTGCTTCAAGGAAAGACTGCTATGTTAAAGTAATGTATTAATATAATAATTCATCATATGTACATAGAGGTGTATAAATTCTGGGTCTATTTTAATTTTATCCCTTATCTATTGTAGTTTGAGAGTGAACATAGAAAAATAAAATGTTTCTGATGAAGGAAAAATGTTTTTCAGAAAACTATTATGCTAAACAGCAACAAAGTTTCTTGAATAATAGGGGCCTAGAATAAAACAAAACACCAAAATCCTCTCCCGTTGGAAAAAAAAAAAAAAAGTTTTTGTTTTTAAAATGCAATTATTTGTGCTAGTAAATGCAATTATTTGTGCTAGTAAATTATGAAAAAAGGGTGAAGGGGAGCAGACAGACAGATGGATTTAAATAGGAATGATATTGAAAGAGACTAAATGTGAATGCCACAGCAAGCAAGAATTACCCTCACAAAGGTGATGGGAACAGCCTTCCTTTTTTTTGTCCAGCATCCCACTCTAGGTCTGGACACAAGAGACATAGATTCAAATAACTCATTTGTGTGAGGCAGTTCAAACTTCTCTCTCTCTCCTTAAAACTCATTGCAGAGTATTGTGGAGTGCAGTAACTACATTTCCAGGGACTTAACAGTTTAAATGGCACTGTGTCAGAGGCACTTCCTGAGAGGTGTGGGACTTCAAATGTGCTGTCTACCTGATTCTGAGTAGGGGCAACAACCCCTGTGTCCCAATTTATTCAGAAATAAGAATGAAATATATTCCTTCTTCCCCAGAATTTCCAAACTCTGCTTTTGAATTTATTTTGCTGAGGCAAAATGAGGAAGGCAAAAAATGAGGAAAAGATGACATTCTTTGAGGTGATGATTCAAAGCAGGTGCTGTATACTGGGAACAGGAATGAATGGAAGGCTTGTAGAAAAGCTTTACTACAAGAACTCGCCATTTACAGCTATTCAGCCCCAGGCCTAGTCTCTTACTGTGTTTTTCCAGGAGTTGAGATAATAGTGACTCTGTGAAATGCTGCATGTGAAGCAGCTTCAGTTTCAATAAGTCTGTTTAAAACTCTATTAGGCATATATTATTTTTATATCTCCTGGTAGAAGTATGTAGGAAAATGAGGACAGATGGACTCTGCTTGGATTTATTCTACCCACAGGTCATCCAGAGTGCAATGGAAAATTGTCCAAGCAAAGTTGCACTCAGAAAGATGAAAATCTACTGACAAAATCATTGTGCAATTTTTGTAAATGTGATCATTGTGCTGCTGAGTGGCGTTCCTTTCTCAGTTTCTCTCAGACCTTAAAGTCTCATTTACTTTTATTTGTTAGTTGACTTTTGAACTTTGAAGGATTTTCTTGAAAAAATATTGCCTGAGAAAGAAGAGATCAGGTAACTAGCAGACCATTTGAGAAGTAGCAGTGAGAGGGAAGATAAGTCATTGTTTTGTAGTGCCCTTATAAATGGCAATGTATTTTAGCCTTCAAGAACAAAAATGCAGAGGAATATCTAGACTTGCAAGTGTGCATGAAATGACAAGGAGAAGGAGATTTGTGCTACATTTTTGCCACCAATCTCCTTCAATTGATGGAAGAAAAGGAGATCAGAACCAGTGGTTTAAAAATCAGTTGTCAAATATATGAAAAAAGACAAAGTTTTCTCTTGGTTCCTCACTGTTCGTATGAACGTTTTTTTTCTTTCCTCACCAGCAGCCTGCAAGTATCAATTGTGTTGTATTTTAAGGAGGCCGACAAAAAGTCTTTCTAATCACAAATCTATTGGAGACTACTCTTTTCACCAGAATTGTTGAAACAGAAGTATTGGCTAATATATTTATCTCAATTTCTTTTTCATTTTTTCATTAAGTCAAAGGAAAAATACTGTTCCTTACAACAGGAGTTCTAATTCCAGCTTTCATGCTAAAATCTATGCCAACCATCATCAATAAAGATAGAAATAATACTTACGTGCCTGTATTATTTTAGTCTGAATGTGGTTCTCCCACCCCAGTTTGACATGAAGGCTGCAAGATACTAAATGGAAAATAAAATATTAATATTTTACTGACATATAGGGGGCAAAATTATGACTTAATATCACTGTAACTATGTACTCTAGTTGCATACACATTGCAGAAATTCAGTGGGTTTCTTCAAAAATATTGGAAGAGCTAGTTCCAAGGTTTTTTAACTTGGAACTAGTTATTCCTATTTTAGTCTTACCTGGAAGATTTTTAATCCAGACACTTTTGAATGCAGTATAGAAAAGATTTCTTCCTTTGTTTCATACATCAATCTTCCTGAATTTATTTGAGAATTTCATTTATATTTGTACTTTGGAGATGCTTATCTTATAAAACTTGTCACTGACTAAATGCCTCTCAGAATTTGCCATTGAAGAAAGGGTCTGACTCTTTGATGCTTCAGCTTTTATACTGAGCCTGATGCAGATGGGATGGAATATCCTGTTGGTCAGTGTTGGGTCACCTGTCCTGCCCACTCCTCCCCATAGGTACAACCCCTCTACACTCTTCTACTTCTGACCCTCCAGCAGGCCAATAATAGAAGTTAGCTGTCCTTGGTTGTTATAGCAATAAGTATAAGCAAGAGCCTCTCTGAATGCCATTCCTTGGCATAAGCATGTTTTATCACTCTGAGAGTGAACAGTTTCTGCACAATGTACTGTTATTTTAAGAATTTAGTTAGTTAGAAGAGAACCTGATAAAAAGTCTGGTAACTCAGAACAGAAAATTGCTTTTGCTTTACCTCTGCCCAAGACAATGGCAATCTGGAAGTGTCAAATAAAGTTAAAAGTCTAGTCTTATTTCAGAGAAACCTGTAAGTTACTTTTTATGTGTAAATAGTCAAATATCTAAACTATTTACAGCAATTTTTAGCTATTTCCATCTTAGAATCAAAGAATAGTTTGGGTTGGAAGGGACCTTTAAAGGTCACCTACTCTAACCTCTCCTGCCATGAGCAGGGACATCTTCAACTATATAAGTTGCACAGAGCCCCGTCCAACCTAACCTTGAATGTTTCCAAAGATGGGGCATCCACAATTTACCTGGACAACCCATCCCAGTGTTTCTCCACCCTCATTGTAAAAAATTTCTTCCTTATATCTACTCTAAATCTACTCTCTTTTAGTTTTAGACCATTACACTTTCTCCTATTACAACAAGGCCTGCTAAAATATTTGTTTCCATCTTTCTTATAAGCCCCCTTTATATATTTAAAGACTCTCTCCCAGAGCCTTCTCTTCTCCAGGCTGAACAACACTAACTCTCTCAACCTGTCCTCACAGGGGAGGCGCTCCAACCCCATGACCATTTTTGTGCCCCTCCTCTGGAATTGTCTTCAGTAAGTGTTTTCAGTCACTTGAATTTGCTCTGTCACTTCTACATGTTTAATTCATGATTTATTTTTTTTTTTGGTTAATTTGATAGTCAGAATTTTAAATAGGCTAAATATATCTTGTGCATTAATATTTTTAATATAGAACAGGTATGGAGAATCTAGATGTGGGGTAGAACATTTACAAGAATGAAGAGAAGGCTGAGATACTGAATGTTGCCTTTGCCTCCGTCTTCAATAGTCAGACCAGCTACCTCCAGGATATTCAGCTTCCTCAGCTGGAAGATAAGGATGGAAAAAAAAATCCCACCTTAATCCAGGAGGAAGTAGCTAATGATCTGCTTTGGCACCTAGATATGCATAAGTCTATGAGGCTGGATGGGATTCACCCAAGAGTACTCAGGGAGGTGGCAGGAGACCTCAGCAAGCCTCTCTCCATCATCTGTCAACAATCCTGGTCAACAGGGGAGGTACTGGATGACTGGAGGGTGGCTAACATTATATCCATCTACAAGAAGGGCCAGAAGAAGGATATGGGGAACTACAGGCCTGTCAGCCTGACCTCTGTACCAGGGAAGATTATCTTGAGTGAGCTCTCAAGGGATCAGGGACAGCCAGCATGGGTTTATGAAAGGGAAGTATGTAACCAACCTGATCTCTTTCTATGACTGAGTGAGCCACCTTCTTGATGGGGGGAAGGCTGTGAATATTGTATACCTGGGCTTTGGTAAGACCTTTGACACCATCTCCCACAATGTTCTCCTGGAGAAGCTGGCAAATCATAGAATAGACAAGTGTACTCTTTACTGGGTATAAAACTGGTTGGATGGCCATGCCCAGAGAATTGTGATTAATGGGGTGAAACCTTGTTGGCAGCCAGTCAACAGTGGTGTCCTTCAGAGCTCAGTTTTGGGGCCAATCTTGTTTAATATCTTTACCAATGATCTGCATGAAAGGATTGAGTGCACACTCAGTAAGTTTGCAGATGACACAAACTAGGTGGGAGTGGTGATCTGCTTGAGGG
>VZRU01009969.1:0-23411 GCA_013398155.1 Pedionomus torquatus | reverse complement strand
GAACTGATGTATGAAGTCCTTTGGATTTTTGTTGTTTTAAATAAAAAGGCTGAGAAGTGTAAAGACAAGGATGCCTCTGGACTTCCCACTGTATATTGACAATTTTTATTATGTATAGTATATTAACCTTTAGCATGTGCCCATTTTGGATCCGATCTGCTCTACTCAATCTTCTATCTTCTGGATCATCTCATTCTGGTATTTATGTTTAATTATATTTTTAAATGGTAGTAGCTCAGTCTTCTGGGGTTTGTTTGTGATATTGAACCAAACTCAAAAAGATGTTCCTTGATAAGTGAACAAGTAAGTTGCTATGTTTGACATTTCTGATTTGGTAGTAGTAGAAGAAATGTAACTAGATAAAATTGCACCTTTCCATGTTGGGAAATTTAATTAATGGTTTCTGGTGAAACTCTTTTTTGTTTAATTGAAAATTTAATAGTTTTATGACTAGCATGGAATAAGTTGATATTCTGCATTCTGGTATGTTCTCAGTTGGTGAATTTGCTGTCAATTTCAGCTTGAAGGCCAAGTACTAAATAAGCAGTCAGAGTGAACACTTGTTCCAACAGATCATTCCTTCACAACTGGCTGGAGACACATTGATGAGGAAAAGAGAAGAGGTGGATAGTACATCTTTCCTGTGTTTAAGCAGCAGAGAACACTTAATGCTATTTCAGGCTATTAGCTCTCTTGGGTTAATATTGTAGTAACATTAATCTAAGCAGATAGGGCTATGTGAACAGGTGTGGTGGTAATGTGCAGCTCACAGCAAATATCTCAGCAAACAATTCATACCATTGATATTTGACAGAAATCACCAAGTATGACGATAAGTTTTTCATGAACTTTTTATTATGTTGTAAAGAATCTGCAATCACTTATCCCATACTCGTCTCACAGTTCATGAAGAAAAAACACTTCAAAAAAAAAAAAAAATAGTCAGATGATCTCAGGATGCAAGAATCCTTCAGATATTTTCAGAGGCCTGTTGAAACATGCTTCCATTTGACAAAAGCAGGAGATGTTAATTTTCAGCCTTTTTATAAACACAGGAATTCTCTGCAAAGGGAATTTTTGTTGTCCAAGCAAATAAACACTCGAGTGATTCATTCCCAATTAGTGTTTTATATGGTTCACTTTGAGTCTATTTGCTAGAGTAACAACTAGAAAACAACTTTTTGAGTTCAGATGTTAAAGGACTTAATCTTTTTTCTTTTTCAGGATATTTCTGATTCCAATTTGTTCATGTCCTTCTCACATGAAATTTAGCAAGCATCCATCTATTTCCTACTCTCCCTTCAGGCTCTTTTTCACTTCCCTCTTCTTGTGCTCAAGGATATAAAACTCAAATATGTGCCTTTGACTCATACCATTTTCTATTCAGTGGTAGAAAGAATTCTTTTAGTGAATCAGGCAAGAAAAACACCCTTATATTTTTCAAGAAATCTATTTGCTTAAATTAATTGAAGGAATTCAACTACACCTTCTCAAGGACATGCTTCCTTTCTCATAGCTTATGCTTTTCATAAGTCGGCTTGCTGTATTAAAGAACATGTGTTTGCAATGCTAGTAATCTGCACTTTATTCCAAGAAAACTGAAAACAAATGTGAGAGAGATGACAGCACTCTGTAGCTTCTATGGGGAAAAAAACAATGTACGTTTGTGCATAAGTGAATGTAAAAGTTAGTTCATGTATTCTTTTTATAGCAAGGAATTAGTTACTGAATATTTTCCATACCAACACAATTGAGTAAAAAGTGTGGTCTGTTCAAGTGTCTGAAAGTCAGTGCTTCCTGGTTAGTAGGAAGTTGTATTCCTGATTCGGCAGTTCCCTTATGCAGTTCATTTTTAAGGACAAAATAATATACTTTATTTCTGTAGCTTGGAGTTACAAGCCTAACTCCAGTGCTGTCAGAAGTAAACAACTTTAGATTTCAGCAGGAGGGCAAATAAAGTCTTACAATTTTATTGGAAGTTCTGTCATTAATGTGAAAACATAAAAGCTTATTTTGACTATTGCAAGCAGGTGGAATATCTTCACGTACAGAACAAACTACGTATTTTTAGTAACAAATTAGGGCCAGATTTTCCAGGGAACATATGCAGCCTGTGTTCACAAAAAACTTTGGTTTTTCTATTTCATTTTTAATGCTTTTTTTTTTTTTTTTTGCCTAATGTACTCACATTTGTAGTGGCTAAGAATTTCTGGAGGAAAGAAAAGGGAAGGGAAGGGAAGGGGAACAGAAAATTATCAGAAGTTGTCAGAAATTAGAACACTCCACTCAAACCAAAAAAGGTTTTCTGCTAAAATAAGTAACATATATTTTCTTATATAAGAAGGTAATATTTCTAAACCCTGATTCTTTTTATACTTGAAGGTCTGCATTATATCCTACACAGACTTTCTAGTATTCTAAATCACTTTGAATGTTTAAATGAATATTCCAATTCAAATTGCACAAATATAAAATTCGGAGACCCTGCTTTATATTTAAACCTAATTTTTTATAATTTAAACATAAATTTCTCTTTCCATATATTTAGTATTACTTAGATCTGTATTTTATCAATAATTTTATAACATCTGTCCTACTGATATTTCTTATTTTACAGGTACTCTAGGAAATAACAATTCCTGTTGGCTGTAAGGAGAAAAAAAATCCATGCTAATGTCTTCAAGGCATATGACTAAAATCCATTTAGAAAACCACAACCATGAAACCGTGAACATTTTCCTTCTTCTCAGAATAACTCTATAACCTAAACTCCATCAATGTCTTGGCTATCTCCCATTTTCCAGGTTGGTTTCGTATATGCTCGATTAAACATCCCTACTGTTGGAATAGTGATGTATTTTCTCAGTAAGTTCAATTCCTTCTCTAATACACTTTTTCTTTCAATTGAAAGTGTCTTAATCCCCTTTTACTCTGGCCTTGTACCAGTATGTCTCCTTGGCAGTATGAAGTGAAGGACCTTCATTCGTTTCCCCAGCTATGCTCCTCATTTCTAGGTTTGCCAGTGTAGAAGAGAGTGTATATAATTACAGTTGCAACCAACCCAGGAAACCAAGCCTTTCTGCTTCCATTAGAAAGGCATTAGTTGCAGCCTGGGAAATTAGAGTTCTGAAGTACCATTTGAATGTGGATTTTATTTCTGCTGGCTGCCTTGTATATAGAGAGAAGTCCTCTGACCTTAAGTCATTAAAAAAGCCTTCAGAAGTGCACACTTACTTTACTTTCATTACTTTCATTTTCTCAGGGTATCAGGTACCTTGAACAAATGGTTGACTTCTCCTGACAAGTGACTGCTGAGTACTTAGGCAGGTTTCCTACGACAGCTCTGCTGCAGGCTTAAAACCAAACTGGAGCTCTGTGTTTCATGGTGCTGACAATGCAGCCTGAAATAAGCTCTGCTTTGCACTACAAGTAATATTCCTCTGAACAATATTTTTGCACTCTGAGCAGTTTGGATAATTTTGTTCAACCAGCCTTCCAAAAGCTTATGTTTGGGTGACTCTGAGAAGTAAACATCAGAATCTTTTGTGAAAAAAAAAATAAAAATGCTTGCTAACAATAGGTTTCATATTTGGCTTCTGAGATAAATTACGGAAAAGGAAATTATCTGTACTTACAACTTCTGACAGTCTGTATTAAATAATATTTTTTTTTAAAAAATGACATTTTATCATTAAACAAAAACTAAAATATATGTGGTTTGGGAAACATCAGAGAAACTGTTTCAACAGCAATGTTGCAATTTCAATTTAATGTGCTACAAATGCTAAAAAGCCCCCATGGTTGAATGATTTGTTCTGATAAGTTTTCATTGGTATTGTAGAGTGACTGATACAGATTCCTGAAAATTGTTTTGTGAGGACAAGATGTTTTGTTGGCTGGTTTTGTACAGAACCTGGATCTGCAGGCTGCCTCACTGCTAGATTTGTGACATTATTGAAGAGGCAGCTTCCCTTGTGAGCAATTCAGGAGCTGTACACAATTTTTGCTGTGACCTCTGCCACTGAGATACCTGTTTGTGGGATTCACTGTATAATCAAAGTTTGGTTCAGATTTATTCCTTATTCTTGCTAGTTAGGCTGAGATGGTAGCAGCCTTTTTGTAGTTAGGTTTCAGAGCAAGTCACCCCGTTGTGGTGTTTTAGGTGGCAGAACGAATTGGTCCACGGTCACAGTAGTTTTCTCTGAGTCAGATAAACTGGGAGCTCTAGGCCAGATATTTACTGAGGGCAACTCAACCTCCAGTGAGACTCAAAAGCAATAACTGGCACTTTACAGAACTTTGTTGCATACTTGAAGTGGTGATGGCTTATTTAGGGGACCAAAGTAAATCAGATCTGAACTAAGACTTAAAAAAGCTCATGGTGTAGATGTCAGGGGCTCAGCAACAGCTACTGAACCTGCTCACGTGGATCAGAACTGCTGTAGTAGATGTTGTAAGGTTGTAAGGTCAAAGCAAAAAGATGACTTTGAAGAACGGACCTGGTTTTTAGTAAATTGGTCCAATAAATGCATTTTTTATCTTGACCCTGATTTTCCTGTAATTCACAGGGCCTACTAACAGGTGAGGAGATGCAGTCCAAGAGCCATATGAAGACAGAATGTGGCTATAATCAGACTACACGTAGGAAGGCAGGAGGATTAATTCAAAGAGGAATGGGATGAAGTCACACAGGATGGAAAGATAGCTGGTTTCGTTTGTTCATATCTGAAATTCAAAACAGACTTGGGAGAAAATGAATAAAGCAGAGATCACTGAACTCGAAGTGAACCAAAACAAATGAGATTCATATGGCTGTAAGAGCCAGCCAATGAAATCTTTAAATACATGAATGTTCTTTCAAATGTAAGAGCAGCTCTGTCTGTTTAGGAGTGTGTGGTTTTGAAAGCTAGCAAGTACTTGGTGCAATGATTGATCTCTACAAATTAATTTGCTAAGAGAAACAAATAATGGAGTAAGTGTTCACATTTCTCAGGACACAGCCAGTAACTCCCTGTTGGCTGCTGGCTGAATCCCTTTCCAATGAATCAATGCAAGACTAAGCTTAGTGATATAATTAGGCGATTACAGTCATTGGCTGTTTAATTAAAGATGACTTTGTGCAAATATTTTGTCGGCAGGCTATTGAAACTTGCTAGGTACACACTTTTGGAGGTAACATGTAAACTTGGGAAATGACAGTCTTTGATCTTTGGGGTTCTTTGAAGTTTTTTTCTAACGTCACTGCAATACAAGTGTTAATTTAATACAGTAGAGTGGAAAAATAATCTTATATCTGGGAGTATTAACATACAAAATCTCTTAGCTTTTTATGTGTCTCTTAAATGTAGCAATCCTCCTCCTAAAAGCTCTTCTCCTAACAGTTTTGTCTTTGCTGAAATACTAGGAAAGCCACAGTAAGCATCTTCTTTCTCTGTGTTTTTAGGTTAGTCTCTTGGCTTTCATTCTTCTTTCATTTTTAACATTTTTAATTCCTTTTGAAAGGTATCTTTTCTTCTGTGCTCAGTATAATTATTGGCCGTATGAATGCTATTTATTAAAAAATTCCTTATGCCTCTGCTTACCACTCCTCTCTTCCTGCAGTTTCCCTTTGAGATCCCTATTGCCATGATGCCTCAGATTTTCACAGTATTTTCGATGAGGATTTCCAGAAATACTGTTATAAGATTTCCATGTGTGAAATGTGAAAGCAAGACTTTTGAATTCAGAGTCTTCGAAGTCCCTAGTCAGGAACTTTGCTTTAGAGATGTTTTACTTCCTTTTGCCTCTCTCCTTTTATTATCTGTAAAGGGTTATGTACATACATGATTTTTCTAGGATTATCTACAATCCTCTCTAAACTAGGCATATGATAATGCTCAAGAATTTTTTTAGCAATAGCAGTTTCTGGGATATCATTAGAGCATGAAAAGCTTCTTTCAAAGGATGAGTTTGTTTAACCAGAATTTTGAAATTACTTGATGACTTGGGAGAAAAATGTTGCCTGATGTTTTTCTTCTTTATTATTTGAGTAAATGAAGTACTACTGAACATCTTTCATAATAAAGTGCTGTTAGGAACAGGGGTATTTCTATAGCTAATTTCTCTAATTCAAAAATTAGAGGTAAATAATTTGTGATATGGGGAAATAGGTAGAAGAGAGTTCAGCAAACTTCTTGTTTGGAGTGCAGGGAGACTCAGTAATGAAAGTGTTTCTCTTTCAAGGAATGTGAAAGACACATTTTTTTCTTCTTACACAATGCTAAATGGGTCTTAGAACAAATAAGTGACCACTGTCTAATGTGATTCAGTGGACTGCAGCACTGAAATAGATCCTTTTGCAGTTCTCTATTGCTGGCTTTCCAGCAGACAAGTCTGCCTTCATCGCAAAAGGCATCATATTTCTCTTTCAGGGAAAAATCCACACTGTTGTTGGAGACAGAAATGAAATGCTTTCATAGATGTGTTTGTCAAACTGTACCCAAGCAGCTGCATTATAAAGACTGTACCCATCATGGAATAGTGGCAACTGCTGTTGACTAAGAGTAAGTTTTCTAAAGAGCCTGTGATATGTTCTTTTCTGTTCTAGAATAGTAGTGTCTAAGTTTTGATGTAAATATAATTGAGCTACTACAAACAAGATACAGGTTGCTTCTTTTAAAGAACTTCTGTATGTTTGCCTGCTGAATTTTCCTTTCAGAAAAGGAGTTTTGACTGTTTTCGGATGTAGCCAGAATACGCAATTTTGCCCACCTTTTCCTAAATACTTATTTTTTTGATTACTTCCTTCTGTCATCAGCAAGGAAACTGAGTGGTGGTGAACAGTGTTACCACTCTGTCTTGTAAACTGTATTTTCCATCCATGCATCGAACTCATCTCTGCATTTAATACTGAACAAATTTAACTGCCATCCAAAAATCCTTACAATAACTAGAATTTTCCTTTAAAGAAAGCAGATTAATTAATTTAAAGATCTTTTGGCAGAGACATTCTTCTAACGCTCATCAGATCCCTATGCGTTTTGCTAGATAAATAATGCTAAAAGTATCTCATTTTCTGAGTGGGTGTACCATTGTTAAAAGCTGTTGTTATGCTCTTTCTGCATACTTTCCTATGAAACAGTTATGAAATCTGGGCAATTGAGGAAACTGAGGTATTGGAAATAAAAAGGATTAAAAATAAGAAAGAGATAGAAGGAAAGAAAGAGAGATAAATGACAAATTCACCAATTGCTGATATATTCAATAGCACAGTGACTAGAAATGCATGAAACAACTCTTGGAATAGCGGTCCTGATAGCAAGACCTTTCTCAGAATGCCTTCTCTTTTTTCTGAAATGTCATTTTGCATCTGAATTAAGCTTTTCCAATAGAAACTTACTCACAGCTGGACACTGACACAAAAGCTTTTTATTTTAGACAGAATAATTAATTTCCAAAGTATTATTTTACGTGACTAATTTCTGAACAGTTTTACCAACCTGGATTTAAAAACAACTGGTCTGGAGCATAGGCTTTTTTCGTCATGTGCGTGAATGAGTATTGAGAAGGGAAAATTATATTGACATGTCATGATCCATCACAGGGCCTTTTAGTCTTCTGACATATACTGTATGTGGACAGATAAAATTGTTATTGATTACTGGCTGGTCAATTAGGAAGCAGTGGGATACTGATAACTTGGTATTTCTGGTTTGTGCAGGTCTCTGTTAGGCTGGGTCACATTTAGGAATGTGGCTAGTGGGATGTGACTGACTGTGAGGCAGGCATTTTTCTTACATGATAGCTAATGTTTATCCTTTTAACTTAGAATACAAATAGTTGTCTTATATTAAGCGTGTGGTCATGACAGTGAGTATACCTAATTTTCCTGTTGTTTACAAAGCCTCATCCTTTTCTGTTTCATCCACTCTCGCTCATTTGTCTTTCGCTTCGTGCTAGAGTGGAAAGTTCCCCGTGATTCCCTTGTAGCTTATATAATGTAGCTGCTCTGCACAGCATTGTTAAAGTGCTTCAGACAGTTTTAATTTTACCTTGCATACTATTTTTGAAGACTTTAATGAACGGAAGTTCTGAATATTTAAGAATTAGAAGGTTTGGTGTAAAAGTCTTCCACCATTTGAGACCGGTGACAGGGAGATGGCGATCGGCTGGGTTAAGGCAGCTTACTGAAATTTGTTTTATTACTTTTGGACTTGTCTGCAATGATATTTTGGGGAACTTCAAAAGCTAAAGAATGTACTCTTATTTGTAAACTAAGAATTGTTCCTTTTCAATAATCAACATTTTCCATTAAAAATATCTGTTGTATAAAGAAAGAAGCATATATTATTGAGAAGAAAAAGCCTAGAGATTGACTCAAAAAGATGTTTTCCAGACTCTAGAGTATGAAGATAAAGTTTTCTTGAAGTACCTCCATGTAAATTATCCCTTTGAATGACAGTATGTGAGCCTGATCAGTTTTGAAAAATTATATTCAGACATGCCGAATTTTATTTATTTGCTTGCTTTTAGGTGCCTACTACCATTTGAGATGTCCATAGATATCTGAAACACCAGCACAGGGATGACATATAGGACACTGGACCTATGGAGAAGCATACTCTTCTGGTTGGCAGCTGAAGGCTGATAAAATTATATTGGCATATCTGAAATTGCACTAAACACTTATGTTTTGAAATAAAAGGAATCTTTGCATCTAAGCTTTTATTTACCTAGTGTCTTGCCCTTTTATTTTAGTCTTTTAATTGACAGAACATGCACAAGTTTAGATGACAGCAAAAATTTTGACACCACAGTTATTTCATACAGAGTATGTATGTACTATGTAGCTTTGGAGCTCACTACAGAAAGAATAATGCCTGTGCCATAAGGGTAAGCCACAAAACTCCTATCCATATCCAATCTAGATTTCAAAAGTGACTTGAAGAAATTGTCTATATTGGGGATGGAGGTAGAGTTAGAAACTATGGGTTCTTCTCTCTTTTGACGTTAATCTGTTTGCAGAACTCTTCCTTTGAAAGCTACTTACTGGATTTTTCTTTAGTACAGAAGAAATGTTACAATTTATTTTTTTCTTACTTTAGGATAATGTATATATATTCTGGGGAAGTGTGTAATGATGAGAGCATCACCTGACTTTAACTGAGCAGCAGTTGACGTTGAACTGAGACTGATGGTCTCCTGGGATCCATAGTAGTCAAAGGTGGTAAGGGTAGGAATAAGTAAGGAAGTGTTAAAGCAGTGCTAAATTAGATCCACTAAAAGCTCCTGCATATCAGTGGGAGCTGATATTTTACTGATTATTTTGGGCTTGACATCATATGAATGCCATCATTTGGGGTTTTTTTCTCCAGCCTCCACCTAGGCAGATCAAGCTTGGTTTTGCCCAGCATTTGAGTAAGAACGAGATTGTATTGGCTTACAATATACACTGCAAGAGTAACCTTTTACTGGCAATGACAAAGCCTTTTTCTAGAGATATTCTTGTTAGCTCTGCTTATCTGAATGTTTTAGCAGTTTGCTCCTGCAGTAATGCTTATTGTCAGCTGAAAAGTAATTTCAGAAACTGAATGTGTAACTAGTAAGGTTTTTCTGCCTTAAGGCAAAGGTCATAAAAAGGGCCACGAGGCTTGAAAACTTTTTCCTGCCCAAAACAGGAAGTTACTGCAATATTTGTACAGTAAATATTACGGTAATATCTTGGATTTTCAATCAGATATCCCTCTGTACAGAACTGAATTTCCTTCTAATTCAATATCTCTCGATGATGTTAGACCATAGTCATGCAAGTAAAATAAGAATAAAAATAATGGATTGTGTACATTGTTGACCCTTTAGGTAGGATTAGGTTATCTAACAATGGGACAAGTAAGAAAAGTAATGAAGGTTTCACACCTGATTTATGACAGAGAAAGACGCCTCCTCTGGCAATTTAATTTAGGATACATCTGTAGGCCCTAGACTGTGGGCAGGAATTATGTGTCCAAGGAGCTGCCGTCAACAGAGGCTATAATCCACTTGCCTTCTCATTCCCTTCTGAACAAATCCTGAATTCTCTTCTGCAAATACTCCAAAGTTCCATTTTCTTGAGTCACCTGGGTTCATTAGTGACTGATTTATGTTGAAGAGTTTTTGTGATTCTCTATTGATGTGTTCCGGCATCTGAGTCCCCAGTCTGCTAGACATTGTGGTAGTATTGAATTCAAGGCAAACTGTGACTTTTCAATATTGAAATACCATCTGAGAGAGTAGAACTTCTCTAACTACACACTTTGGCAATATTTTATTTAGTAAGTAAACCAATACCTTCCCCTGATACCATATGGTATCCACTGCTAAGAACTTAAGGCAGTTTCTTTTCACATCTGTTGCACCTGAATGAATCTTAAAGATATACTATGTGAGAAAATATGCTCTGTGCTGAACTCAATAGAACCATTGAAGCTGAATCCAATGAATACAGGTTTTCACCATTTTCTTCCTAACAACCTCATATGTGGTATCAGCTAAATTTCTTTTGAAATTCTGGATTTGACCATGAATGGAGTTGGTAATGTTTCATGTGCATGCTCCAAGTAATTCATGCTTAAGAACATTAAAGTTTTTCTTCTTTCTTGTGAAGAGATCTGAATAATCAGACCTGATTCGTATGCTACATTGTGTGGTTTAACCCCAGCTGGCAGCTAGGAACACACAGCCTCTCATGCAGTTTTTTGCCTTCTCTGAGAAGGGTAAGGAGAAGAGGGAGAAAAGGAAAAGGAAAAGGAAAATGAAAAGGAAAAGGAAAAAACACTTGAGCTGAGATAGACAATTTAGTTGAAACAATAACAGTAGAAGAAAAGGAAAAAAATAATAACAACAATAATAATGCCATGAGTCCCTTTTACCACCCAGTGAATTGGCACTGTGACCAAGTTTTCCGTCTCCCCCAGCCAACCCATATTTACATACTGCATCCAACGTCTGTGGTACAGAAAGTGCTATTGGCCATTCCGTTATTCTGTCTACTCTCCTTCTCAGCTTCTATGGGAAGCTAAAAAGAGTCCTTGAAAAGTACAAACATTGCTTAGGAACAACTGACACAATATGCATTGTTGCCATTTCTTTCACAGCAGACACTAGAAAGAAAATTAGCTCTCCTGGCTGAAACCAGGACAGTCACTTTAGGAAGTAAACACAGATATATGTCCACCCAGGAGACATACTGTTAATAAGACCTCTTCTTCTGTTGTATCTAACAAAATAAGCATTCAGCCACTCCACAGAACTCAATACAAGGATGTGTAGCTCATTACATCCTTTGAAGGTGCAAAATGCCTCCAAGAAGTGAATCTTTGGCTCCTGTATAATTTGGTTACTCTACTTTTGTTGATGATTCTATTGTTTTCATTGTTTTTTTATGTCGTCAGTCAAATCAATCAGTGTTTGGATGTTAAAACAATATTTTCCTTACCAAAGTTAAACTGAAAATCCAAACTATGCTTTGGTTTCAAATTATTCTGAACTGAGTTTTTTATAGTTTGCTTCTTAAAGTGTTTTTCTACTATTGGGAGACCAGTTTTGAAAGCTTTATTTTCTTTGATAAAGGTGCTTCAAATATTTCCATACAGAAATATACAGAAGGTGCCTCAGAAGTACTGTGTCCCAGTCATTTACAAACAACTAAAATTAGGCATTTATAACAATAACTCTGTAATATTGCAGTAGATTAAGGAGAAACATAGAGTCCTAGGAACAAGAAAGGCAAACCTACGTATTTCTCTTGTCATGTTGTTAACAAGCGTTTTTTCAAAACAGATTCCAAACCTCATGAAAAGCAATACCAAAACAAGAATCATGGGGTAACGTTTACTTTGTGGAGACAACAGTATAAGCTACAGTTGTGCTGAGTTTCAGCAGTAAGTGCCCAGTTCTGGCTAGTTGCCAGCAAACAGTGAAAGAAGAATGCAAAACACATTTGAACTAAAAAAAAAAATCCTTTGAACAAGGATTTATTCAGTTACTTCTGTTTTTCTGGACAGGTTTAGCTATATTCATAGAGAATGAAGAAGTGAATGTCTGGTTGTAACTGCAGATGATATTCCATGTTCCTCCTGCCTGACTTGAAATTCTTCACTAAGGCTCCCAAATTAAGAGCAATCTTTATGAGCCCTTTTCAGCAGACAATAGGAAAGGACATTGTCTTCTTGGATAAAAAGTGACATCTGGATATGATTTCTTGTCTCTGTGGGCTGTGCATGGGGGTTAGGACAAATATAATTGAGACACTGAGAAGTCAGTTGCTGGTTGAGTTGGATGTATGCAAATGATGAAACAGGTGTTCTTCCATATATCTGTCACTAATTTGAGCCCCAGTGTGTTTACCTGATGGAGATTGAGAGCCAGTGATATTTACTAGATAAGGATCCATGACATGAGATGTATTTCAGTCAGAAAACTGCTGTCTTGTTCTGAAATGTATTCCCTGAAGAATATGTAGACTGCAACTTCAGGATACAGAATAATTGCAAAATGGTAAGACTTCCTCAGATTTTTTCTTTTCTCCAAGATAGGTATTTTTTTCACATCATTTGGCTATAAAATTTGTTTCATATGTGAAACAGTTCATGTTTCAGTTTTTCAAGACTTCGTTATTTCTCACTTTTAAGAATCCTTCATTGGAATTGGGTCACTGACTTGGTTGAGAGTAATGAATTCCACATCTCCAAATACCATTCCATAAATTAACTGAAGTCAGTTCAGCTTCCCTGATTTGAGTTGTAATAAATCTAATAAACAATACAAATAACAGATTACTTTTGATCATTTTTGTGTATTGACTCATGTATATATGTCAATGTTACTTTCATCGAAATATAGGATAGTAGGAGTACGTTTATAGCCTGGCATGTTTATAAATCAAATTAGCTGAAGATACATGGTCAAATGACTCAGTGGAACCTAAGCTGTTTTTTTCAGTCAGAGTAGTACCTCACCGTCTCGTGGGAACTTCATATAAATAACAAGCCTGCATCAACACTACAGCATTTATAAAACACATGTTTTAAGTCCTGACACTTTTTTTGATAAGTCCCATTAAGTGGGCCTACTTCAGTGCTATACTCCTTGGATTGCATTATGAAAAAGGCCCATTTCTTTTTGCCTTATCTCATTAGTACAGGTTTATTATGTATTTTCTGTGTAATTACTGTCCCAGAACAGTACAAAATGACCTTAGATGTAACACTTCTAAAAGGTGTCAAGATAAAAAGTATAACTTACTTTTATTCTTCCATGCTAGCTGACATTTTGATTGTCTGTTGCCCGGATCTACAGGATAAAAAGAAGGAATAAGGCTCATTATGCTGTGGCCAAAGAGATTTTCAAGATCTGAACAAGAAGAAGGGATTATTTCCCATTCTTTTTATCTCTTGTATTTATTTAGAATCATAGAATCATTAGAGTTGGAAAGGACCTTAAAGATCATCAAGTTCCAAACCCCTTCCATGGGCAGGGACACCTCCCACTAGACCAGGTTGCTCAAAGCCCCATCCAACCTGGCCTTGAACACTCCCAGGGATGGGGCATCCACAACTTCTCTGGGCAACCTGTTCCAGTGTCTCACCACCCTCACAGGAAAGAATTTCTTTCTAATATCCAATCCAAATCTCTCTTCTTCTAGTTTAAAACCATTATCCTTTGTCCTATCACTACACTCCTGACAAAGCATCCCTCTCCTGCTCTCCTGTAGGCTCCCTTCAGATACTGGAAGGCTGCTATAAGCTCCCCCTGGAGCCTTCTCTTCTCCAGGCTGAACAGCCCTAGCTCCCTCAGCCTGTCTGACCATAATTGTATTATGGAGAAATTAATTTCAATTTGTAAATTCTCAAATATTTGTCTAATTTTTGTTAAAGTACAGATTGAGTTGATATTCAAATGTCCTCTTTGGAATAAAAGGATTTGGATTTGATATTACAAATTTATTGGGGAAAAGAACTCCACAAATATTTGGAAATTGCTTATATTATTTTAAAACAACCCCACTCATATGGTGCAGTTATTGTGATATATGGTTGCTTTATAGTGTCATAGTTGTAACAGCTGAGTAAAAAGTGAAAAGTTTTGCTTCAGAAAATTAAAAATTTTCAAAGAATAGAAAGAATAGAAATTATGATAAGTGAAATTTGAAATCATATCTAATCAGACAGACAATGAAAATTTTTGAAGAGTAAATTGTTTTGAGCATAAAAATAAGTAATAATAATGGTTTCAAACATCAGAAACTGGATGTCTGTTGTCAATTCCACAAGGCTGATGTATGGCTAACATATGAAAATAAGCACTCAAGGCAACAGAGGTGAAATATAAATGATTTCTTAGTATTTGTGTCCATTACATTTCAATAGGCACATAAATGGAAAGAATTTAAAGCAAAATGTGAAAGTAATGAATTGCCAGAGGAAAAGGTTTCAACAAGAGCTCCAGAGTGAATTGTTACCAACTCTATGACATAAGTCCTGTTGTATGAATCCAGAAAACAGGAAGGAAGCAAATGAGAACAAGTTTTCAAAAGAGCTCCAAAGGATATCTGGGGATCTACAGGCCATTACATCTTACTTCTATATCAGTCATATCAGCAGAATCTACAAAAAATATAGTTAGTCAACTGGGAAGTAAGTGTGGTAAGTCATGTCTTGTGATCCTGGAGCTCTGAAAATCACACCAACAAACGCAGATGAAGACAGCTGGCTGACAGACCATTGGATTTGCAGAAAATTGTGGTCAATTACTGACAAAAATCATTAAAACAGTGGTAAATTTTCACAATAATGTACATGGTCAGTGGTGTTTCCTGACTACCTCTGAGGTCAAAAGTCCTATTTGTCACTGATCTTCAGAAAACATATAGAAATAGTGTGAACAGCAAGATGTCATGGCTTTAGCATTAGGAAACTACTCAAGGTAGGAAAGAGTTGCAGAAGGTTGTCAATGAGTAATGAAATGTCAGCTAATATGTAATGTCAGTAAATATGAAGAAATGCAGATGGCAAGACAGTCTTGACCATAGACACAATAACTTGCTTTCAATTAGTCTTGCCTCATTCCTGAGTCAATATTTGAAATTACTGTTAACAGTGCTCTGAAATGTTCATTTCCGTCCCCTGAAGTAATGAAAAAGGGGAATAGGATGATAGTGGAACAGGAATAGAGAACAAAACATCACTGTACCACGCAATCATCCCAGAGTCCGCAGACATTTTTGAATGACCATGAGTACAAGAAATTCCATCTGAAAAAGGGTTTAAAAGAACTAGGTAAAGTATAGAGCAGGAATTGGAAGTGATCAAAGATAACCAGATAGTTACTTTACAGAGAAGAGAAAATAGACTAAGTCTTTTCACTATAGAGAAGAGATAGATGAAGGGGATTTTGGTAGATGTCCATCATAGTGAATGGGAACTATTGTTCACTGCTTTTCACATTATAACAGGTGTGCAACATCCAGTGAAGTGGCTGAAGGGACACAAGCCAAACCAAAGTGAAATATTTTTCAAAAAATTTGTTACTGAAATGTACAATTAATAGCTAAGTAAAGGTATGTTAACAGATTTAAAAGATCATTGGGAAAAATGGTGAAAGAAAGGTCCATTCAAATAATTTAAATTGGCTGATCTCCATGCAAACTGTAGCTTGAGATGTTTCATATAGATGACTGCTGGAAGTGAAGGTATTATCAGCATAAGATAAGCATTGCTAACGTTTCCCCTCATTTGTTCTGCAATTATTACGAGGGACAAATTAAATTATTATTAGTAGTATTTTTGAATTGTTTAAAAATATTACTTTAAAATTTTTATTATGATTACTATAACACCAGCTGTCAAGTGCCTTGAGACTAAGTAACTCTTAGAAAATCATTAGTTCAAGCCCTGTATTATTTTGTACACTAATTATCTCTGTGTTGGGTGGTCAAAAA
Source organism: Pedionomus torquatus (assembly GCA_013398155.1). Classification (NCBI taxonomy): domain Eukaryota; kingdom Metazoa; phylum Chordata; class Aves; order Charadriiformes; family Pedionomidae; genus Pedionomus; species Pedionomus torquatus. The sequence continues at coordinate 7,456 of VZRU01009969.1, read as the reverse complement.
ACCAGGTCATATTTTCTGGCATATTTTGATGTTGTAAACGTGTCACTGTATAAACATTCACTAAAGTTGTGAAGTGTCTGAAAAAAGAGATCTCCATGGAGCTTTTTAAATGCTGCTCACTATTATATCATGGTAAGCCTCCTTTAAATGTGAGGAAATTTTATTATTCCTCTCCCATCTTCCTCTTGGGAACAGCTTCAGTCTACATTTGAAGAGAGTTTTTTCTGTTTGAGATTTGTAGATCTTTTATTGGGACTAGCACTAAATGCTAAACTTTGATGAAATAGTTCCTACCACTTTCATTTGCTGCTTATGATGGGGTTTTTTTTGACTATTGGGTGATATATCTTCCAAAATACCCTTGGGAAACTATATGATATAAATTAAAATAGTTGTAGTAGCATCAATTAAAATTTTCAACACCATTGTCCCTATAAAATCTTCATTATTATTTTATGAAAGTTCTTGCGGAACACAGTGACTTTGAGAAGGACTTCAATAGCAAGGAAACCATCTTGTATTTTTAGCATCACTATGAACAATATCTTATTACCAATTATATGCATTTTTAAAGCAGGTCAAAATATTGGTTGTTAATGAATTAATTAATGTTCTTTTGGTTGAATGGGAAAAATTGTGTCTCTTGTAATATCAGCCTCTTGTAGAAAACCCAGTAAATGTTAACAAAACATGCTCTTTTAACTTACACTGAAAATGTGTAAGCAATATATTTTTTCCCAGGAAAATCCACTGTCTTATGTCTATGGGTTTCTATGTCTGCTTTGATGACCTATTGTGGGTTCATATTTTACATGGTTATTGTAGTGCTTGTTTTTGCAGCTGGAGTGGAGACCTGAGAAACCAGGAATTGTAAGGCAACATCAGGTTGTGAGACTGATCTCCCAATCCCCATGCCACTGTCAGAAGCAACCAGGAAGTACTGCAAGCTCTTTTGCCTTTCATGTGTTTCTGTTGTTCCTGTGAGTGTGTGGAGATGGCACAGGAAGCAGGCTGTTGCTTTCTTTTAGTACGACAAAGATGAGGAAAGGGAAATATATTCCAGGCTGCATATCCTCCATTGTTGTTGTCACGGGGAAGCATTCAATGGCTGACGGAATAGCTGTGGCCTGGGAGTGAGCAAAAACTGATTTGGTAGAGTTTTTTTTCTGTCTGAAAACCATCCTAGAATTTTACAGCATGGACCAAGTAATGAAATACCCAATGAAAATGTGCTTTCTGGAATCATAGACTTTTCAGCAACTGGGAAATCTTGTAACAAATGGAAATGTCTTGGAAATAAGTCTTAGAACTGAACAGAAGGTTATAATTTCACTTTACAGCTGCACACATGAATGAATGAACAGTTAATTTAGATCAATAGCACACCACTGAATTTAAGGGCAGTACTGAAAAACATCAGTCTATAGGAGTCAACGAGTCTATCAGTGTTTTTTAACATTATGCTTGTTATAAGTTACCTCATTAAGATTATTTAATAGATATATTGGGAACATACTTTAAAAACTCCTACAAGTAAGATACTTTTTACCTTCAGAATGAGATTAGTTTCATGCTTCTAGTTATGCATTAGTATCATCTGTCACTATACTGCATGCAGTTTGTTAGAATACATATTACAAGTTCCATAGCATTTTTGCACTGTAGGCCTCTATGATTACTTCCTATATTCCCTATTGAATTCCCTACACGAAGCCTTGTTTTTGCTTTTGCAGCCATATGAAATACCTACTCAGATTCATCTCTGTGATAATCTTCAAAGCTCAAGGCCAAATTTCCTTTTCATGAACAATAAATAGTTTAACAACCTGAAAAGAAAACTGTGTCACAGTTTTTTTTTGTGCTTGATGGTAAGAGAAATGAGTTGACAGTGTTAAAAGGATGGGTGTTCTGGCTAGGATGATGAGAAATATGGTTGGTTTGAGTCTCTCCTGAGTCTCTGGGAAAAGTCGCAATGATAAAAATTCAATGCAGTCTTTTTCCAAGCAAATGCATGATAACACTTTCTTCTGTTCTTCCATATTTTACAATATCTTAAGAACAGCTGTATATGTCTGTGACAAATGAAGGTTTATTTATCTGGCTGCTGTTTTATTTGTCAAAATAGCTTAAACAAAAAAGAAAGTAAATCAAAGACAACTAGGATGAAACTAAGTTGCTTAAAGCGATGTGATTATTGACAAGTACTGCAAGAAGCGTGTAACAGTTTTTAGAAATTTTTCAAACATGCTTGTTTTTATTTCTCTTTCTTGGATAGAACTGAAAGAGCAGTTCCCTACATTTGTTATAGCTTCCATATTTCTTCTATACAAGCACTTTAGAAGAAAATAACTTTACTTTCCCTAGAATTTTTCCTACATGGAGAGTATATATTTTTAATCTACATTAGAGTCCTTCTTTTGACCTTGTGAACAGGTGGTTAGTGATTCTGCAGAGGTTAGAAATCTTTTGCACAACTACAAAGGCAGGAAGGCTTTCTCTGGGTTATACAGTTATTTTTATCTAACATCATTCTTCATAACCAAAGTGCAGACAGGTCTGGGGTGCAACAATTTTTTTTTGCCGCCTCAGGCACCTAATCTAGGATCAAAAGGTCACCATATAACAGAGAGGTAGTGTCTTTGGATGAGTGCTTAAAATACTTAGATTTAAAATTTACCACCTAATGTCAGAGTTGCTGTTGGTGGTGTTGTTTCCTTCCCACACAGTAGCTGAAGGATCAATGCTCCTAAATTAGGTTCTTGAAGCTAATGATGTATTTAAACATTGTGATAAACATTTAATAATGAGTAGGAACAAAATGGATGTGATCCATGCAAGTAGCTATAACTGCTGCTGAAGCTGCTGCTGGGTTGGTACAATTAAATGTGCTGTGAATGGCAAGATGGAAATTCATGAGGAGGCTGAGGACAATACAGTTCTCCACAAGCAGTGAAGCATGGGGGGAAGCTTGTGACTGTACACTTACGGTGGCATCTTTCAACAGGGTTAATAATATGCAAGGGCATCATTGCTGACCTGAAAGACTCATCACACATTAAAACTAGCTATCTTTGTGTAGTGAATATAGCAGAAAGTTGAAATTTAAATTACAATTAGTGAAATAACCCTTTGTGGAGTTGTCTAAAAGCTTTACTTGTATTTTACTTAAAATACTGATGTGGTATTTAATTTTTTTCCCTGCAAAGTCAAGCTAAATTCAAATTCATTCTACTTTGTGGTTGGTGCATTCACCAAAGGTAGTAGCCTATATCCCAAAGAGTTCAAAAACAAATTAGCTAGAGCTGTGATGAATTCCTCCTACTTTTGGAACTGTGATACTGTCACAAAAAATTGAAGCTATTTACTTAGGTTTTTGCAAAATGTCTCAGAGTCTTGGTGTCTGTGTACAGGTTTGAAATTCATTCTAATGCCTGAAAGTCTTCTTCCTTGTGCTATCAAACTTGAAAGGGGTTGAAGAAATTAACAAAGAAAATCCTCAAACCAAGATAAATTTCTTCATGTTAAAACCTACTATTTCTGAACCCTTTTGGGAGCATTTTACTTGGTGTAACTTATCACGTTTCCTGTCTTGCACAGAAATCATCTAAGTGCAGAAGTTTGGACTTTAAATAGGTGAAGTGAAAGTATTTAGTGGTCCCATGAACCTCTTACAGAAATCAGAGTCCAAAAAGAGTACTAACAACATTCAGAAAATAATTGCAGATCTTAACTTCTTGGAATTGGGTAGAAAACAGAGGCAAGAGAAAGAAAAGGGATGATGATGAAGAGCAGAAAGATACATAGAAATGTTTGTTTGTTATGTTTCTGTTGGTTCATATATATTGATGGTGCAAGACTTATTAGTTTTATGGCTGCAGTGGTTCATTTTCTCCACAGAATTTTCAAATACAAAGAAAAATTTCTATGATAGAGGGAAGTTGGTCCAAAATTTTTACTGCAGACACAGAATGTATTGGAACATTGGAACAGGTTAAATTCTTGCAATTGCTGTTTGAAAGCAGGCTTTAATTGGAATTTTATCTCCATAGTTGTGGCATGCAAAGCAATATTGTGATAGCCACTGCCTTTCAAGCAGAACTCCTTCAGAAAGCCAATGTAAATGTTTTGAAGAAAGAATGTATTATCATGTCATTGCTGGAAAGTTTGAAAATCCACTGGGGAGTTTTTTGGTGTGTTGTTTTGTGGCTGGTTTGTTTTGTTTTGTTTTGTTTTGTTTGTTTGTTTTTTTAATCAACTTCTAGTAAAATAAAGATATTTGAAACAATCTTAATATTTGTTTTGATTTTTTTTTGGTGAAGAATAGTCTGAATATTTTTTTGTAGAAGATAATTTATTATGAAATAGGATCTCAATGTTTCTGCAAGTGCATGACTGATTATTTTCCCTCCAACTCATATGCTGTAACAACCAGCTTAATGGTGCTATTTAATTTAGGGTTATTGTGCCACATAGGTTTAACAAGCCCATTTACCTGTGGCAGGCAGATCATTGCTTTCATCAGATCTTTAAAATATACATTGTGTCAAAGAACTTTAATGTCTGTTATCAGTTCTGGATCATCAAAACCCTACTTTAGATTTGTGTGATTCAAAGGAAATCTAGTTTAAGTATATTGAAGGCAGTTGAAATTAATCCCTTTTCAGTGCTCTGTTAGTCACAGGTTTTAGTCAGGGATGAAAAGTCAACCTTAACTGTGCTTTTAGTACAATCTACTCCATCTCATCTGTATGGGTTTTTTGGTTTTTTTTTTTGGTGGATATTTTATTTTCTGCTTATTACAACAACAACCATGTAATGGAAGGCTCCAAGCGTCTGTGTAAGTTGGGTGCTAAAAGTGCTGGGTTCAAGCCTTGTTTTATGTACTGTTCACATGAATGTAATGAAGGGTTCAGTGGGAATCTTATTCTCATTTTGTTCTTAAACCTTACTAGAAAACATAGGTCAATAAACAGTGGCAAAGCTGAAACTGGAAAAGTGAAACATGGATGCTAGCATGGTAAAGGTAGGAGTAAAAAAAACAGGGTAAATCAGTCTATGTATAGCCTCAATCTCAGGCCTGCTAGACAGATCTTTGCATCAGTCAAAAAGTAGAGGAAAAGAGCATTAGCTGCCTCTGTGATGGCAAGAAAGATAGGGAGAAGAAAAGGGAAAAGGATAAGGAGGAGAGAGAGTAACAGAGGGAAGCCAAGTTCCCTTATTAAATTGCAGTAATGATGAACTTAATTTATATGAGCGTCTTATGAGCCTTAGTTTGTACATTGTTCGCTGCAGCAATTACATTTAAATGTTCATTGTATTTCAGTTGCCTCTTTAAATCTGAACTACAAGATGTATTTATAAAATCTTCCATTAGAAGATGTGTAATATACACTTATCAAGGACTGCACAAATTATACAATTACTCACAATTATATGTATTGAATAATGCAATGCAATCTTGCAATCAAATAGGTTTTAATATGAGGTGAGAGTGTCAAATTTCCACATTTTGATATTTTGATTTACAGAATAAATTATCTTTAATATCAGACTTGTGTAAACTACTCTGACAGGACATTTCTAAATATTTGTTTAGCTGTAATGTACCTTGTGTATTTTTATGTTATTCACTATAAACCCCCTAATTACTAGCTAATAAGATTTTTGTAGCAACATTCTTTACTCTTAAAAGACTAATTGGAGTGCTAATATTTAAAGTAGAATGGGTATAAAGTAAGTTTTTGCAAAGCTACAGCTTTCTAAAAAATGTCTTTAAGCTGTTGCCCATGAAATCAGTACCTTGAACAAAAGCACCTGCAGAACATCTGTGCAAGAGGTAACTCTCCAGTTAGAGGAATTATCATATTTTTCATAATCTTTTTTAAGGGTCTAGAAACATAAAAGGTTTTGGTATGACTGTATAATTCAAATACTGAAATTTGCAAGGGAGGGGACACTCTAAGGGATGACCACCTGGGTATTAGCAGTTATTGAAGAGTACTGTCTATAGAGGAGCCAAGTGGAAAATGGATATATTTAAGGCTCTATCATGCAATTTTTTACATAGTCCATTTACATCAGCAAGGTTTTCATATTAAGGACCTTTGTTGGTGCAACAGGGCTGAGGATTTCTTTGTGTCCCAAAATTTTTATCTCTAGCTGCCTGCTGGAGCTAATCAATGTGTAAACCTTCATTAATGTTTCACAGCTGATAATGTCACCTATGTATATTTTTGAAAAATTCACTTTCAGATCCTTTACTTTGCAAATTGCATTTCATATTGGTTGCCTAAAGGGAGCATCACCATGTTTTTTATTCATGTTTCATGACTACTAAGTTCACCATAGCAGATAACATTTATTGACAAAGTTCAAACGTATCGATAATTGAATGACAAATAGGAAAAGGGACTTTCATCTCAGCCATTGTTATCAGTATCAACTGTGTTGTGTAAAGAAGCATATATTCTTGTGTACCTTCCTTATGTGTGATCTGTGACAATCACAGGTCTAAAAATGGTTTTTGACAATTTTTATCAATACTGTCATTAATTAACTGAGCATAAAATTGAGTCACCTGTTAACGAAACCATGAAACCTGTAATCCTTTATACTCTAGCTGGTTTTCCCTCTAGAGTGTTACTTGCCTGGTTGTACTAAATGTAGCCTATGCTGCTCTCTTCCCAAGATCCATTTTTAGGAAGATTGAGTAATTTATCTTTTTCCAGTTCTATGCATTTTGATATTTTTTGTAGTTAAAATTTCAGCATTTTTGCATGGAGAGCACTTTTCATTAAATTTGGTGGAAACCACTGAGCTTGGACTCCTAAAGAGTTTTTCAGAATTGCAAACCATACCAGTTTCAAGTTTATTATTACCTTAAGACTGTGCATCCTTTTTTTGTGTGTGGGGGGGTGGTTTTTTTTTAATTCTTTTTCCCCATTTGCTGAAAGATTATAATCTTAGTTCATCCAATGAATCTTCAGTGTGATGAAAGATAACTGGACACCTTTCAACCATCACCAGTATCATATATAAGTTTTATTTCTTATGTGTCATGGTTTTACAATCAGAAAAACAGATGATGGTCATTTCCTCACCCCTCTAAGAAAAAGAGAAGAGATGAAGAGATTAAAGAGATTTAAGAGTTTTAAAAAAAACAAACTAATGAAAACATAAGTAATAATAAAATAACAAATAATAAAAGTAAAAATAAAAAACAAACAAACAAACAAAATCAAGAAAACAAAACAAAAACCACCAACCTGTATCAAGTTCCCAGGATGATGATCACGTCACCAGGAGGCATTGGGGAAAGCCCCAGACAGGACTTGGTGATCAACAGGAGCTGGATTCCAGATCTGGAGTCAGGAATGCTTGGATCAAGATCAAAGGCAGACACACAGACAGGGTCCTCCTTGGGTGCTGGCCATCGAAGAAAGAGAATTGACCCTTT
>VZRU01009967.1:2830-19256 GCA_013398155.1 Pedionomus torquatus | reverse complement strand
AGGTGGGGTCTCACCAGAGCAGAGCAAAGTGGCAGAATCCCCTCTCTGGATCTGCTGGCAACACTTCTTTTGATGCAGCCCAGGATGGGATTGGCCTTCTGGGCTGCAAGTGCTCACTGCCTGCTCGTATCCAGCTTCTCGTCCATCAGCACCCCCAAGTCCCCTTCCTCAGGGCTGCTTTCTAATACTTCATCCCCCAGTCTGTACTGATGGCAAGGGTTGTTCCAGCTATGATGAGTTATTGAAAGTTCCCTTTGCATTATTTTCATTCAGAAACGGGATGATGAACCATAATTTTTGCTGAATGCATATAGAGGTGTTTTGCTGTTTTTTTTAAAATATAATTTGTCTAGATCAACAAATGAACGTTTTTTGCTTGGTGATGTTTGTCTCTGAAATTGCTCTGGGCTCTTTTCTCCTCATCTGAAACACAGTTTATCAGAAAGGTCATACTCCCAGCATGGTGCTGGGTACCCTTGGTAGCAACACGATGCCATATCCTCCTATTTAAGAGATAAAACTCTCATAAAGGGCAAGGGCTCATCCAGAAGGTTCATCCTACCTGGGATGCTCTGGGAGTCCTGCTTATAGTTCTATGAATTTAACCCTAGACACCCCTGCTTCAGAATGCCTTGGACTGGCCACCAGCTAGATGAAGGGAGAAGCTATTTGGGACAGGAAATGTGGCCCACAAAGCCACCCTTGGCAAGTGGTCAAGGCTTTAAATAGCGGCTTCTTCTTGATATCCAGAACTTTGCTAAACTCTGCGCTTAATGGGATTTTGCAATGTGTAAGTTTTAGGTGGCAGGAGGCCATCTGCTCAGATCAGCTTTACTTCGCCCCTCTAAGAGCTCTTATACCATCACCTTCCTCCCTCCCTTCATTTCTCTTTCTCTTCCCCACTTCCCATTCCCCACCTGCAAGGAGCCACCAAAAATCCCAGAGAGGGCATGCACTACATTGCGCCCAGGATTTTTGTTACTGCAGCTGCAAGAATCATGTTTAACAAGAGCAAAACACAGAATTGTTTCTAAACTGACAATACCAAGGCCATCCTTGTGTTCTGCCTCCTTTTCCCCTTTCCTGCCCTGATCACATTACTCCACTGTATTCTTAATTGGAACGACCTGCTGCAAATCCCTCCTATTCCCAGAAAACAAGCAACAACAGGGAAGAATCTGACGGAGCCCTTATCGACATTTCTAAACACTCCTGTAATCCCACGCTTAATCCAGTCAAATAAAGCACGTCACCTGCTATGATTTCTTGCTTGCTTTCTATTAATAGACTTTTTCTTTTGTCCTTAATTAAGGACAGAGGTGCCTAAGCAGGAGGAAGATTTATGCACCAGGAAAAGAAAAATAATTCTATCCCACCCTTTTCTTTTGGTGTTCGTCACCATCCAAGCTTTGCCCTAACTCCAGCTGTTTTTTTCTTGCCCTTTCCTCTGTCTTCCTTACTATCAGCAGATCTCAGTAACACCACCATGACCTTCTGCAGACATCCTGACGTGGAACATTGCTGGAGGAGGATGGTGGCAACATTCTCAAGGGGTGTTGTGGGAATGGGGAGTGGTCTCCAGGGGACAAGGAATCGAGATCTTGATGCAGTAGGTAAAAGAGCAAAGGTGCTGCTGAGGTGGAAATCAGCAGTGAGAAAGAGAGGGGATTTAGGGAGATATCAGATGGGATGTGGGGATTTTGTTGGGATGTAGGAAATGGGGAGGGAGCAGGATGCAAGGACCAGTCCATGTCATGGACAAGGATGACGTGTGTTGGTACAGACAAGAGGGGTTGGTTCTGTAGGAATGGTGTGACTCTGCCCCAACCTGATGGAGCAGCTGCATTAGAAGGTGTCCTCCCTAATTGTCCATGGAGGCCTCAGTCTTGCCCTTTGGGGACGTGGCATGGGGATCCCTCTTGGTGCCAGAGGTATTCCTATTCAGGTGGTGGGTTGGTCCGTCTTGATGAGTGATGCCATGCTGAAAGAGAGAAAAGGCAGAAAATGGGTAGTCAGGAAAAAATCCCAGTGAGGAAATGGGGACAAAGATCCTGGAACTGTCTGAGGGCTGATGGGATGGTCAGGGGCGTGCAAGACCCAAAGGCAAAGGAAGACCTCACGGCTGGAGAAGAGGGGTCAGCGGAGGGCGTTGGCTATATATATAATTGGCTTCATTTGAGGTCAGTTTTATCTCACAGACTGGAACGTGTCCTCGATCCCTCAGGGACCTATATAACCCCAGAGAGGTCAGTGCCTGGGCTTGGGTTAAATATAACATTAAGAATAAGAATTCATAGCCCCCCTTGCAACCAGGGCTACTCAGAGGGGGCTCAGTGGAATGCGAGGTCTCATCTTCCCGAGAGGCCAGAGCTCTCTCCGAGCAAAATGCCGTTAGGATGAGAAGCTTTTCTGCTATTTCAGCCTCTTTCAGAGCTGTCTGGAGGATTAAAACTCCTCCGGGGCAACACAAGGCAGGAAAAACCTTAAGAAGAGTGCCCAGATCAGCCAGTCAAAGCAGAGTAACAGGGTTTGGACTCTGCAGCTGGGGACTGGTTCAGTTGGAGGCAAAAATGATAGGACTAAGGGGACATCCAAGCTGTCACCCCTCAAATAAGGACCATCTGAAGTTCAAACAACGCAGCGTGTTTCCTTCCAGAACGTCCTCCCTCTTATTTCTGCGACTGGCTTTGATTTAAGAAGCAAACCCAAGAAGAAGGGGTAAATACATCGCCTTTCTTGCAGAAATTTCAGATTTCAGCCTTCTCGGGACTTCTGTGGAAATTCCAAATTGGAAAATACAGGGAAAAAAAATACAAGTGCAGTGATGGGGTGTTCCCCTCCTGCCTCTCTCTTCCTCCGGCCGCTTCCCCGATTGATCTCTCCAGTATTTCTGTTGCGAGAGGCTCTAATCTGGATTTGCCTGACTTAGTGGGTTCAGATCCTGAGGCTCAGAAGAAAACCTCCCATGACTGATGAATACTAATTCCCCAAGAGGAGAAAAGCCAAACAAAATGCTTTTTTTTTTGCCCTTCTGTAGCTCTGGTCCCGCAAAATTGTTGTACTGCCCTGGGAATGGGGTTACAAGGTTGCTTGCTGTTGTGGCAAACGACTAGAAAAATGCGTGGCTGTCTGCTCAGGGAAAGATTTCCTGCTTTTAATTCAATAAAACCCCAAAATGTGGTATGTTAAACATCCCTCCCTCAAGCCGCAGAACCTTCCCCTTTTTAAGAAAGGAAATAAAATTGCAAATCCATCTGAAACCCATCACTTTGCTTTCAAAACCATTTAAAGCCCTTAAAAATCAACAGAAAACACAGGTCTTTACAGGAATGTGGGCACATTTTGGTGGGGGGGGGTGGTGATCTTTTAGTTCTCTCTGATTTGAACCCAATGGGCTGCTTTTCTGCATCTCCTGTCACTTGAGCTCACCTGTCGACACAGCTTTTCTGGTACAGGATTTTATGAAAAATATAGGTTATAAAAAAAAACAGAGGAGAAATAACTTGCAATGAGCAGTGCACTGCTCATGAGGCAGAGGGGGATATGTCAGGGGAAGTTTTGGATGGATGTTAGGAAAAATGTCTTCACTGGAAGGATTATCAAGCATTGGAAGAGGCTGCCCAGGCAATTGGTGGAATCCCCATCCCTGGAGGTATTTAAAAGCCGGGCAGATGTGGTGCTGAGGGACATGGGTTAGTGGTGGGTTTGCCAGTGTGGGGTTGATGGTTGGACTGGATGATCTTAAAGGTCCCTTCCAACCTAGCTGATTTTATGATTCTATGATATATTGGATTTAAGGAAACACTGGGCATGGTTGATCCATTTTTCAAGCTTGTACCTACTTTTACTCCAGCCCGTGTCCTGTCCCCAGCCCACTCAGAGCTGCTAAGCCACTAACTCTGTGTTAGCAACCTACTAAGCCACCACATCTTTCAGGACACTGGGGTCTCAGGTACTTCAGACAGCAAGAGACCTTCAAAATGCACTTATCAGGAGGAGAAATACCTGTTAAATAAGGTAGTTGCAGGCCAGCACTTTGGATGCTGAGGTACAACATAATGTCTGTGAGCTCAGTGGATTTGCAGAATCATGGAACAGTTTGGGTTGGAAGGGACCTTAGAGATCATTGAGTTCCAACCCCCCTTCTGTGGGCAGGGACACCTCCCACCAGACCAGGTTATTCAGAGCCTCATCCAACCTGATCTGGAGTGTTTCCAGGGATGTGGCATCTCCCAGCACTCTGGGCAACCTGGGCCAGTTTCTCACTATCCTCAGCATAAAAGATTTCTTCATTATATGTGGTCTGAATGTCCCTTCTTTTAGCTTAACGTCATTGTCCCTTGTCCTGTGACTTCTTAGATCACATGAGATCAACAAAGAGCAGCTCAAATACGGTTTTAATGCGAAACTCAAGACGCGCTGAAAATTAAATACAGAAAGCACAAGAGAAATTATTTGAAAACACACTTGGAGTTATGAAACCCTTTCAGAAAATGCATGTGCATAAAATCATACATGCACCGAAAATCTTGCACGCCCAGAAAAATTGCACACACCCAGGTCTCAGGGAAGACCATATTCTGGGTTACTGGGCTGATCTGATCACCTGCAATTTAAGGGGAACAAATGCAAGCAAGCAGTGCTTTTATCTTCACCACCATCAGCAGCCTCAGAACTTGGTTGCTGATGGCAAACAAACTGTTCATGGCCAAGGGTACGTGTGGATGCCGGAGGAATTCACCTCCACATCACGGAGGACTTTGACCTGGGAGAACAACGCTGCATTGCCAAGAGCAGGTAAACACCGCTGCAGGATTCTTCCACCCAGGAGATACCCTTAGGTCAGGATCTCCAGAAGTGTTTACAAAGCGCTGAGCTTCTCCCTTCTGAAAAGGAGAGCCTTTAAGCTGCCACACCGTTGGATGTCCAAGTAAGGCTAAGCAGCCTCATTTTACTCACCAGCGGCTCAAAATCTTGACTTGAGAGACTTGGTGTCACTCGCTGGAGTCACGATGTGTCCCTCGGGTGAGGGAATGAGCTGCGTTATGGGTTTTTCCCTGCTGTATTTTGTATCAGTCCCGTGACATTGTCTACAAATCCCATGGTGTGCCTTGCTTCCAAGAACTGCCAAGCCCTTTACAAGTAAATATGATCCATAATCCCCAGGGAGGTGGAGCAGGAGCTGCTTTTACCCCTCGGTTGATGCTGGGCTGCTGTCAACCTGAAACCAACGGCGTCACAGGGGCAGAGAGCAAGAACGAGCACAACCCTGTGGCCCATATCCCTGATGCATCTAGACCAAACTGAGCGGCTGCAGGGAGTCAGTAGCAAAGCTGAGACCTGAATCCCTCATCCCATGTCCCAGGGTTTTAACCACGGCACTGCCCTTCCTCTTACAGCTACGCTCCGAAGACAAGATTGGGAGTAGATATCTGACCCACCTCAACCATCAGAGGCAGCCTTTTAAATGTCATCTGCTCTATGGTCCTCCTGCCCAGCTCCAGTATTACAGTCTCATCCTGGCAGCAGCTGGACATCCTGGCTTTCATCATTGTAAAGGATTTGCAGAATAAAGGGTACCCAAACTGCCTGGCAAATAAAACCAAAGGGGTGGGATGGACACTTTTCCAGGTCCTATGGATTCTACCCCTTTACAGGAAGGAGTCTTGAATGAGATAGTGAGAGGTTTTCTCTTTCAAGCACTCAAGTAAGTGATGGTGTCTCCCAGCACCAGTCACATCAGCTCCTCCAGCTATTATTCACCAATGGCCAATGCCAGGAACGGCCTATAGATGAGAAGTGACGATCAACCCCTAATGATAACAGGAGCTGAATGAATCAGAAGAACCCTCCCAGCATCTGTACTTGCTTTTAGGACTGAAGTGCACAACAGACACTTCTATTCTGTCTTCAAATCATCATCACATTGGCAAGAAGGGACCTCCATATAAGCGCAGGCCAAACATGGATTTCTAAACATGAAACCAGCAAATATCTTGAGTTTTCTTAAGTCATTGAGACATCCTGTGGCTCTATAGGCCACATATTGTGGTTAAAGATGGAATGGAAATTGAGACCATATCTTGAAATCGGGTTTTGCGTAATTATTCTGAGACAGCATTGCTTTCCCAATAATCCAATGGAGAAAAGTATCCTCGAGGCATATATGTAAGTCCTATAAAAAGACACGTTCCTGGGTGTAAAGCTGGTTAGATCAGGATCAGTAAATCCCCTTCTCCCATGGGAGCAGCGCTGTCCTCTGAAGGCATCTTTGGTCCTCACATGGGGACAGCTGTGTCAGCAAAGGTGCACTTGATTGCTCTGAGGACATGGCAACACAGGCAGGGTTGGAGGCAAGAAAACTGTAGGGACGGAAAAGAATGTGGTCTGATGTTCTCCCTGGGTGACTCTGGTCAGGGCTTGGTGCCTTATCCTGGCTCACTTTTGTGCCTCATTTTGTTTCTGATGTTGGTTTGCTGCTGGTTTCATAGAATCAGAGAATCATAGAATATTTAGAGTAGAAGGGAACTTGAAGATCATCCAGTTCCAACCCCCCTCCCATGGCAGGAAGACCTCCCACTAGACCAGGTTGCTCCAAGCCCCATCCAGCCTGGACTTGAACCCCTCCAGGGATGGGGCAGCCACAACCTCCCTGGGCAACCTGTTCCAGTTCCTCACCACCCTCACAGCAAAGAAGTTCTTCCTAATATCTCATCAAAATCTCCCCTCTTCCAGTTTCAAACCATTACCCGTCATCTTGTCCCTCCACTCCCTGACCAAGAGTCCCTCTCCAGCTCTCCTGGAGCTCCCTTCAGATCCTGGAAGGCTGCTCCAAGGTCTCCCCGGAGCCTTCTCTTCTCCAGGCTGAACAGCCCCAGCTCCCTCAGCCTGTCCTCNGTTCTTCCTAATATCCAGTCTAAATCTACCCTCTTCCAGTTTAAAACCATTACCCCTTGTCCTATCACTACTCTTCATGACAAAGGGTCTCTCTCCACCTCTCCTGTAGGCTGCCTGCAGATCCTGGAAGGCTGCTAGAAGGTCTCCCTGGAACCTTCTCTTCTCCAGGCTGAACAGCCCCAGCTCTCTCAGCCTGTCCTCATAGGAGAGGTGCTCCAACCCTCTGATCATCTCCATGACCCTCCGCTGGATGCGTTCCAACAGTTCTATGTCCTTTCTCTGTTGAGGACTCCAGAGCTGGACACAGGACTCCAGGTGGGGTCTCATGAGTGCAGAGTAGAGGGGGAGAATCCCCTCCCATGACCTGCTGGTCACGCTTCTGTTGATGCAGCCCAGGATGGGGTTGGCTTTCTGGGCTGCCAGCACACACTGCCGACTCATGTTGAGCTTCTCATCCAGGAGCACTCTCAGGTCCTTCTCCTCAGGGCTGCTCTCCAGCCATTCTCTGCCCAACCTGGATTTGTGCCTTGGATTGCCATGCCCCAGGTTTAGATTCCCACTTGCGCTCTCAGCTTGAGTCCTGCTTCAAATCTTGGCTATAGGGCTCTAATGACTGAGCCAGATGGCCATCCAGCCCCAAGATGTCTCCAGAGCAAAATGAGCTTCTTCCTTGAAAGTGCAAGAGTAGTGTCTGCTTATACAGGGCTTATACAGCCCTGAAAAGTTTGGGTTCTTCATGACCTCTCATGTGCAGACAAATGCAGAGGACACTCCTGGCTTTGGCCAGAAAATCAGAGGAAAAACAATCGGAATCATAGAAGCTATACATTATATATTTTACACTGAAAGGGTTATTAAGCACTGGAAGAGGCTGCCCAGGGCAGTGGTGGAGTCACCATCCTTGAAGGGATTTAAAAACTGGGAAGACATGGTGCTGAGGGACATATTTTAGTGGTGGTTTTGCCAGTGGTGGGTTGATGGTTGGACTGGATGATCTGAAGGGTCTCTTCTAACCTAGATGATTTGATGATTCTACAATTATTGACTAACTCCACTAATTATTGAATAACTCCAATAACTCAGTCACTCCAAGATCGCCAGGATGGAGGTTATTTACAGTAGTTTGCTGAATACAGAGGCTCTTGTAGTAGGCTATGCTACACCCTGAGGTGAGAAACACCCACAGCTGGAACAGCCTGTGCTTCAGCTGTTCTTCATTTTCCCATCCATGGAAAAGACCTTGATAGAACTGGGTGGAAATCAGAGCAAGATCGGGGCTGCTGCCCTAAGCGAGGATGGGCCAGCGTTTTGGGGATGGCCAAGAACAGATCAATGGCTTTGGGGTGTAAGTGGGAAGAGGGGAAAATCTTCTTTCACAGGCTAACTCCCAGCAGCACTTTTCTGCTGGCAACACTTTCGCATCCGTGGTAGTCCTGCTAACCCCGTGTTCTCTGATTCCAGAAGCTGAGATGATCATCAAAATAAAGATAAGTGCACATGCATATATGTATCTCCACCCAAGCATCCATAAAATACAGGTGATTATGGAGGTTTTGCTGGATCCAATGGAACAAATCAACATGGTATGGTCTGCAGAACTGCGGATGGAGAAGACATGATGCACGAAGGCATGAAGATAGATACAGAGAAGGGAATAATCTTGTCTTCACACCCATACTGGATGGGGAAAAAAAGCAGTGGGCCTAATTACAGTCAGGAATACTTGGGTTAGGAACAGATTGGCTGGAAAGGTTTTGGCGACTTCATCACAGAGAGTCTTTAGAAGCATTTTTAGTTAACAGCATGTCTGCCTGGTGACATATGACATGGATGGACTTGATCCTCCCTTGAAATAAAGGACATGGCCCTGCTGACCTCTTAATATCCCTTCCCAGCCCTATTTCTCTATGATTGCAGCCCTGGGAATGGTAATATCATCTGCACTCTCACCTCCACTGCTCTAAGAAGATTTCCTCCAGGATGTGCCTTAGCTAATAGGCTTCGGCAGATCTTTCATGAGGCCAGCTTTAGCATGACCTGCTAGGAATTGATCAATACCTCTTCCTCCTTACTGACCCCAGCATCCAATGTTTTTGCCCGTCACTGGGTTTCATTGTTCCTGTTGCTCTGCGCCGGTCAATGAAAAAGAAAGTGAGATGATAAGAAGACTCTTTAACAAAATAAAGCTTTGAGTGAAGATTAGAAGTTTATTTTTGGACTGAGGTCCAGAATCCAGGCCCTCTGTGTGGGAGGTGAAGGCAGCTGGCTTTGAGGACTTACTGCTGTCTTCATTTCTCCAGCTCTTGGCTCTAGGATTTGGGTCTGAGAGATTTTAAAGTTATGTCCTGGGCTTCAGCTCTCTGAGGACCACGGAGAAAGTGCCTGGGCTCCAGATCTCTTTCTTCCCCGCACCGATGAGCTGTGGGTAGGTCACATTGACTCAAATGCTAGTTCTCCAGCACATGCAGAGCATTTCCAGCTTCAGATCTGTCCTCATATCTCTTCGCACTCACGGGTTAAGAGGATGGAATAGTTCTATTGATTCAGAACAAAGGTCCAGCTACTTCAGTAGCATTTCTCCAATGGTGACCAGCAACAAAGCAGATGCTTGGGAAAAACCAGTCAAGTACAATGTAAATGTCCTCCGTAACACTTTACCAGCTCTCAACAGTTTGCAGCCTGGGTCTTCTTGTCCAGGTGATATCTTTGCATTTCAAAATAAATCCCATGAATGCTTTCTCCCAGTGCCCTTAGAAGACTTTTTCCAAACCATTTATCTTCACAGCTGATGGTATTTCCAAAGAGAGAAACTTTCACACATCTGGACTTCATGACAAAGAAACTTTTGTAGGTTTTATAAGAAGTAGCTTAAACTCCTTCCCAAGACCAGTAGAAGAAATCATAGAATCATAGAATGGTTAGAGTTGGAAGGGACATTAAAGATCATTGAGCTCCAACCCACCTGCCATGGGCAGGGACACCTCCCACCACACCAGGTTGCTCCAAGCCCCATCCAGCCTGGCCTTGAACCCCTCCAGGGATGGGGCAGCCACAGCTTCTCTCTGAGCAACCTGCTCCAGTGCCTCACCACCCTCACAGCAAAGAAATTCTTCATAATATCCATTGTAAATCTCCCCTCTTCCAGTTTAAAACCATTACCACTTGTCCTATCACTCCACTCCCTGATCAAGAGTCCCTCTCCAGCTCTCCTGGAGCTCCCTTCAGATCCTGGAAGGCTGCTCTAAGGTCTCCTCGGAGCCTTCTCTTCTCCAGGCTGAACAGCCCCAGCTACCTCAGCCTGTCAATCATCAAATTGAGGTGATCTAGCACCAAAACAATTCTTTTAGAATTGCAGGGTAGTATGTGCAATCCCCACACAACTGTATCGGTTTAAATTTTCATTTCCTAGTCATCTGTGCTCTTTCTTAACCATGCGAGAACAATCAGCTTCTTCATGTACACATGACCTGAAATGGCTAGCCTGAAATCTTATCCAATTAATGAGAAGTGGAAGAGAAGTAGCCAAGGAAAATTTAAATCCCCATAGCAATCCAAAGGGGAAAGAAAATACCTGGGAAATATAATGAAATTCACAGGCTTTATGATCCTCCACATTTCACAGGCCTTTACCTTTCACTCAGTCACCCCAGTATTTAAAGACGTCATGTGTATTTGTCCCTGAAGACTTTCCAGAAAAGACTGGGAATCCCAGGGGAAAATTACTCCCTGTGAATTGGATCAAGTGGTTTGTCCTGGATACCGGTCCATCCTGGATACAGGTCTGGTGGTCTGCTGGTACCCAGTGGGACACAGTGGAAAGCCCTGGATCAGGCTGGAGAATGTGGCCTTTGGAGGTTACCTTGCAAGAGAGCGCTTTCTGATTGTGAGGGAAAAGGGAGCCATGGCCAGGGTGGCGGGGGAAGGATCTGTTGTTGGAGAAGGAAAAGTTTCCTTCAGACACTGGAGGCACTGGAACAGGTTGCCCAGAGAAGCTGTGGCTGCCCCATCCCTGGAGGGGTTCAAGGCCAGGCTGGATGGGGCTTGGAGCAACCTGGTGTGGTGGGAGGTGTCCCTGCCCAGGGCAGGGGGGTTGGAACTGGATGATCTTGGAGGTCCCTTCCAACTCTAACCATTCTATGATTCTATTCTATGATTCTATGAAAGGTCCTTTTTAATGTCCCAAACAAGGACTCAATGTGGGCTGAGATACACAAATGGACATATTTTTCCTCGTTTTACTGCTGTGCCACCTCTTCTGCTGCTGCTCCAGACATGTTCAGTGCTCAATTTTAGCAAGGGAGAACCAGCAGGGCTCGTTGGCACCATCAGTGTCACATGCCGGGGCAGCAGTGACCTCTGTGCCGCACACATGCTCTCTGCGAGACGTGAAATCCATCTCATCTCCGCCCTTGGCTGAAGGATGTGGACATCCAGGACAAAAGGAGGTCTGATACAAGAGGATTGCAAATGTTTCTACGAAGGAGCTGGTGCCAACTAGACTGGCAGGTTAAGAAGGAACGAGAGGAGAAATTGAGACTGACAGAGCTGGCCACCAAAAGAGGGCATGGGGCTTCAGGGTCTGCTGAGCCACAGGGCTAACATGGAGAGGACTCTTGCCTTATCTGTTTTACCTACACTGTTCAAGGAAGGGAGCCAATTTTGTACCAAATATCTGTCAAATCTGGTCATCATCTCTATCCTTCTCATTTTTAAGCAAGAGTTCAGCAATTCTGCTCACTTGCTTTAAAATGATCAGCAATTTTTACTTTCTTGAAGGAAAAGTTTCCATCAGAAACTGGAGGCACTGGCCCAGGCTGCCCAGGGAGGTTGTGGATGCCCCATCCCTGGAAGTATTTAAGGCCAGGCTTGATAGGGCTTTGAGCAACCTGGTTTAGTGGGGGGTGTCCCTGCCCATTGCAGGGGGGTTGGAACACGATGATCTTCAAGGTCCTTTCCAACTCTAACCATTCTATGATTCTATGAAAATAACTGTAATTTCTACTTTTTATGGCCCATGTCTTCCTAGATTGATACTCTTCTTTCTCTCTCTCTCTCTATGGCTTTACATATGTCATAGTTTCAGCTGGGCTGGCCACTGAAATGACTGATAGATGCTGTCTTTTACCAGGACAATGTATTCATGGAAACCCTTCTTCGACAATCCAGCATCCCAGAATGAGACCAAAAGCCATTTAGAGGCTCTGCAGAGAGCAAAGACAGCCTAAAGTGACCAGATCGGGATTTCTCCTTCAGCTTGTAGATGCCACCAAGGAGCATCACCTTTATGCTGCATTTCCTGGCCTGATCCTGCAGCCGTGGGGTGCACCGAGAGCATTTCCAGCACCAGCCTTCCTGCAGCCAACGTGACTCCCTGGGTGAGCCAAGGGTGGCAGGAGTGGGTCTGCCCACTGCCTGCTGCCTGCATCCATCTGGGGAGCAACTCTGATGGCACCCACAGGAGTCGTGAAATGAGGCTGGTACCTTTTCCCTCCAGACTTTGTTAGTTCTGAGTTGTTTTATACTTGGACCCTCTAAATTTAACACCATGGGGGACCGAGGCACCTCTAGTCCGTTGGTCCATCGCATGTGATCGTGGCATAGAGCCCTGCAGTGGCAGAACTATTAAAAAAAACTTGCAGAAATGATGTGCTTTTCACAGCAAGCAGTTCTAACACCCTGGTAAGGCTGGGATTATTGCTCAGATTAGCTGAACCAGGAGCAATCAGAAAATTACCTTCTGCAGGATGTCCACAAAGCCTGTCTGCTCTAGACCTTGCTGGGGCAGGGTTTGTTAGTTGACTCCCCAAGGGAATCGTAGAATGGTTAGAGTTGGAAGGGACATCAGAGATCATCCAGTTCCAACCCCACTGCCATGGGCAGGGACATCTCCCACCAGACCAGGTTGCTCAAAGCCCCATCCAGCCTGGCCTTGAACCCCTCCAGGGATGGGGCAACCACAACTTCTCTGGGCAGCCTGTTCCACTGCCTCACCACCCTCACAGCAAAGAAGTTCTTCCTGATATCCAATCTAAATCTTCCCTCTTCCAGTTTAAAACCACTCCCCCTTGTCCTATCACTCCACTCCCTGACCAAGAGTCCCTCTCCAGCTCTCCTGGAGCTCCCTTCAGATCCTGGAAGGCTGCTCCAAGGTCTCCCCGGAGCCTTCTCTTCTCCAGGCTGAACAGCCCCAGCTCTCTCAGCCTGTCCTCACAGCAGAGGTGCTCCAGCTCTCTCATCATCTTCATGGCCCTCCACTGGACTGATTCTAACAGTTCTATGTCCTTTCTGTGTTGATGACTCCAGAGCTGGACACAGGACTCCAGGTGGGGTCTCACAAGTGCAGAGTATGAAGGGTATGAATTTCTGTTCCAAGATCCTTTTTCATTCATCACGAGGAGGCATTGCCAACCATCCACGGCTTCTGGAGATGTGCTTTGAAATCCAAGGGCCAATATAAAGTATCCAACTATGCATGAGTGTCAAAGTCCCCCAAAAAATTGCATTTCAGTAGCAGAGCTCTGCCAAGCAGGGTCTTCTGCTTTCTCAGTAGCAAGTGCCTAAGAAGAAGCCCCAGCAGCAGGAAGAGCATGAGGAGAAATTTAAGAAAGGTTTCTGTTCTTTATCATGTTTCATGCTTTTTTCTTTGCAGCTGCACTTGCAATTTTATAATTAAGAACCTAAGACTTCTCCCTGTTAAAATAACCCTCAATATTAACCAGTGTTCATTGTTTAGTCATGTAAAATCGGTGAACACACTTGCTCTAAAACAAGAAAGGGAAACGTTGCAAACAGCCCCCAGAACTTCCCTTCAGCTATTTTCGTAGTGTAGAGAAGCCAAAACTTTGGCTTTTGATAGGAAGAGGCACTTTAGGGCAAGGGCATTTCTGCCTTCTCCCATCCCACCAACAGTGATGCTCTCCTGCACCCACAGGGGAGAGCTCTGGGACGGGGTGAAGGGAGGCAGAGCTACATTTACACGGCATAATTAGCAAGCCTGGGTCTGATTGCAGCTTTTCTCAAAGGTGAGTGATTCTAAAAGAGTATCTGCAGCAGATCTGGGGCCTCTTTTGGCTGTCCCGGTAAATTTAAGATCATTATTACTGATGGGTGTTGCAGGTGCTTCTCACTTGTGGTCCAAGGAGTATCATAGTAGGATTTGAGTCGTTTAGTGTCATGATCCTGCCTTGTAGCTGGTGATAGAAATTGCAGGCGGACTTAGCCAAGTGTGAAAACCTGTGAAAATGCAGGAAGAAAAGAAAAGAAAAGAAAAGAAAAGAAAAGAAAAGAAAAGAAAAGAAAAGAAAAGAAAAGAAAAGAAAAGAAAAGAAAAGAAAAGAAAAGAAAAGAAAAGAAAAGAAAAGAAAAGAAAAGAAAAGAAAAGAAAAGAAAAGAAAAGAAAAGAAAAGAAAAGAAAAGAAAAGAAAAGAAAAGAAAAGAAAAGAAAAGAAAAGAAAAGAAAAGAAAAGAAAAGAAAAAAGAAAAGCCTACAATCTCTGGTAGAAATGGTGAAATTTGCCATAGAAAGAGACCAAAGCCCTGATGCTCACGTGATGATTTGCAGGATCAATCTGTCATAGAATCATAGAGTCATTTTTTCCCCCTCCTTTTCTCCAATTTCTCATTATTTAATCCTTTTTTTCCTGAAGAACGGAGCCTGCACAGAATTTGAGGCCAAAGCTCTCCTCATCAGGGTGGTGGAGAGCCCTTGAGAGGTGGTCCTGGCTAGAAGGTCAGGAAGGGACAGACAGCTTCAGCTGTACATATAAGTATATGTAGCCTTCCTCTCTGGTCCTGGATGAGCCCAAGGGATGGAAGGATATAAGAGGCTTTCAAGAAAGATTCACCTGGTGCTGGGGCTGAGATGGAGGCAAGGAGGCAAGGAGGAGCCCTTGCTTTCATCCAAAACGCACTGTCTGGGTTTGGATGGCCACCCCTCCAGGCTTTGTGCCTCAGTTTCCCCACCTGTGGCTGGAGGTGGTGTGGCCCCAGGGCTATCTGGTTGGAAACAGAGAAATTTGAGGAGTTCACATGGAAGCCTTTAGGGAAATTCAGTCTTTGTCGTGGGGGAGAGATGAAAATCCTCTTTTTTTTTTTTTTGGAGAAGGATACCACAAAATTTATGTGATGCTTCTGAAAAGAACATGGAAGTCCCCCACCTTCAGCAAAGGGAAACTTATTTTCCCTGCAAGAGTTAACCACTTCCCCATGCCTCATTCTCCCACAGCGTCCTTAATGAGGGAAGGAAACATAATTGAGAGAAAGAGAAAAGCACTGCAATCAACTTAAAGCACTGCAATCTACTTTATTTCCTTTTTAACTTTTTTTATTTTTTATTTTAATATAATTCCAATCCTTGTTTTGCGAAGCCCTGGCTATTGGACCGACAGCGGGGCTGGTTAACTTTCGATTACTCATTTTCCAGGGCTCGCTCAGCACAGGGACCAAAGTTCCATAGCCTTACAGTTAATTTTTAGGTGCTCTAATTTTAGAGCGGAGCTAGGCAGCTCTGCCCTGACTCGCTGCCAACAGTCAGGAATCTGCCTCTGCTGAGTGACCTGCATAAATCTTCCTATCTGTCTGGTGGGGAAAAGTGAAGGTGGGGCTTTTTTAAAATAAATAAATAAATAAATTAAAAATTATTTCTACATTTATATATTTATTTTGGTTTTAATGCTCTCCGACACGAAGCCTGCTGTGAAGTCTCTCTTGCAGTTTTGGCCTGAACTTTGCTTCCATTTGTGAAAAAAAAAAAAAAAAAGAGGTGTAAGTGCAGCTTAAAAGGGAAAGAAATGGCTACATTTCAAAAACCTCTGTAACGTTAAATGGTTTTTAACTCCGTGAACCAAAAAGTAAGCGCTGTGAAAATCGCTGATTCCAGCTTTGGGCTCCGAAGTGGTTGTACCATTAACCAGTGAATTGCGGAGGATGTCCTCTTTGTCCCTGTCCTACCAAAAACAGTGTCTGTGTCTACACTGAGTGTGATATGAGGCTTTGCAGCGTTGGTGATCCTACTTCAGACTGTACCTAATATAGAATCACAGAATCATAGAACCATCCAGGCTGGAAGGGACCTCCAAAGGTCATCTAGTCCCACCTCCCCGCAGTCCCAGGGACACCCCCAACTAGACCAGGTTGCCCAGGGCCTCATCCAGCCTCACCTTGAATATCTCCAGGGAAGGGGCCTCAACCACCTCCCTGGGCAACCTGGTCCAGTGTTCCACCACCCTCAGAGGAAAGAAATTTTTCCTAATATTCAACCTAAATCTAACTTAAATCTGTTGCCCCATAAATATATGGTGAGACATCAGAAAGGACACAGGACCAGCATCCTACAGGTGGACAGAAGAACTGTGGGATGCACACTGGGCTTTGACCCTCTGCTCTTCCCTTCCCTGCACCGATGGGCTGCTCCTCGCTCATGTTTGCTTCCAACACAGTCTGGATGAACATAAGCTTTGCCAGCTTGACCGAATGCCTGTTAACAGCATTCTCTTTCTCTCTTTCTCTTTCTTTCTCTCTCTCTCTTTCT
>VZRU01009966.1:19554-30779 GCA_013398155.1 Pedionomus torquatus | reverse complement strand
AGGTGAGACTGACTGGCCTGTAGTTTCCCATGTCCTCTTTTTTCCCTTTTTTGAATATTTGGGTTATGTTCCCCTTATTCCAATCAGTAGGAATTTCACCAGATGGCCATGATTTCTCAAATATGATGGAAAGGGGCTTGGCAACTTGATCCGCCAGCTCCCTCAGGGACCCGTGGATGGATTTCATCAGGTCCCATGCACCTTCAGGTTCCTCAGGTGGTCTCGAACCTGATCTTCTCTGACTGTGGCAGTTCTTCACTTTCAGAGCCCCTGCTTTTGCCTTCTATGACTTGAGCAGTGCAGTTAGAGCCCTTGCCAGTGAAGACTGAGGCACAGAAGTCATTCAGTACCTCAGCCTTGTCCATATCCTGGATGGCCAGGTCTCCCGTTACCTTCCGGAGAGGGCCCACAGCCTCCCTAGTCTTGCCTTTATCCCCTGACTGTCTACAGAAGTTTTTCCTATTGTCTTTGATGTCCTTGGCCAGATTTAGTTCCCTCTGGGCTTTTGCCCACCTAATGTGGCTCCCTAAGGTGTCCAGGAGCATCTTTTGACTCCATGCTCACAAGTAAGAATGGGGAAACAGGGTTTTTTATAGTTGAGAGCAAGGAACTTGTTGACATTGAGAAAGTTTCTCTAAAGTAATAAAAGCATAGCAGTGTAGGATTGCCACAGGGGATTCCCAAGAAGAGTGGAAAATAGAGGATATGGGAGAACGGATGTGCATCTTCAAAGGAGGATGGGTGGGATCACATGTGTGGGCAGGAAAGAGATGTGTTAGCAAGCTGAGAAGCAAGCAAAGCTGTTACGGAAAGGACATTATTGCTAGAAATAATTTTCATATTCGGTTTACTATTTTATTAGCTTTATGTGTTTATAAGAACTTAAGATTGGTCTCCTCCTTGTAATATGCTGTTACCTTTGCTGTTAATCTGTTTACTCTTACCATGCAAAGCTGTTGAAAAATGTGTTGATACCTACTTGCAGTCCTTTAATGCTTTTGTTGCAGTAGTAATCAGTTGCATTCTTCTTTTCCTCGTGCAAAGCCTCTGCCTACTCTGAGGAATGTATAAGAAGACTGAGTTGGGAGTATAATCCACAGCATGTGGAAATCCCACAATGTCAAACTGGCAGGTTTCATTAACTAAGTGTATCAGGTAAGGAGAAAGCGTTACAAAGAAATAGCATGCCTTAAGTTCTGTATCAAGCAGAGCAAACAAAACAGCATGAGCAAACGAGGAATCAGAAAAACAGGCAGGAGAAACACTGCGCAGAACACTGTGTACTGTGGTGTGCAGAACAGCCTGTAGCAACCTCAGCCAAAGGCTTCAAAGTCTGCAGTGTGGACCTCATGAGGGTGCTGGAGAGCTGAAAAGGATACAACTTGCTGTGCCTCAGTGCCGCCTCTGTTCTGAGGGTGAGGGGAGGACTTCTGGCAGATTTTTATCCTCTATGGCAACTGAGCAAAAAGCACTGAAGAAGGGAAAATGCAGTGTGTAGGAGATGAAGACTTGAATTGCAAGGATCCTTCTTAGTACAAACTGTAAGAGATTCTTTGTTACCTGTAATCTATAAAACAACACTGTTTTCCTGGGGTGGCTTCCACTCCTAATCAGAAGTCTGGAAAGATACAAAATGTGAAGTTCTCTGGTGTTGTAATGGTGCTGGCAGACACAAAAATTTAGTGGTTATTAATTAAGTGTGGGTGTTTGTGAGGCCTCAGTTGGCTATTACCAATCGGTGAGCTTGGTGTTTGCTTCCTTGTGCATGGTTTTGATGAGCAACAAGACAGCAGAAGCACTCTGCAAGTTGCACGCTGAGGAGGTGGGGTTGTCAGTATGCTTTCCCCCTTGCCAAATGGTATGAAGTGCGTTAAGGAGACTTCTAATGTGCAAGATGAAATCTGAAGGAGCAGCTCACCCAGCTTGCTCTGGAGGCTAATTTAAATGACAGGCCTCTTCAAAGTTTTAAAATTGCAGCTACTAAATCTGTTTATTCCTCCTGTATGAAACTGAAATACATTGCTGCGAATTTTGATTAGCAGCCTAAACCTTGCTGGCTTTGGAAATATTGTGTTGTGGAACAACTTATGTAGAAAGTAGAATCATAGGTCCTTCCAACCTAGACAATTCTTTCAGATCATCTAGTCCAACCTTCAAACTAATACTGACAAAAGAACCATCACTAAACCATATTGCTAAGCACTATGTCTGCCTGTCTTTTGAATACCTCTGGATGAACCACTTCCCTGGGCAGCCTGGTCCAATTTTGTATAGCCTTTTCTGTGAGGAAATGTTTCTTAGTATCTATCCTAAACCTCCCCTGGTGCAACTTGAGGCTGTTTCCTCTTGTCCTATCACTTGTTACTTGGGAGGAGAGACTGACCCCCACCTCTCTACAACCTCCTTTCAGGTAGCTGTACAGTGGTGTGGTCTCCCCTCAGCCTTCTTTTTTCTACCCTAAATAACCCCAGTTCCCTGAGCCTCTTGTGATAACCCTTCACCAGCTTTGTTGGCCGTTCTCTGGATATGATCTGGAATCGCAATGTCTTTCTTGCAGTGAGGAGCCCAAAACGAAGACTGTAACATCTTCCTAGGAATTCTGCCAAATGGGGAAGGCAGAAGGGTCACTGTTCTGTACTTTGCTTTTCCTAATGCAGACAGCTTTTCTTAGCCTGTCCTTGGGCCTTGTGGGCTCCACAGTAGATGGTATCTCCACCCTGTGGTGAGTAGAAGGGGTAGGGAGGTGGCTGCCCTGACCCATCCCTTCTGATAACAGCACCAGCTCTGCCAGGAGAAGAGGCAGCTGGAAACCCTGCTGGAAGGGACAGGCTGAGAGGCAAGGAGAACCAAATCTGACATGCACCCCATCAGGGAGCATTGGTCCTTTGAATCAAATGCACCTGACCTCAAGCGAATTATTTATCAGAAGTAATTATGTTTCTTTCCTTTGATTCCCAAGGGGTTATGTGAGTGCATCCTATGCAAGGAAAAGTGAAGAACCAAGAATATATTAAGAGTCTGGTAGGTGCCAGAAGATATTGAGGCCATCAGGTCTGGAATGCTTCTGGGCATGGGGTGCTAGGTCTGTCTGCCCTGGTGCTGCCTTGCTAGCCAGCCTGTGCTTCCTGCTCTCCTCCTCAACCTCCTGGCTGCAGTCAGTCACTTGTGTGATCAGAGAGAAGGTGTCGGGCTTTTCTGCCCCCAGTGCTGTGGTCAGGTACAGGGCTGCATGGCAGTTGTCCTTGGACAGACCTGACTGCATATGTTAGTATCAGGTTACTTGATCCTTTTTGGTGCTCTTGTCCTCCCCTTTCTCAGCTCAATCACCTCCCAGATTCTTCCAAACTTCTGCCAACTTTTTCCAAATTACTTCTTCGCTGGCTCCAGTTCTGCTACATCCATACTGAAGATTGATATTTCTTACATGGTTACTTGTGCAGTTCCGGCATCATTGCTGGCTTGTTAAGAGTCATTCCCCCAGAGGTCCCCAGAGCTCCCTTCCCTGCGAAGTTCATCCATTTCTCACATCTCTGATGGGTCTGTGAAACCCAGAGAGCCCTCATGGAGGTCTGCAAATTTCCATCTTCTTCCTCCACCATACTCTGTCCTGAAGAGCTGGCAGCCTGCAAGGGTGTGTCCCAGCACTGTCCATGAGTTATCAGTACTTCATCTCCACTCTTTTATTTACAGCAGGGAGAGAGGTGATACACAGAGCAGCCACTCAAGCCATCTTTGCTCTTGCCTTGCAGGGAGAGCAGGAAAGACATGGGGGGGTGTGACTTGTGAGAAACAGATACAACTCAGCTGTATTGGGACTGACTTTCCATTGAAGCTGCTGTAGTATCCCAACATCCACAGCTCATCTTGTGAGACTCCTATGAAGACTGGGCACAGCATCTCCTCCCTCGCATGTCTTCCCACTTGAATGGAGATGTAAGCATCCCAGATAGACTTCAGCTCTATCTTCTCCTCCTTGGACAATGTGCCATCCTAGAGATGGGAAGGAGCTGAGGTATTGCCTTACTTGTTTGAATTCTGGGCACTGGCCTCATGCTGCAAGTGGGCAACAGCTCCCTTCCTGAAAACTGCCCAGGGGATGATTCGCTGGGACAGCCTGCAGGGGTGTTGTAGGGAAAGTGAAGTAACTGACTTCAGCATTAATAAAAGTCTTCTGAGGAAAATCTCCTTGATCTGGGGGTCATTCAAATGCTCTCAGAATTAGGAAAAGGGGCCTCTACTGCCTGGTCCAGACTCCAAAGTGTTCTGCTGCCAGCCTCTGGATTGGGGCTGTGGCTCTTCAAGTCCCACCATACTCCGAGAAGGAAATAGCGGGCCTTGGAAGTAGTGGGTCCTCTGCCTTGTCAGAAAGCTTCAGTGGGAGCTGTATGTCCTTCCTCCGTGAGCTGCACCTTAATACAGCTTAGCTGGGGAGGAGGGCATGGGGTCATTTGTGAGTATTACACAAATTAACACTATAGGGTGGCATTTCTTTCTCGGGTGCACGTGACCCTGCTCCTCTGCTGCTGGGAACTGCTTCCTGCTAGAGGACTTTTCCCATTGGTAGTGTAGCAAAAGCTTTCAGGGAAACCCACTACTTACTTCTCTTCCCTGCTTGATGAGAGCATTTTGACCAAGGGATTCAAATTTGTTTTCTAGCCAAACAGGACTGTTTCCTTTGGCTAACCCAGAGCAACACGATTCTCACCACATGCCTGAAGTACTGTTGCAGAACGAGAGGGAAGCAGGTACAAATGCAGCATCTGAGGTGGTGTTTGAAGCATGGGAATCTCCTGCATCCATAAAACCAAGCCAGGTTCTTCTTGGGAAGGCATACTCCAAATAAGAGCAGCAGAGAGCTGCACAGCACAGACCAACAAACATCCCTGCAGAGACTTGCTCCTCCTCAGCTTGACAGCTTTCTTCCTAGCTCCTGTTAAGCACTGTAGTCAGTTAATGTTCTGATCCTTTCTTGGGGGAGCTGTTTGCAGGGCTCAAATGGTCTATATCTGTACAGATAGCATAGTAGTCCCTGAAATTAAGCTCCTATCCATCATATAGGAAAAGGTTAAAGCTGTTAGACAAGTCTTTAGCTCTGCTCTGGATCCCCATATGTGGATTAATCACTGAGAGCCTCAGGGAGCAGAGCTAATTCTTACACTCAGTTGTTTCAAGCAGCACTTCAAGCCAAGCAGCTGTTAAAAAAAAATAAAATAAATCTTATGAAGCTAGTAACTCCTCACCACCCCCTCACACTGTTACCTAGTAGCTTACAAAATGTGTTTTCTGCTGATGGCAATAAAGTGCCTTATTCCCCCCTCATTTAATTAGGTTTCTGGGTAGGAGTTATTTGGCACAAAGCCAAAACTTTCACGAGTTCCTGGCGTGATCTTGATGTAGGAAGCCAGTACCCTATACAACACTCCCATCTAGGGTACACCTGCAACAGAGAGTTCATCAGCAAACAGCAGTTGAGAAGGAAATGCATCCTCAGGCAGTATACCTGCNAGCTGCAGAAAAACACAAACCTGGCTTGCAATGTGCTTTGGCAGCTGGTTACCTACAACTATCACTACCGCAGGATCTCAGAAGGGCTGGATATTCATTTAAGAAACTCACCATCAGGGTAACCACCAGTCCTTCCTTAAGCACCTCTGTTACAATGCACAGAAGCATGTGACCCCCAACTAGCAATTGGAGGGTGCTCCCTTGGATTTAGGAACATTGCTCCCTCAGCTTTGGCAATACAAATGCGACAGTACTCACAATCTTGACAATTTTGCCCTTGTGACTGCACCACAGACTTTGTTTGTGGGTGGGGTTTGTTTGTTTGTTTGTTTGTTTTGTATTNCCCTCCCCTGCTGCTTGTATTTTGTTGTTTGTTTGTTTTTTGTTTGTGGGTTTGTTTTTTGTTTTTTTTTTTTTGCATTTTGTTGTTGAGTTTTGAAGATGAGATAAAGATGAACTGCAGTTTTGTGAGACACAGCAGTTCCTCAGCAGACACAGAGACTGTCCTAGGATTGCAAAAGCTATTCTTGTATTTCTGGTTAATGTTGGTGCTTGATCACTTAGCATAAGAGATACCGCAAAAGTCACTGAATCCTAATCAAAGTAACTTTCAAAAACCAAGGAACCAAGGGGTGCAGGGAAAATTTTGAACTCTGGCATTCAGCAGCTCTTACCTGGATGGACCCCTCTGAGGGATCCTGCAAGTATTTCAGAGAACTCCCTTCAAATGAAGAGTCAGTTGCTAAACCAGGCACAGGGGAGTCTGAATGTTTTTTGAGCCTTAGCTCTGCCCCTCAGAGTGTGATGCAGCAGCTCCCCATTGCAAACACCCCTCTGCCGTCAAGTCAGCAGCACTGTGGCTTAGACTGGGAGTTGTCCACAGATACTCTAGGAAGCAGCTTGTCCTACACTGGAAATACTGTGCTCTGCTTCTTGGCATCCTAGAAACAGGCAGGGATGTAACTGCCAGTAACTGGTACAGTCCAATTTCTTCCAAAGGAAATACATTTGACTCCTGTTGGTGAAGGAATCTGGTTGCCTCACTGGGTGTAAGCACAGGATTTATTTTTTTTGGAAGCAGAAACAAAATTTTTTTAGCAGTTCTTAATTTAAAAAATAATTTTAGTTTTTCATCAGATGATAATCATTCTCCTTCTGTGTTACTTCTAGTCTCTTTGGCATTTGAAAGGGTCAATGGTTTAATTTCTAAGGGAGTGAATATATATTTCTTTTGTATCTGAAGAACTAAATAAGAGATGGTGATTTTTTTTTTTATACCATATGTTGGGCCCCACCTAAAACATTCTTGTTAGCCTAGTTTCCCTGATATACCTGCATTGTGTGGACTTGCAACTCCAGCAAACAAAGAAGCTCTATCACCAAAAGGCATCCTTTGCCAGTTGGTGTACAGCATCTGTCTTGTCTCTGGTAATACACCTTTTAAAGAACAATGTTTTGTGAAAACAGAGGCTGCAGCCTCTGTATGTGACAACAGCCAAATGTGCTAAGGTGGGGAGGCAAACTGTCCGAGGACCTGTGTGCAAGAGAGCTCAAGTGCAAGCTTGAGTGCACCCATGAAGAGAATCACAGTTGTGCCTTAGTGACGATACTGAGAGAAACTTCAGTTACGTCAGTTTTACAAGAACTCATCTGGTACTCTATCTTCTTGTTTGAGCTATGAGAAAGTAAAATAAATGTCTCTATTACTTCTATATCTTCTTGTTGAAGACCTAGGACTCTAGTTCTTCTTTTTTCTTTAATCCAGTTTAAGATGAAAATCTTAACATAATAGTCACGATCCTCCAAAGAAATCTAAGGTCTCTGAAAGAAATGCAGTAAATTATTGCCTTTATTACTTTCCTACTTCTTTTTATATGTACAACTTTGGGATAAAAGATCCCACTCTGAGTTTTGTTTGTACAACACCCTGCTCAGCAGATCTGGTCCATCCTGGGGGTTGACAAAGCCTGATTGAAAATCCTGCAAACCTTCCCTGTGTTCTCTGGGCAGCCATCAAGCCTGGGCTCCTGCAAGAGCCCGGACTGGATCTCTGTCTGACTGAAGGTGCTACCAGCTGCTTTAGTCCTGCACTCTCCTTTGCTCTGTGCCAGTTCTGAAACAACGCAATTGTCCTTCCAAGAGATCTCTGCTCCTGTTTGTACTGGCTGTGCCAGACTGGAAAACAAGCATATTCCCACTGCTTGTATAAACAGCTACATAGTAGTGGTTGCTGTGTGCTGTCTCTACATAGGATGGTAGAATCATAGAACGGTTAGAGTTGGAAGGACACTTAAAGATCATCTTGTTTGAACCCTCCCTGCCATGGGCACGGACACCTCCCACTAGATCAGGTTGCTCAAAGCCCCATCCAGCCTGGCCATCACTTCCAGGGATGGGACACCTGTTTCTTGTCCAAGGAGTGGACCATCTTCATTGCAGTAATTCCCAGCAGTGCAGGATTTCTAGCAGAATCTTGCTTTTATCAGAAAAGATCCCTGTCAGCTGCTGCCATTTCACTGCAAAATCTCAGGAACTCATTTGAAAATATTTGATTTAAATGGGGGAACATTGTGCTCTGGAGGCTTTGTAAAATAAATGCCTGTTTTTAATAAACCAGGAAGGTCTGAAAACATTTCTCCCTTGGTGCTATGGTATGCCGTCCTTTCCTTGATCTCCATGAAGTCTCCTGTTCCCTACAAACTAAAAAATTCTTTGCATTGAAAAAATGTAACAAAGCTGCTGCTTGACTTGACTCATGCATTTAGAGGTGTGTTAGTGTTCCTTCCCTGGGGCATTCCCAGCTCTTAATGCAGCAGTGTGTGATGGTCAGTGCCCAACTCTGAGACTGGCCCCATGCAAATAACTGAAACTTTGCACAGAATAAAATTCTGCTCATTTTGAGTGGGAAAAGCAGGCCCTTGGTTAACTTGGTTAACTCATCCTGTTCTTACAGGAACAGTCCCCAGATGGCACTGTTTGGCCATGTTAGGTGATGTTTTTGTTTAATTATTTTTTTTTTAAAGTTCATTGGCAGTGTACAGTCTTTGCAGAAATGCTATATTCTTCCACTCAGAAGGAAGAGCTGCTTCTGGCACAAGAACCAAAACTGGATTATTTAAGGAGATGATAGTTGCTACAGCATGAGTCTCAGTAACCTAAAATGGTAAGATTATGCTCTTGAGAACCAGCAGCCAGAATCTATGTTATCAGCTGGAAATACATCAGAGCTGGTGTAGGAGAAATGAAACATGTGCTGGTTACATGATGATCTGAGGCACAGCTGTGAAGCTCTTCAGCTATGTCATGGCCATTGCCAGCAGAGAGAGATCCTCAGACTCACAAATGACCTATTGAGGCCTCCTTTGAAACACTGTGTGCAGCAATGGTCACTTGCCATATTGAAATGAGGCCCAGTGTGACAAATTATAATCTTAGTGGGTGCAGCACAGCCAGAAAGGGCCAAGGTGCAATGACAGTATGCTCTACAAAGTCATCAGTGCAGGAGGATGGAAAAACAGCTGGGAGTGAGAGGAGCTAAACCGGATTACAGGCAGTGCTGGCACGTAACAAGAGATGACCAGTACGTCGAGGGTGGAAATTAGCAGCTTTCTGCAAATCTTCTTTTTGGACCAGCCTAAGAAGCCTGAATATAACCAAGAGGAAGCGTGACAGGTTTATGAAAGACAGCATATAACATGATGGAGAAGAGGTTGTTTCAGTGACTGAAGGGTGCCCTCTTAATCTACTTTCCTGTGCCAATTTGCTTGAAAAAAAAAATGATATTATTTGTCAGAATTCATTCTTCGTTGCAGAATGGTATCAGACATTTTTGAAACTGAGCTTTATCACTGTTACAAGTGAAAATCCTCACAAAACAAAGGGAAAACCACAGAATGTAGCTATTATACTGTGTGGTTTTGGTGTTCTGGATATGCTGAGAATTAAACTTCCAGTTCAGTCTGATGCAGTTTAAAACTGAGTGGGTAATGGAAGACTTCTGTTTCAACAAAAGAGAATATTCAGATGCCTATTGTAATAGTAGAGACATTCAAGGAATGGAAAGCCATTCTTACTAAGGGCTATATAAAAATACCATCTTCTTAACAGTTCTTTATTCTTAGTTACAGTAATTGCTGTGCTCATTGAAAGCTTTCAAAAGACATTAAAATGGACACAATAAAGTCCTAAATTGGGGATTTTCGTTGTTGTTGGGTTTGGTTGGTTGGTTGGTTTGGGGGTTTGTTTGTTTGGGGGTTTTTGTGTTTGTTTTTTTTTGTTTGGTTGGTTGTTTGGTTGGGGTAAAAACTAAAAACTGACAGCAGAAAAATCTGCTGTCAGAAACTCTGGTCACCTTTGAAAATCTTCCGTAAGCTCAGCCAATTTCAGTGCTATTGTGATCCGAGCCTCATTCTCCATTTACACTTTAAGAAAAAAAGGCTCTGAGAATAGCAAAAGTAAGGGAGAGATCTTGCTTAAGTCTCATTTCACTTAATGGATGTTCCAGAAATTGTTTTGGAAATGAAAAGAAAGCTCTGACAAGGAAACTTGATTAGTTTACTGGTACAGATAAGCTACAATTGTATGTGAGGACTTCTTGCCTGACTTCCTCTAGAAATAGGACTTCTCTGCTTGTCAAAACATTGTTTTATTGTCCTGACTGTAGTGGGCAGGTGCAAACACAGGGACAGGTAACTCAAATATGGTGATGCATAGTCTGTTTCAAGGACCAGCTTCCACTGGGAGACACTGCACCAGGCTTGGCTCCTTGAGACCATCCAGGCAGACTGAGTTGCCCTTGCTATGCTATGCTCCTTCCTAGGCCATGCAACAACAGACTCGCAGCTTTGTGCCACAGAGAATGCCATGCTCTGTCACTGCAGAAACAAGCTGGGGAAAACTCCAAAGCAATGTCTTGGAGCCCTAGCTGACGTGTAGCACAGAAGAGAGTAGGCCCAGGTATGGTGCAGAATGACTGTGGCCCAGGCAAAAGCAGCCAGCACTACTCCACAGGGGAAGAAGTTGGTATGTCTGCCTGGCAGGCTGTTAATTGGTGAAAAAGCTATCAAAGAAAGAAGTGCTAGATACAGAGTAGTGGAAGAGATTTATCCTGAAAATATCATGGAATCACAGAATTGTCAGAGTGGAAAGGGACATCTAGAGATCATCTAGTGCAACCTCCCTGCTAAAACAGATTGCCTAGAGCACATTACTGTTACTGGTGTGATAAATTATTTAGTCCCAAACAGGATTCCAATTAAAGTTTACAATTTATTAAACGAATAAAGGCAAGCAAACAGCGCTGGGTGCTCTGGGAGTCTCTGCTCAACCAAGACACACGCTGTACAATTCCCATTTCCAGTTTATATTCATTCTGCCCATACATATTTCTAAGACGAGGTTGGTCTATGCTAATGAGTTCTGGAATCTTCTTTGGTGCATGCCCTCCTCACCCACTGGGGTCCTCTTCACTCCCACCTGGTGGTCGGTGGATTGAATCAGCAGTCCTCAGCTCGCCCTCAGGACGACTCCAGACCCCAGGCATGCACCCCACAGACCTTCCCTGCTCAGCACCACGCCAGCAAAACCAGTGCAATATTTGTCAGGGGGTTCTTGTGAGAAACAGGAACCATACACCGTCCTGCTTCTTCTAAGCCCTCGGTTACACAGGAACAAACAGAATGATACACAGAGAGGGTCAATATTTTACCCTGCAACCCTAG
>VZRU01009964.1:372541-440124 GCA_013398155.1 Pedionomus torquatus | reverse complement strand
CCCCCAAACAAATAAAAATTAAAAAGAAGCAAGGAAACAAACACTAACAAAAATACCCAAACAACCCCCCCAAAACCCCTTTCTTAGGTAGTCACTAAGTATAGTTCTACATCTGCGTGGATGTGCCTTTGGAAAGAAAATGCAAAGGAAAAAAAATAATCTAATAAGGAATGAGAAAGAAGTGGGGAATTTTGAAGGAGCAAATGTGGGAAAAATGTTATTACTTTACATTTTACAAAAACATCTATTATGGTCTGCAGATAGATTGAGACAACACTTTGTCTCCTCGCACTGATGTTTTTGGCTGGCAAAAATGTGGAGACAAATGCTAGAAAGTTTGCTTCTTCTAAAGGGTGAAGTGGGAAGAAGATTTATTTCCCCTTATTATTTATACTACTACTTATAGTTTCAAAAGTATTTCAATAATCTTTATAGAGCTCAATTACACCGTAGCCAATTGATATGAGTGATTTCAGTACTTTTTAATATGCTGTTTAAAATCTCCAGTGTAAAATATTCTTAATGCATGGCATAAAATATATAGCAATCTCTTTTAATGTAACTAAGTGCTGGCTTCGTTTTGTGGCTAAAACGCAGAAAGGATAAAGATTGAGTTTGTATTAGTCTATAGAGATGTTTACCTCGCTGCGGCTGAACGTCTGTCAGTATTTCCAATTTGCCAATGAGATCTTGCACTGCTCTGTGTCTACTTATGTTTCAGGGCATAATTATTTCTCCTGTTCTTGGGTTTTGCCTGTTCTTGGCTGTGTGAAATTTTGTGCTATCTTGGAGGTTAGGTAT
The DNA here is from genome assembly GCA_013398155.1 of Pedionomus torquatus. Lineage (NCBI taxonomy): Eukaryota > Metazoa > Chordata > Aves > Charadriiformes > Pedionomidae > Pedionomus > Pedionomus torquatus. The sequence goes on along the minus strand of VZRU01009964.1, from coordinate 439,323 downwards.
GTTCATAAAAGTACCTCCTCTTAGCTTTAGCTTCTGAGGATCGGGTGTTCAGTGAACTGACAGCACAGATGTGGCACTTTGCAAGTGCTAATTATGAACCTACTTTCCTTATGGGACCCACTTGTGCTGGAGATTTGCCACCTCTAAATTATTCTGTGGGACTCAAATTTTAGCACTGCTCTTTGCCTACCTAATAACCTCCCCTGGCATCTCATCTTGTAGATGAGATTCTGTGGAAGAAGATGAGTGGAGGCAACAGTTCTCCTAGGAGAGGTTTCTTGTACTGACCAGATGTATTTCTGAGTTCCTAAATGTATGATGAACATTTTACAACACTTTGTTTCATATAATAGATAGGAAAAAATCCTACTGTAAGGTGATGGCGTGTATTATTAACCATGATTATATGACTATTCCTCTTCTGGGGCTTTTGGATTCCCACTGCCCAGGTCTTTTGGCAAGCTGTGGCTGCCCCATCCCTGGAGGTGTTCAAGGCCAAGCTGGATGGGGCTTTGAGCAACCTGGTCTGGTGGGAGGTGTCCCTGCCCATGACAGGGGTTGGCACTCAATGATGGTTTAAGTTCCCTTCTAACTCAATGACTTTCTGTGATTCTGTGTACCCCAGTCTGAGGTGCCTCGTGCTTTTTGTATCACTTTCCCCAGCTGTGTAGATCTACCACCAAATTCCACATAGCAAGTCTCTAAAGGTGAAAAAAGCTTTGAATTTTGTGAGCATGGAGAGATAATTCATGTCTCCTGTCTTTAGTACTCTCACTCTTTTGAGCTTTCATCCACATGTTATGAACCTGCAGTATATGACCCCCAAGAAATACAAACCTATCAGCACAGGATTCTGAATAAATAGCAACCCGTAGCAGTAGTGTGTAATTTGACTTAGCAGGCTTAATTATGCTTAGCAGTCTAATATTTTCTGATGTAAGATTTCTCCACGCTAACACTATTTTTACAAACAAGCAGGAGAAAGGTGGACAGCCTGCAAAATCCCAGTAGTCTTTAGGGTGGGAATATTCACCTGCATAAACATGATGAAGTGAAATGTTCTCAGTACTATTAGAGTCATAGGATTGTCTAGGTTGGAAGAGATCTTTAAGACCATCAAGTCCCACCATGAACTCACATTGACAAAGTCACCACTAAACCACGTTCTTCAGCACCACATCTTCCCATCTTTTAGATACCTCCAGGGATAGTGATTCCACCAATTCCCTGGGCAGCCTGTTCCAACTCTTGACAACCATTTCCATGAAGAATTTATTCCTAATATCCAATCTAAGCCTCCCCTGGTGCAAATTGAGGCCCTTTCTTCTTGTCCTATCACTTATTGCTTGCGAGAAGAGACCGACCCGGCAAGTACTAGCCAAGGTACCTCACTTTTTAATAAGACTAATAAAATATTCCCAAAGAGTTTCCTGCCAACACCAAGTATGAAAATACTAGGAAAAGCCACAAGGCAGGAGGATAAATCTTGTCACCATATCTTCCCCTTGCACTTGCCTTGCCTGTCTGATCTGCCTGCTTTGCGTCTGGTCGAGGTGCACTATAGCATGATCTTCCAGCTGACAGCCCTTCTCTTTTCACTTGTGTTTTTCAGGGTTTGTTACAGCAGTATTCAACATTTTTCTATTATAAAATACCTGTGCCGTCACAGAGCCCTAGCTGCACTGAGCCACGCTGTGAGGTGCAGGATGCTGAATGCCTTTGTGGGCGGAGGTGCATAGTTTGCTTACATTGCTAAATATATACTTTAAAATTGCCTGTTTTATTAGATTATTCCCTTGGAAGTTAAATAACAATGACATTTCCAAAAAGGCTGAAAGAACTAAAGATTGATCATTTTTCTACTGTGCTCCCAAAGGCAAACATATCCATTTCTGATTTTTTTAATTATTATTTTTTTACTTTATATATTTATCGTAAGTAATTCATGAGTTCCTGATTACCTGCAGTATTCAGTTGCCTGCATTCTCTGTGGAAACACATTCTTTAAAAGTGAAAACTAGACTTCATACCATAACTACAGAGGAATCTGGTAGATGTAAAATATTAGGGAATTTTAACCTGTTGTGGGCATTGAGTGTTAGTCTGAAAGGGTTGCTGTATCCTCATATTTCTAAATGTTCCAGGCTAGGAACTGAGAAATGTCATAAGTTAAAAGCGGCATCATAGGTTATGACTCACACACCGATACTGACTTATCTTTTGTAGTGTGTCTTCCTCAAGTGATTCCTAACAGCGTTTGTGAAGGGGGTAGATAATTCTGGGAGTAAAAAGCTGTTTTATCTCTTCCCCACTATTCTCCAGAGTGAGTTGAATCTCCTGTTTTAATTGGAGAGCTACTTTGGTACTGAGAGAAGAAGCGGCTTTTCAATTTAGCAGGGACTTTCATTGAACTTCTCTCCAACTTTGGGCTAGATGATGTTGAAAGTCCCTTCCAACCTAGACAATTCTATGAACTTCTCTTACATCTTGTAGGAGTGAAGAAGGTTGTTACTAATGAGGTGGCCACTCTGCTGGTCTGATGTCCTGTGAAAGCACAGCTGAGAAGTCTTGCCTATAATCTCAACATACATTTTTCTGGACCTGTTTTCTGGTAAGTCACCTGAGACTAAATCTTTGGTTTCCTAGTCATATCCCTTTTCTTTCACTTCTTTCACTGGCACACATGGTGCCCCAAAGCCCAACTGTTTAATGACAATTAAAAAATAAAGGTGATATGCTTGTTAAAGTAACAACATCAAGGAGAGCTGGGCTTCTTGTTGCTTAATTGAGATGACAAGTAGGTATCTATCTAGATTGTCCTTATAGTTGATGGGGAGAACTGGACTTATGTAGGAAGTGGTATGTTCCCTAATTTAGACTCTGGTTTTGGGTTTGGAGATGATGTCCTCCGGAAGTGCATTTCTCCCTCACCATTAACAAAACAGGAAGACAAAACAACACAAAATAGCCATCTGAGTTTCGTACTGTTAAAGTTAGGTAAAAATCTCATGACCAGTCATGCACTCAGTCAATAACATCCTGAAAGACTAAACGTCTAATAAATAAGGCGAATTGAAAACTGGTGGGTTCTCTGCCATCTTCTGCTCTATCAAGGGTTAACCTGTTAAGAAACAACATCAATGACAAAACACAACAAAAAAAAAAAGTCCCAAATATAAAGGCAGTTGGATTTTTTAAAATAGTTTAAATACATTTTAGGTCAAAACTTTGTTTTGGTGACTATTTCTTTCTAAAGTTGATGGCAAAGTACAAAACCAGCATTAATGACAGTGAAAACATCTGCATAGGCATGTGTATTCTGTCCTTTCTGTCTTTTTCTGCAGAATTCTTCTGTAAGACTGCAGGCAAACTTTTTTCTTTCTCCTTTCCCTGGGATTTTAAGTCCCTTATGTTTGGGATCCTTCCTGTGACAAAGAATGGATCCAATATTTCAAAAGGATAAACTTGACTGTGGGCAACCCAAAGCAAATTGGAGGTCATCCCTGAAAAGAACAAAAGATAGGACTTACTGGCTGCAGTTGACATAGTGAGAAGTGAGCTGTCATTGTGACTTCTCCTGGCAGCTCAGGGTCACCCTGCAGAACCTCATCTGCTCTGACTCAGTGGAGAGATCTTCATGAACACTGGCCTTCTAGGTTGCTTGTGAAGAGCAGCAAGACTGAAAGGAATGTTGTTTCAGGGAGGAACCTCCACTATGAGCAGTTCTACAGTTAGGTGTTACCACCACAGAAAAAGCACCAATGATGCACATGGTAGAGTTTTGCGTGACTTTACCACCATCTGGAAGCCTCAGAGAAACTCAAAGGAGAAATGCTTTATAAGAGGACTGTGAACTCATCCATTTTCACTCAACTGACTCACACATGATGCATTTCACCTCCCTTCCCAAGGCATATTAATGCACTTCTGATTCCTTCACTGCTCAGGGAGAGACACAGTGTTGGAAGTTAATACTGGCTTGTGCTGCCTGTTGTTTCATGCAATGCATATTCTTAGCAATTACTTTGGACTCGAGCTGAGCTAAATAACGATGTGTTATCTGGGTTTGTTTGCTTGCTATGACTCAAGGATTTACAAAAGATAACCCAGTTAGGGGCTAAGGTGCCTGTGCTAATTGTTTTCCTGAGCAATCCATCTTTCAGTCACCCTTTCCATTACCCAGGTAGATTAACTCCATTGCCTTTGAAAGTGGTTGACAGTACTCTTCATTCTCCTATCATCTCATTTTAATGTAAATACAAGAGGTAATTAAATCAGCAAAGGGGATAAATTCTGCATGCTGTGCAAACAAAAATGAAAAATTCAAGGTGATTTAGTCAATAGTCAACTATGAACTTAATCGTATTGTAAGATACAATAACAGGAATATTATTTAGTTTTGTTTGTAATTTAGTTTCCTTGAGTTTTCAAGTGTGAACAATGGTTGCCCATAAGTACCAAATGATAAACTAAGGGAATTGTTTATACCTAAAAAGCAGGGGGGGAATAAAAAAAATGAAAAAAAGGTTACTTTGGCTCATTGTAGGTAAAGGTTCATAAATGTTAATATTGTGACAACAACTAATCCACTGGACCACTTTATCAAATAAAGAAGCCAAGCTTTTCTGTTCCAATCAATTCTACTTTTTCTACATCATGAGCCACAAAAGCGTTGTGCAAAGAAAAGAGCTGGAAAACCTTTCAAGATTTTCTTGGGTAGGCTGTGTCTAGAACAGGTTTGTAGTCAGTAATTAAAGCTTAAACTACTTTGTTCGTTATCTACTTATCATCTTGCTTGGAAACCACACAGAAAGAATGTATCGTTTAATTAATCTGCCTCCTTTTTTTTCAGGCATAATTTCTCCTTAGACTGAGCTGTGAGTGTAGGAATTTTGTGTTAGTCTTTCTATGGTGTTTGGTACAAAACGACTAGAAGTGTAGAGCAGACTTTTTGGACTGTATCATAATACACATAACTGATCAATGAAAGCATTGATTAAAAATAACAGCTAAAAAATATCTGCATCCCATTCAGCTGAGAACAATTATAAATAAATAGGAGTACTACCAGGTTTTACTTGCTATAATCCGTTAATCATGTGCACAGCCCTGTTAACCTTTCCAATTCCTAAAAGCTTTGTAATTTTTTTGGGGGAGATAGAGTCGTGTGGAACTTCTGAGAGACAGAATGTTTCCTTTAGATGGTTGAAACTGAAATTCAGGTTTAAAAAAAGGTCCTCAGGTTTGACGGTTTTGGCCCAAATGTCTTTTTCTACATCAGAAAGTTAAGTCAGGAAGTCATCTAAATATATAGTATATGATAATATATGGTAAATGAAGAAATGCAATTAGTTGATAGCACAGATTCCCGAGGGGATTAGACATGATAAGGTCCTTTCAAATATTTTACAGAACTAAATTACCAACAGTTTAATATCTCTATACAGATACTTTCAGTTCCAGGTCTTACCTATGTGAGATTGTGAAGTAAGTTCATGTGTCACCGGTGAAGAAGTTCTTAGTTTTTAAGCACTAGGAAATTAAAACTTTTAGCTGTAATAGACTATTAGGCTATAAGCTAATTACTAGAACTGAACAATATATTTCTCACCAGCTTCATATCTAATCTTGTCTTATCTAATCATATCAATTCTCTTTTTGTCAGCAAAGAAATTCCACAAGGATAAATGGTTTTATAAAAAGCAGAGAAAATTTGCCCACTGGATTCTCTTTTCGAGGCAGTCTATGGGTGGGCAACACTGCACTTCAAAGAACTGAGACTAGGTAGAGCTCTATATTGTCCTTTTTCTCCTACAGAGACAGCAGAAAGTGCCAGGTCTTTAGATCTAGCAAGCTCTTATGAACTACCTCAATCCAATAATATTTTGTTGATCCAGCCGACCTTGGTTACTGCAAAGGAAGAGTTGTACGGCTACCAAACGGTCTTTTTGCAGTGATTAATTTTCTCAGCTATGTCACAAATGACCTGAGAAAGAAATTAACCTTTAAGAATGCTCACTTTTTGCTCTTCTGTCTTTGATGACACAACAAAATTGTCATTATGGGAAAACTGGTTCCCCTAACCCAGGAAAAATAAAAATATCTTTTTAGAATTAGAGTTATTTTGGCTTTAAACAGGACTTCTCACATGCTTCATTCTCATTATAGGCAATTTCAAACAATTATGGTAATTACAAGATGTTCTGCGTGATTCTTTGTTTGCAGAATAGTAGTTTTAGCTTAGACACTTAGCTGAAAATGAACCTATTGTATTTTGCTAGTCTAGTTCTGGAAGGAACACGTAGCGCAAGGTCTTCTGAATCTGTCGAAACACAAAACACTGTAAAGCAACAAAGAGTTTCATGTTCATTTCTTTGGGTGGTACCAGTTTGAGCACTTTCCAAATCCGACCACGTGGTCCTGGACCTGATTTGTGCAACCAGGTCGCGTTGCGTGTCAGAAAGCAACCCAGAATAAAGCAACTCACCAAAACTATGCTTGTTTTCCATCTTAAATATTGTCTTAATCCACCAAATGGTTGCCCATTGAGCTGTTCCAGTACAACGTTTGCCGTTGTTGGAACCACCGGCTGAAAACTTGTGGGACGAGGGAGAGGGGCTGAAAGGGAATTGCTTAAGTTATCTTCAGCAGCGATACCACCGAATGTGCAAGCATGGAAATAGTTCCATTTTGCTCGGAATGTGAACTTCTTTATATGGAAAATATATGCAAATCGACCAGATGTACTGAGAGGGAGAAAACATAGAAGCCCTGATTTAGCAAAGTACTTAAGCACACTCTTAAAGTTAATCATGTGCTTAAGTCTATTCACTGAAGCACTCGACACATGTGTATGCTTTTGCTGAGTTAATGTAATAAAGCGGAGACCGTAATGATAGTCCTAGGATAAACAGACAGGCTGAGTTGCTAAAACCAAAGAATGTGTGAGCTCCTGTTTCCTATATCCCGTCCTAAAATAGGTCTCTAAGGCAGAGACGAATCTCCCTCTGCAGGCACTTCTCTTCCATTGTGTAGAGAGGGAACTCAACCATTGCTTTAGACTAGACAGCGAATATTCACGTGGCCCAGAAGCAGTGGCATGGCTTGGACATCACAAATCGCAAGCTCTCTTGCTTTCAAACAGTAACCTGCCCTCCTGGCCAGAGGGTCTGGGACTTTTCCAGGAGAAGTGTGTAAAAAGGGGGATGCCTGATGGTCTAACACCCCTGAGCAGATGCCCAGCCCTATGGAGTGCTCCTCCCGGTACTGGGCCCTTATTAAAAACTAATAAGCAATTGCTTTCTGCTTACCAAAAATTTATACAAAGGTTATTTTCAGACTGCAGATATTGTTCCTGGCGTGAACCTAGACCCCTGAACTCAAGTAAGCAGGGATGATTCAGACAGGCACAAACATCACTGAAGTTAAACTTTCATATCAGAACAAAACCCCTACTGTCATTAATGGCTGTACAGCTAGACAGTGTCCACAGGCGTTAACTACCCCTAGTGCAGACACCTAAATTTAGACCTTTGCTTACAGGTGTCGACGTGTGCGTGAGATGTCAAAGCTCCTGTGACATGGCCCATAACCTCACAGGAGCCTAGGAAGTGAAACAGCTCATCCTGAAACAAATAGTGACAATTCTTTCTAGTGACAAACAATAGCTAAATTCATTCTAGTCTTTATCATGATGAGTATGCATTTCCTGATTACCATGGAGAAACTGCTCACATATGGACAGTTACGCTTCTAAACCTTGATTTAAATCTTGGACTGAAACTTACCCTAAGTTCCTCAAGACACTGCTGTGAAAAGCTACACAGAAAGTTCATTCCATAAATACCTTGTTTTACCCTCTTTTGTTAGGAAGCTGATGCTGTTGAAAACTGGACACTGAGCAAAGTTTTGACCAACTCTGGCTTTTTTTACATCCTCATGTTATGTTGTTCTCTTACGTAGATATTTTTTAATTAGTGAGTGACCAATGGTGAGGCCTGAATCTTTTCCATTTCTTGCTTTCTTCAGAATCCAATTACTTTCTCACTATCCACACCAACCCATCACTCCTTTCCCCCATACATTGCTCTATGTAGGAGTATACTCACTCAGTATTTTTTCATTTTTTACCTGTTTTTCATGGCTTTTAACAACCAAAGCCCATTGCAGACTTGAAAACTCATGGAAAGGCACTCATAGAGATTCTGGGATGGGAGCCAAGTATTGTTTCTAGCTTAAATGCCACTTAATGTTCTTTCAATGTATTAATATTTTTTTTCCTTTTTTTTTAATTTTTTTTTTTTATTTTCTTCTTTTCAACTTCTTTTCCAGGACTTAAAATCCCACCTGCTGTGTAATGAAGGTATTATGTTCACTCGTACCTCATTACACAGTACAATTCATATACCCATTAAATCCTCACATTCAATTTACTAGAGTAAGTAAAGTCACATGTACTTATTAATTACTGTCAGAAAAAATTAATAGATCTGCTTCTTTAGTTCAAAAAAAAGCCAATAGGAGGCTGGAATGTATTCATCAGAAGACCACCAGACAAAAAATGAGCTAAGTGAACATAAAAGAATGTTAATTTTTCCTTTTTGGAGACGAGGCAAACAGGAAGGGATAACTTTGAGAGATCAGTTCATGGATTAAAACAGAACAGCCTTTATTACTCCTATTTAACATGTTACATTCCTCAGAAGCACATCATAATATCACAGGTACAAGCCACATATTAATGGTTGTAGGGATTCAGTTGGAAAATTCATGTGGAAGTTTAAGTTCAACTGGAGATGAAGATGACAAAAAATAAATTTTGCGTTTGTAAATAATACCTAAATAACCATGAGGTGTTGCCAGGAGAAATCTCTACTGCAACTGGTGTAAACTTGTACTACAGAGCAAGAGTGTGCGGGTTTGATTTGCCACTTGTGCACAAGTTACACAGTATCCCCAAAATGTTTTACATAATTACAATTGCAGTCAGTTTTAACTAGACTTGATAATCTGCCGGACAACATAAAATCAGATCCTTTTTATTCCTTCCCTTGCTTACAAATCAATTTATCCTCTTTTTTTTTCACAAGAACAAAAGCACCTTCAATTTACAAAACCCCAAAAATGTTTATTCTTGCAGCTTCAGTCCCCCTATAAATTTTACACTGTTGTGATCCTGTTGAGTAGCTTAATAACTGATCAGAAACCGGCTGGTTTTAGCACAGCTGCTTTACAAGGCAATCTTGTGAGACTCACGTCTGTGCTGGCCACAAGATGCCTATGCTGAATAATAACGGTGGACACTGAGATATTTTACTTGGTACAGGCATAAATGGATGCAACTGCATTGGCTTTTCCAACGTGTATTTTACAAACCAAACTTTACTATGGCTGCTAAAGGATAATCACTCCTTTATGTCTCCTGAACGGAACAGCTGTGAGCTGGTATCTGAAACCTGGATGGGTGTTGTAACTGCTGAAGATGGAAGAGCGAGCTTTAAAAAGAAATCAGTACGATGGTAAAATAGACTAAATTGGTATTTTCAGGAGTTAACATCTACAGTGTATATCTGAGAAAATCACCCTGGGTTCCTGTTGTAGATAACAGAGAGCTAGTTCATGTGGTCAGTGACTTCAGGATGCGATTCGTCTCCTTAAACGGGCACCTACATTTGGTTTAATATAAATTCTCTTGACCAGCTCTTCATTGACCATAATAAGAACCTGGAGAACAAGCTCTGATGCAGACACCCCATTGTAAATATCTGGAGATAGGGGAGATGAATTCATCATTGTTATAAGACCTTTGAGGGTACAAACCTCACACTACTGCTGTGTGCAAATTTGGCTCAAATTTGGGGGTGCATAGGTCACTAAAGAGGCCTAAGAAAAATAACTACCTTTTATTAAGAGAAAAGAAAGGGCGGTTCAACATGTGAACAGTGGCATTTCAGCTTTTACTTCTTTTATATGTGGCCCATCCAGAGCAGGCGGCTTATGTTTGAAGACTGCTTTGCCTTTCTTCATCTCAAGCTCTACTGTAGCCTGTAGTCCTGGGTTGAGAGGCCCAGGACTAACTTTCCTTCTAACGCTGGGAAAATTTCGCTTTTGGAGGATATTAGCGTCTGAATTCATGAAAATATTTACTTTATGGCCAGCCGGGCTCTGTGAGATTCAAGGGCTCAGTGTTTTCGGGCCTTGCCAGGTGCAGGGATGAGGAGGAGCAGGGCCTGGGCATTTGACCCAAGCTGGCCAACGGGATTATTTCCTACCATGAACGTCACATTCAATATAAATTAGAAAAGTTTGCTGCCTAGGGGGCTCTCCCTTGATGGCGCTGATCCAGACAACTCCTTGCCCTGGTGCTGGACCCCTGGGGCCTCCCTTTTCTTCCCGAAGCCCTTGCACTGGCAGTGTCCGACATTTGCTGTCCCTGCTGGGAGGGCACAGCTTCTGCTGAGAGAATGGGCTGAGTGTACTTCTTGTAAATCTCACATCAGTGTCAGGATTAATACCGGTTCTTCAGTATTATTGTTAGTTATTTAATCTTTCTCTATTAAATCTATTTACATTTCAACCCTCCTGTTTCTTCGCGTTCCCCGATTCCCCTTTCCTGGGTGGGGAGGGGTCATCGGGTGACAGAATAATTCTCTACACGATAATAAATTGTTAGGGGTTTTCTCAAGCCGTAACACCAGTATGGAGCTAAAAGGGTAAAATTTGTGTTTTCGCTAAAATGCATTTAGGCTCAGTCAGTTGTGCTTTTGGTGTGTCTTTAGTCTGATTTCTTGAGCAGCGGTGTCTCCTTTTCTCACACTCCATCAGAGCGTAAGATCTGCTTGGGCATTTGCGTTCTCTACATTCAAATACTTTTACCTCCAGTTTATTGCAACCAGACCTCCAGCAATAATGGCTCTCTGAAAATGCAGCAAAATTGCTCCATGACTTAATCACTGCTTAGTTTGTCATACCATGTGTGACAGTGTCCCTGGTGAAAATCCACCGTGCAAACGTTCCTTTTAAAAAAGTCTAAGTCACATATTGGTAACTCAATGGAACACGAATTACAACTTTATATACATTTAATATGTTGGAGATCTTCAATCATGCTCATTCAATAAATATTCCACAGTTCATGGTACTTTTTTAGGTGAGAATTAATACCCCTTCATCAATGCTGGCTTCATAGCCTAAAAGAACAGGGAAGGTAAATGAGTTTATGGATAACTAAAATTAAATATAAGTAGTACTAAAGAACAATATGCTACAGAATCTGCTTGACATTTACGTGTCAGATTTTTCTTGAAGTTACTCTAGAATAAGCTATGGAAAAAGAAAGTTTATTTGATCAACTGCTAAATATTTTCTTTAGAATGGCAAGCCAATGGGCAATTGTCGACATGGAAAAATTCCCATGTAAATTTTATGGTAAAGGACCATGGTGATGTGGGAAAATGAATTCCTTTACTCTAAGCTGCAGATCGCTCCGTGTAGAGTTGCTGAGTGAGACATCAAAAACTGATGAAGTCCCAAAACAGCTTAGTTTAACGCTGACTGCACAGGAAAAAAGACATCAGGCAGGACTTTGATGACATTTACTCTGCCAGGTAATCCGGTATGAAAACAAGAAAGAACTTGGGAAATTTGGGACATACCTCTCATACTTTCTGGTCTGAAAGTTAATATATTTTTTTTTTCAAAGTCCTATCAGTAAGTAGACATGAAATACCAGGAAAAATTCTTTATTCCCCTCTGTGACCCTAGATTATCATCAAATCCCTCCATCCCTCTGCTATCTATGTGTTAGAAGGGGACGGTTTTCCTTCTATCCCTTTCGTTCTGTAGCTTATTGCAGATTATTTCTTGTATCTGTTCATTCATGCAGCTCCCAGCACAACTTGCTGGCTGGGGACTCTAAATTGTCAGTATTGCAGAAGCACCAATAACCTCAATTTACTTGAATGACCACTGAATCAAACTCAGTAGTTGCAATTACACCTGTGTGTATATGCCTGTGCCATGAAAGAGGATTTTATTTCCTTGTAGATGAAAGGCCCTGCTGTATGTGAAATACTATTATTACTTCAAACCACAATCCTTAATTTAGAGATCTGAAGTTATTACGACAACAAGAGACATTTGTCATACACTGTGGATATTACCTTTAAAATTTATGCTCTGCTGTTTTAAATATGCATTCAAAACACTAACGGCTTTTTGTTCGAACATTAAGATTGGAGTATTACACTGAAATTCCTAAGTAATAATTAATTTTATGATTTCAGCAGTTAAGCTTCTTGGGCCAAGTGCTGAGGGAGGCACAGAAGATGCAGAATTTGGCTCACAGTTGATAACTATTTTGTGGGTTTCTCTCTTTTTTTACCAGTTCATTCAGGCCCTTGTGACACTTACAGTTTTAATAGGACCTGATCTGCTTCCAAATGATCTGGATTGCCCCATTAAGGGAACAGAGGAGGTCAGTATTAAATCTTCTAAATCTTTCCGGGGGAAGGTTTGATTCCCTCTTGTTTTGTGTAGTTATTGCTACTTGCGTACTGTGCATCTTGGCTTGTTTTCTAGTAGGGTTCTTCTTATCTCTGCAGTCATGATCTCTGCTTGTGAAGAAAGTAAGTGGGGTTGGCTGACTAGAGGACATTGTGGGGAAGACTGGTAGAAAATGAATTGAGAGCAACCCTGAGGAGAAGGATGGGAGGTGATCGTTCTCCTGTACTCGGCACTGGTGAGGCCCCACCTTGAGTACTGTGTCCAGTTTTGGGTGGCTTACCACAAAAAAGACACTGAGATACCAATGAAAATAAGATAAAAGAAAACCAATGCTTTTTAGTATCTACATATATTTATCTTTTTCTGTCAGAAAAAGGCTTGATGACTCAGTAGTCATTTCACTGATCAACTTGAAACATTGGCACATATTGTGAAAAGTGTCTCATAGTTTTAGTTTGTTTGGATTTTTAAATTTGTTTGTGTTTTGGTTTTTTTTTTGTTTTGTTTTGTTTTTGGTTTTTTTTTGTTTTTTTAATGCAGTATCAGTGTCTTAAAAATGTCAGATAAGAATTTAAACGAGAAAGAGAGTTTTAAAAGATTGTATTTTTGGCATTCTGTCAACCTGCTTTTGTAATTAGAGCTCCAGCAAAAAGTTGTTACAACATTTATTTGAACACAGAAATCTCTAGAACTCTTCAGTCACAGCGAAGAAATGGCTTCATTAGGCATCTGTAAGTCACATCTATTGCACAAACCAAAGGTTTCTCATTGTTTAAAGGTGTGACCATCATGTTTCCACATGACTTGAGTCAATTCTATATCATGTCAGCTGCTGTGAAAGATAGGACTATAAACAAATACAGAGGACCTTTTGGGTTTTCATACCATCGCTCATATTCCAAGTGTGTCGAAGGAACGTATAAAGCAGCAGAGGGATGAAAAAGATACCTACAACAGGGAAACTGAGTAGGTATCCGTGTCTTGCTTAGCCTTGAGCCTTGAGAATTTATTTTTAGTGAAAGGGAGGATGCCACAATGGTGACAACAATTTTGATAGATGGGAATAACAAAGGATGATCGCTGTATGGAATGACAAATAGATTAAGGTAGGTGGACGCAGAAGATGAAAGAGCTAAATACAGGCCTGCAGACAGGCAGAGCAAGAGCCACAGAGCTGGCAAGTTTACAGGCATATATGCAGGGAAGTTATGCAGATGACAGGCAAAGCGTACGTACTTTCTCTTAACAATCCATTGCCTTTTTTTAAAAAGAGTTCACACATACTCAGACAGCCCAAATTGAGACTAGCACAATGAGACACTACTGAGGAGAATATAAAAAAGAACAAGTATGAATGGCAGCGCACAGATTTTGCAAGCAGGCAGCTCACACTACATTTGAGCTGGTAAGTGAGCAATCAAACATTCTGCATCTCATTTCCAGAACAACAGAGGAAGCAACATACATCTTCAGTCCTACACGCAGCAGCAGAGAGCAATGTTTTAAGAAATCTTGAGTCAACGAGCCCTTCTTTCTGCCACAGGGCAGCATAAGCCCTGCTGCATCTTTTCATAACCGAATGTCTGCCCAACCACTTCTCTAGAAACATTCAGCCATGAAATCCATATATCATCTCTGTGAAATGTTCTGTGCACTCTCACCTTCCTCTTGAGACTGTTTTTTCTTAGGGCTTGTCCTCCTAGGACATCACTGGCTGGGGATGTCAATTCAGTTACTCCAGTAGAGGCATTTAGTACTGGTTGAGACACCCTGAGGGGTCCGAGATACCCATATGGGCTCACGAAAGCCACAGAAGACTCACACCCTGCTGTAAAAGTGGTGGAGGCCATGCAAAACCCCATAGGAAATTTCAAATGGTTTGAGGGGTGCCAAATGCCTTACAAATATCCCTGAGCTGTGATTCTCATGTCTAATCTAAGTGTCCCTTGCCACTGGTTGAGCTGCCTTGTCCTATCCATGGCTGACACGGTTGCAGCTCTTGGCTGTCTTGAAGACTGGAAGCACTACTCCAGATGAACAATGCACATGGTGTCTGTTATAGTCATTAGACATCCCACTCAGGTGGCTGAGGGAGTCTAAACTGTATTTCACCTGATCAGAGAGTAAGAACCCATTTTTGTTTGACATAACGTGCTCTCCATTCTCCCTCAAATGTGTGGTCCAGCTGTCCTTTGAATAGAATAGAAATATAAGTGAACATGAAGACGTCTTTGCACAGCATTTAAATGGCTTAGTATGAAAGTCTCTTCTACAAGAAGAGTACTTCTTTCTGCCAACTGTGGCCAAAACTGAAGGATTGTTGCACATCTAACAAATCATAACATTCATCTGGGCATATTTCTGCATAGTGTTTGTCTTTTTTTTTTTTTTTTTTTTTTGAACTGTGTGACTCTAGACTTGTATTCAGCTTGGAAACCAATAATAATCTAGATCTTCCCCTACAGAATGACTGTCTAGTCTACCATTTTTCACCTGTACCTGAAAAAAATGGTTATTCACACTTAAGAATAAAAATATGTGTTCGCCCTTATGGAATTTCAGTGTAATTGTTTTGAGACTGTCACTCCAGTTTTTCAGGATAATTTTGCCGAGTTTGTGCTAATCATGCCTTCCACCATGTCCTCCTGGTAGCCCCACCTGGCTTAGTGACATCTATGAATTGGATAGGCATATCTTCTACTGTCTATGCTCTGAAAACTCCTAAGTCCCTGCCAGTTCAGTGGAGGATTTCTATGACTGATCTATTGATAATCACACTATGAACGTAGTATTTCAACCAGTCATGCACCTACATCACAGCAGGTCTGTTTAGATCATATTCCCAAAAAAGGTTACCATGAGAAATAGTGTCAAATGCCTTCCTAAATCTAATAGAGATGACGTCTATTGCTTTTCCGTATCTGCAAGGCTTTTACACTGCCACAGTATGATTTTAGAGGGCTTGGCACAATTTTGTCTTGACAAATCTATTTTGGCTGCAACTCATTCCTTTGTTATCTTCTAAGTGCTCATAGATAGTTTGATGGATTATTTGCTCCTGTATTGTTCCAGGAATTGAAGTTAAGCTGACTGGTCTAGAGTTCCTTGGGATTTCTCTTCTCTCTGATTTTTAAAGAGAAATTTTCAGATTTTCTTCCACCAGTTATCTAGGAACTCATTTGCATTTCATAAGTTCTCAAAAATATCTGCTAAGAAATCTGCAGTTACTTCAGCTTTCAGCCTAAGTACCCTGTCATGAAATTCATGAGACCCAAAAGATTTGAAAACTATGTTTTCTAACCATGATAACTTCTGAGGTTTTTCCATCGCTTTCATTCGATTTTCATTTGCGAAGATATCTAAGGTAATTTTTTTTCTTTCTCCAAACAAAAGGCATGCTCTGATTTCTTTTAAATTCTGTTTACCTTCAGAACTAAAAGAATGCCCTCTTCCAAATTTGACTTGACCTTGTATTTCACAATGACAAGACAGAGCCTATTTGTGAATTTCAGAATATTGTGCTTGTTTCTTTGCTGATGCTTATGCTCTTACCAGGAACTCTGAAAAGTTTCTGATGAGTTAATTTAAGAAATGGTGCAGAGTTTGGCAGGTGTATACTACATGAGTCTTGAGTATTTCTTTAACATTTCCCCCTTCTCCATAAATTACTTACATAGTAATTCTCTTTTTTTGAACTCTCTAATTCCTTTCATCATAGATTTATTTATCTGGGAAAATTATCAGAAGTAGCTCAAGTGTTTCAACGTCTATAGGCATATTATTTATAATTTCATTTTTTTTTTATAAACAGGCATTTCTCTGAGCCACAGAACTGGGTTGCACCCAGCTTCCAGTTACTAATAGCAAATAGTCTTGAAGAGCAATACTTGAGTAATTTTTTATTAAATAATTGTATTTGTAGTGCTTACAGAACTTCTACTTCATTGCTTAAAAGAGTATTTACAGACTCCAGTGTGGTTACATATACATCCTTTACTGATACCCACCTTACATTTACAATAAAATTAAACTCGTATTACCCCACTCTGCATTGTCCAACTTTATTTTGCAGTCTACACATATTTACAAGCAGTTCCTAAGTGCAACCCTAAAAAGCTAGATTTAGTCTAGTCATGTTTTCTAGGTAACCAGAAATTGGAAAGGCAGCACGGGTCTGGATCTTTGCCTTTCTAAATTCCCTTTAACCCTTACAATGTTCCCACTACTGCCCAGATCAGCAACGTGGAAATAAAAGCTGAAGCAGTGAAGCATTTTTCCACTTGAATGCTGAGACATTGTAGACCAAAGATCATAGAATTTTAGAATATTAAGAGTTGGACGGGACCTTTAGATCATCAAGCTCCAACCCCCCTGCCATGGGCAGGGACACCTCCTACTAGACCAGATTGCCCAAAGCCCCATCCAGCCTGGCCCTGAACATGTCCAGGGATGAGGCATCCACAGATTCTCTGGGCAACCTGTTCCAGTGTCTCACCACCCTCACAGGGAAGAATTTCTTCCTGGTAACTAGTCTAACTCTCCCCTTCTTTAGTTAAAAATTGTTAACCCTTGTCCTATTACGCCGCTCCCTGAAAAAGAGTCTCTCCCCATCTTTCCTGTAGTCCCCCTTTGGGGACTGGAAGGGGCTTTAAGGTCTCCCTGAAGACTTTTCTTCTCCAGGCTGAACAAACCCAACTCTCTCAGCCTGTCCTCACTCCAGCCCCCAGTCATCATTTCACATCATTTCACTGGTGAATATCTCATCCTCATGGCTGCAGTATCTGACATCGTATTCATGCTAAAAAAAACCCTTAATAATCCTACCAAGGAAATGTCAATTCCTTACCTATAAAACATAAGCAAGGCACAAAGTAGATGAAGTGAATTGGCCAAAGTCACACAGGAAGGATGTTGCCAGGCATGGTCTTGATGTCAAATATTCCTGAGACTGTGTCTGTTACACCACTTTCCCAACTACCATTTCTACTGTTTCTGCACATTCAAATCACTGTATGTAGGATACAGGAAAGGAAGAAATAACAACATAATTTTGTCATGCCCCTCCTACATTTGGGAGCTAGCTGCATTTTTGATGGAGGGACCAAAACCATGGCCTCCAAACTCGCCCAGAAGTGTGCTAATAACTAGGTGTTAATGTTTTACATCTTACAAAAGATCCAGTGGTAATGTGGAAAGCACAGCTGTAATCTTCCACTGTCATGGGTACAGGCTATTCAATTACTTGCTAAAAGCAATTGCAATATTGCAAGTGGAAGCCAGGTATGTAAAATGTACAAGTATCCAGCCTTTTCTGATGCAGTATCATTGATAAGATGCACAAAACCTTCTGCGGGAATGTAGGCTGAGTTGACAGTGGGTTATTAAATCAAGAGGGTTTGGCAGAGAAGATAAGTATAAGAATATAGATTTGTGTTCAGAGCGATATTCTTATATTCATAAAACTTTAATTTTTAATTGAATTCCCTCTGCCAATTCAATTTCCTTTTTCCTCCCCTCTCACTTGATTCCTGCTTTCTCAAAAAAAAAAAAAAAAGAAAAGAAAAAAAAAGAAAAAAAATCCATCTTATTTCAAAGCATCAAAAAGGAAGATGACCTATAGAAAAAGTATTTCTCCTTTTCAGATTTACAGCCTTTTGGAGGAAAGCTAGGAATAATATCGGGTGAAACAGAGTGCAAGTCAGGAGCTGTGTACACTTGCTAGGAGCACAAACAGAGACACTTTAGTGATGGACTCCAGGAAGAACTTGAAACAAAAGAACGAGGGAGAGAATGAACACTAGAAAGCCATTATGATGCCAAAGGATGAATTTTCAAACATCCTGCTGGGAATTTGTTGCCGAATTTCCATTAAAGTTAAATATTATACTGGGGCAAACCCTGTCTGAGGATCACTTAGTTTAAGGAGAAGTAATCAGTGGGCTATACAGAAAGACAGAGAAGGGCAATATTTTCCCATAAAACACAGGGAAAAGGGCCATTTGAAAAAATGAGAATGTATGAAGTACAGGGATGTGTGGGAATTGCTTCTCAGGTGAGAAGAATTGTGTATTACATTTGTGGCAGTTATACGCATGAAGGGAAACAGTAAAGCAAGCAATAAAAGCATTTTAACATTTATAAAAACAAGGATATATTACAATAGTAATGTTATCAGCTGGTATAAATCAGCATACACCCATGCAAGATAAACTGATAACCAGCAGCTCCTGCCTTACCTTAACGAAATGGTTAGTTTTCACATTTACCCTGATCATCCTTTTCAGAAGGCAATTACACTCTTTTGCCGCAACGTGCACTATTCCAAGAAATCCACGACATATACAAAAGTTGCGGGTGGTGGCATGTTTTATAACCAGCTTGGGACGAAAAAAATATCTGCTAGCTTTATTAATCAACTTCTTGGTAAAACATAGCAGAAAAACCCTGATCACACCCAAAAGACCAGAGCAGCATAGAATGTTTACAGGGGTATAAAGACATCCACAATCCTTCACAAAGTGTTTGTTATTATTGTGCAGGGTGACAACCCAAAGCTGGGATTAGTATACGTGGTTTGGGCACTTCCCTTAACAATTCTGCAAATACTGAAATAATTGGCAGTGTTGTGACATTTGCCGTGATTTCTAGACCCAGTGGTTTCCTGGCCACCTTGAAGCACTGAATACAATTTCAAAGGCCCTCTCCATCTTTGTGCTGCTATTGTAAGCCCAGCAAAATGGATCAGTGCTTTGGATGAAGCCTTGGCCCAACTGAAATCAGTCGGAAAAATTTCCATTGACTTCAGCAGGGTCAGAATTTCATCTTCAGCATTCATCTTCCCTTCCCTTAGAGGAAAGCTATTTTTAAAGCCTCCCTGCCATGCTTTGTGCCTATTTCTGAAGCAAAGATGTCAAAGTGTACCTCTTCACTCCTTTCAGGCATGTAGCCATTGGGTTATTTTGCCTGGCAAAGGTCTTCTCAGTCAGGACACTCAAGGCGGTGGTTTCATTTGTAAGGGTGAACCAGCAATCAAGAGGTCAGCACCCAGTGGGTTTTGAAAACCCTCAGTCCTCCAAAGCAGAACATATCCCAGTAGGATATGAGGGAGTACCGCCTTCAACTCCCTTGTATGTTTTATAGCTCTTTTATAGAGAATGACTTTATTTTAAGAGGTTGGGGAATGAGAGTAGATATCAGCAGGTCTCCAGCTGGTTTATCCAAGGTCTCAGGCCCATTCTGATGATGACTGGTTGTAAAAGAGGATGTTGGTGGGCATCATTAGAATTGCCCCCCACCTATCAATAGCCAATTAGGAAACATAACTCAGTTTGATCCACTGCATACAAGGAAAGAGTAAATGGCTTTATATGAATAAATCAGTTAAGGAGAATTATTTCTCCCTCTTAAGAAATTATAAATGGTTCTATCAAGTACCATTATCGTCTGTAGCGGAAATAAAATCTGACATTTGTCTCTAGAGCCTTTTACATTAAAGAATGATTTTTACAATTACATTCTCCAAACATTTAGTTCACTAATAGCAGAAAAGGAGGCATAAGGGCAGCAGTCAGCAAAGAAATGAGGCTCATTCTCATGCATGAAAAAATTAAAGGGATACTTAGGAAAATTCAGGAACTAGGAACGGTTATATCCCAGTCTTCAAGATTCTGGATTTAGACAATGATTTTAAAGTCAATGCTATGTTTCCTCTGGATAATAATTCTAACTGATTACATTTGTAAAGAGTAGATGAAAATGTCTGGAAATTATTAGATTTACAAGTCATAGAAACTTTAAAATGCTTTATTGTATGCAAAATAGCATAATTAGGCCATCTTTAGATGTCTTTTTACACTTTCATGTGAACTATGTCAAACTGGTCATGGTTCAAAAAAGGCTCCTGCACCAAATGGGTGATCACTCCGATTCACTCTCATGGTTCTGATGCTTTTTATTAATGTCTATTTACAGCAAAATAAAGGTTACCATCTGCTTTATTTTTCTTCGAAAGTTTTAAAATTCAGCCTTCCTGTTCCATCTGATTCAGTCTCACCTACCTTTGCAATGAGTATGGGAGTTGAACCAGATCAGTACAATTCTCCACCAGGTCGTAAAGGTATCTGTAAGAAGCTTTGTAAAACAATGCCCTTCCTCCAGGCCTGCCGGACTGAAAAAACACCTTCCCAGGAGTGGTCTGGGAAGAACCATGTAGCTTGACTCCATAGTCTTTGCAGTAGTGGTGGGACTCCACACACTGGAGATTTGGCAGTAGAAGGGCTGTTGTCATCCATGACCTTCAACTTCACTATCAGCTTCTCTGACAATAGAAATTGTTCAAGCAGGGTTTATCTGAATGTTTCCACAGAATCTGGCGGTTTCCTGGCTCATGGTTGGACTGTCGAGACATATTAAAACCTTGGTCACTGCCTTTAGTTATTTCCTTTCTCAGGTTATTAAATAAATGATGAAGGAGCTTCTGCAAATGTCATTCTTGCAGTTACTTGGAACAAACTCAAAACATCTGTATCTTAAATGCATTTGCTGATACCAGTGGCTCTACCAGTGCATCTCCAGGAACAAGCACAAGGGGTCAGCAGACCTTGTAAGGAATGCTCATCATTGGATAACACTTCATCTTCACTTCTCTCTAATTAACACTAAAATAGTACTCAGAACAGATCGGTTTTACATAAAAAAGAATCCCTGATAGAGATTGGCATTTATAATTAATAGCTAGCTAGCTCAAGTGCTAGCTCTTTACTTTTAAGTGCTCCATTATTATAATTTCTCCTGAAATTCATTGCAATAACGCTGATCACAAAGAGACCATTCATCTTTGATTTAAAGAGATGTTGTCAATGATGGCAAGGCAAAGATTTGACCTACGTAAGAACATAAGGGCAAGGCCATGCTTTAGTACTTGGACATACGGATTTATGGGAGACTTGTTTGTCGTGATGACGGCACTTAGTCATAAAGTTGACAATAAGGAGATATTCCAACTTCTCCTCCTGCAGAAGCCTATCCTATCTTTTGACAGGCATTTTAGTTTAAAGAAACACTGAGGCACTTTGTGTGAAGAAAAGCCCAGAAGCACTTGGACTCATCTTTGATCTCTGAATGATTTTACAGCAATGGGGGAATTAGCTGTTCCTCCATCCTGAAAATGACCATCCACCCTATTCTGCAGATGGCTTACAATTAGTGTAAGGGTTAACTTTGATCTTCAGAAATGGTGAGATGGTGCGTTTGGACCACCCATTTCTACCCATTCCTTTGGCACAGTGGCCAGCTGATGGAGGCGGTCAACAATCATCCCTCCTCAAGACAAACAGACATGCCAGCTTTCAGCACTGATAGGTAGGTCTCTGAGGTATTTTCAACCCATCCAGGCTTGCTCTCTTCACTGCTAATGGGAACCATCTCTCAATAAAGGTCTCTGTTAAAGTAGACAGTGAGTAGGTAGTGAGACAGAGCTAATAAACTCCGCTGGGAGAAAGTGTTGCTGATATGTGCATTTAGGTTTCTGTCTTACACCCATGATTCACTAGATTTACGTAACACATAAAATGTATAAACTATTAAATGTAGAAAGCAGTTAAATGTGGGCTGGGACATTCTTTCACTCTGTAATCTTTGATTTGGAGCTGTGGACAATAAAGTTAAAGGTTCATTAAAGAGCAAAACAGCCTCACATTTGTAAAACAAAAACACCTGTTTAAAAGTCCTCTCATTATGAAAATCATCTAATAATGGTTCCTGGACAGAGGAGGAAGCAAATTTTTAAGCTAAACTCAAAAAATTTTCAAGCTAAGGGAAATATCTGACCTAACTCACATATCTAAATGATGCAAGGTTTGAAATAATAGCGGGCTCCCAAGGTGAAAAGAGATTCCAATCCCTTTTAGTGCTGCTACACACCTCTCAGAGGTGTCTGCTACCAAAATAAAACCAACCTCATAAACCCAATATCTAATTTACTTAGACTTCCTGAGGGAGCTCATGTATGTTACAGGTTCCTCCATCGCTCCAGTCTAGGTGGATCAGAAATTATGGGCTGTCAAGGGCTGAAATGCCCTCAGATTTTTCTATTTTTTTTTCCTTAAAGCTCTCATTGAAAGTGAAAACAAGCAGAAAGGGTAGGAAAAATGCTTGTTTGGAGTAAGTTTCTTGCTGCTGGTTTCCTTTGGGCTGCAGAGAAAAGATTAACCCACGCAATATATGTTATCCATATAATCTACTTACAATCCAATCCAGGGCTTTTATACGCTCTGATAGAGTGTTCTAACACAAATAATTGTCATTCTGTGCCCAGTAAAACTGGACTGAATCTTGCTATACAATATACACAGTCTTAAATGTTTCCAAATTCCCCTGGTTTTAGAAGTATCTCCAATTCCTTAATACAAACTGTATTTTGCAACTTCTACCCAAAGATCTCAAAGTATATTCCTAAATAAGATTCAAAAGTCATGTGAATGAATAGCTCACCTTTATTTTTGCAAGGGCAAACAGAGAAATCGAGTAATTTATTTAGCTGACATTGTAAGGGCATTGATTTAGCTGAAAATAGAATCCAGTTCTGATTCGTAGCCCTGTGCTGGAGAGACCATAGTACTATTCATAAGCAACCTCCCAAGAAGCCCATAAAATTCGTAAGTGGCAGCTCTATATATAATGCTGATCCAACATTTGCCGTGGGTAATGTTTTACAGTATATCTGTTGCAAATCATTTCTTTTAAAACATTCCTCTGTCTGTACCTAATGATTTATTCAGTCTTTGTTGCCTGATGTGAATCTTCCTCCAAAAAAACAATATGCAAATCTGTAAAAGTGCAACTTCAGGGGTTTGGCTTTTTTTTTAACTATTATTATTTTATTTAAATCATAAATCTTTACATCGGGGGAATGAACATTAAGAAACCTGAAGCAAACACTTTCTGCGTTAATTTATTTTAGCCTACAAATGCTGTATTTTTCCTCCCTTTCAGAGTTTCCCATGGCCCCGTAAATGACAAAGGGAAAAGATGCCAAGAATGTTTTTAAGGCAATGCTTGGAAATGGGAGGATGGAGAGGAAAATGCCTTCCACCTCGT
The DNA here is from genome assembly GCA_013398155.1 of Pedionomus torquatus. Taxonomy (NCBI): domain Eukaryota; kingdom Metazoa; phylum Chordata; class Aves; order Charadriiformes; family Pedionomidae; genus Pedionomus; species Pedionomus torquatus. Next base: position 415,722 of record VZRU01009964.1, on the reverse strand, counting down.
CACAGTGTTTTAAGGACATTTACTCATCTTTGAAGGTTAATGCACCTGCTCTACTGCCTACGATAAGATACTGGATTTCCAAGTGGAACCACACTGATGTTATCAAGAAAAGTTCTTTTCGAGTGACCAAAAGGAAATAGTCATTTCTTCAGAGAGCTTGGAAGCTAAATAGACAAAATATCCTTATCCTATAGTAGAGGGCCTGGGAGAATAAGCAGGTTCATTGGGAAATTATTAAAATGTGCAACAAAGGCTAGAATTGAACCCCAACCCACCCACAGGTATAATTGATTTAATTAACTTAATGATAGTCATCCAAAAGCCAAGAGTCAAGTTTGAAACTGAGCATCATAGCCTGTATGTCAAAGGGGAAAAGGCAATTCATCAATCCTAAAACAGTTATCCGAGATAAGTAGTACGGTGTAAAGTTCTTTGTAGATGCTTATTCCTTTTGATTGCAGAGGGCACAATCCAGCCAATGACTTAGTACTGCAGCAGGTGTCTAGCTTTAGAATAGCTAATGTTCATCTCAGAAATGGTGAACGATCACCAGGTAGCACTTAGATTTACTCTATGAAAGTGCGTCCGTATCAGTCCTGCTTGGACTGATAATGACCAAAGGCAGCTTCTCAAAAGGCCTTACTACCTTTTATCTACTGGCGTGGCCTTCAGACATTGACCAGAATCACAGAATCACCTAGGTTGGAAGGGACCTTTTAAGATCATCTCATCCAACCAATGGAAAAAAAAAAAAATCACACACACACAAAAAAACCACCACCACCAACAAAAAAAAAATACCAAAAAACCCCACAACAACAAAACAACCACCCACCACACCACCCAACACTAAGCCATATCCCTGAGCACCATGTCAACTTCTCTCTTGAATACTTCCAGGGATGGTGCCTCAACCACCTCCCTGGGCAGCCCATTCCAATACCTGACAAGCCTTTCAGTAAAGAAATATTTTCTAATATCTAACCTGAACTTCCCCTGGTGTAACTTGAAGCCATTACCCCTTGTCCTATTGTCTGTAACTTGGGAGAAGAGACCAACCTCAGCATCTCTACGGCCTCCTTTCAGGTAGCTGTAGAAAGCGAGAAGGTCTCCCCTCAGTGTCCTCTTCCTCAGACCGAGTAACCCCAGCTCCCTCAGCCTCTCCTCCTAAGACTTGTTCTTCAGACCCCTCACCAGCTTTGTTGCCCTTCTCTGGACCTGCTCCAGCACCTCAATGTCTTTCTTGTGGTAGGGGGCCCAAAACTGGACACAGTACTCGAGGTGGGGTCTCACCAGTGCCGAGTACAGGGGGACGATCACCTCTCGTGTCCTACTCACCACAAGAAGATACACAATATTCTTAATCCATGGTGGGATTTGACCTAGAGCTCGACAGATCTAGTGGAGAGGCAATAGTGTCATTTAGAAAACAGGTATTTTAGGAGGTACTATACCTACCCATCTCTGGATTTAGTGCAGTCTAATTATTGTTCATTGTTATACTTTAAGGATTTTCTTCCCGTCTCATTTCTGAGTTACGATGGTAAGGGTACCTCCTACCTTTGATGCCTAACTTTTGAATCCAGACTGTTTGTACTTTTTCTCTAAGCTAATTTTCGCACTTGAGACTATTTTCTGCTTAAATAGTCAGGAAGACAGCACACTCTTCCCTTCCAATATTACCACAAATTCTCGTTTGCTATGATCTTTACCACAAAAGTTAAGTTTGATGGGTTCAAACCTGTCAGCTTCATGCAAAATACCATCTATCTTTTTTTTTTTTTTTTAAATTTTAACAACCACCCAGAGGAAAACTTTTCTGAGGAGAACTGAACAGAAGAGCTGCAAAAGGACGTGTGCTCTTAGCACATCTGATGGAGTTCTGCAGCTGAAGAGTTTTTCCATCTTCCTTTTTTTTTTTTTCCCTGGAGTCCATATCCTGCATAAGCTGGACCTAACTATCCATGGTCTGTATCTTGTCTCAGTTTGAAGACTGGATGATTTGGGGTGGGGGACTTATCCTTTTTCTTCTGTTAAGCAGAAATGTGTTGAGCAGATCCATCACCAAGGCATCTAAACTTTTTACTTAGGCCAAAAGCTGGAACTGCTGTTGTCTTTCCCCAAATCCAGCAGTGACTCTTAGTTGCTCAGGCCCCCATTTTCCCAAGGTGTCAGCAGTTTTCATCTGTCTGGGATACTTACTCTTTGCATTGCAATAGTGAAGAGGATGCTATTACTTACGTGTTCAGTAATACTTGGAGTAACTTAAAGTAACTTTTTGATTTTAACTCATCTTTAAGGTGAAATGAAGATTGCTTTTGCAAAGCGTGTGATAAAGAGTTGCAGATTTCAATTTGTTTCTCAGTATTTCTCTATGATTTACCTCTGGTCAATCGCTCCTTTCCTATAAAATGTAAATTAGGTCATCTCGTATGCCTTATAAAGACGAAACAGTCCTCGATAATAAGGGATCGGACCCCTCAGCAATGGGCACGATGGCTTGAGATTCAAAGGAAATGCAAGATCGATTCTACAAGGCAGCTCTTCGAAGCAGTTCACACTGGGCTGTGCCAACGTGTCTGGAGACCAAAGCTGGGAAAATCTCTTCCCTTTTCCTCAGTAAACCATTAAAATGGACTTTGTGACAAAACTAGCAACTACAGAAACTCAGCTCACCCTAAGCCTACACATCTCAAGCAGACAGTAACAATGTTGGAAAAGGAGGGTTTGCTGGATTAACACTCACAATAAAGGTTATAAACCTGACACTTTTCTTTGATCATACCATATTTTGATGTTTTGCTTTCTACATGCTCATGCTCTGTTGATCTTTCACTCATTGATGGCTGTCCTTTAAAAAAACAATTCCTCTCACTTGCCTGCATCTTTCAGAAAGAGTGAAAAGGACAGGAGGAAAAAAAGGCTGACTAGTAAAAAGCTGGCTGGCTATTTAAGAACACCTCAGCCTTTAAATATGACTGCTCAAAGGCAATTCACAGATCCCTGCTAAACATCAGAACTTGGTTACTTGTGCTTCCAAGCTCCTGTGTCTGTGTTTTGGCTGTAGTCTGATTCTGTTTGGTTTAGAAACAGGCATACCGGTCCCATGGCCACTAAACCTTTGTTTAGGTGGTCTAGAAACCCTCATCCCTGGATAGGACATGACCTGACCTGTGTCTTAATATGAATGATCAGGACCTGCCGTAATCTGAAAATCCCAGCTCACAATTAAATTCAGCCATTGTGATTAAGGCTGAAACATCACTTTCTAACAATTACTCTTATCCTTGGCTCCGGCACTCCCAAGGCAGTGATGCTCTTCAAAATGACACCAGCACAGAAATAGCAATTTAATTGCTGCTATAGATTACTATTACCTTAATTTTAAAATGAAAGGTTGTGTGCTCCAGGCACTTCTTTGTAATCAGAGGAAGATTAAAGATTCCCGGGATCTGCTCCTGGCTTTTCACATTCTCTTCTTAAGTTACTGTGATCTTCCCTTTTCAGTTTTGATCACAGTTCCTTTAAAGATTAATTTTGTACCGTGCCTGCTGTAAGTGACTCCTCATATTCTCCTTCTAAGAATAAACATTCAAAAGGCTTTTCCAAATTGTTTTGTCATATCATCTTCACACAAGAGTGCTAACCATGATATAGATGATGTAGGTCCCCCATTTCATCCTGCAGAATCTGCAAACTTCAGTTATTTGATCAGATTTGCCTGAAATCATTATTTTTACCTACTTCCTCTGAAGAAATGATGTCCTAGCAGTTAGTTGTCTAATGTTGACCTTGCTAAGCACTTTACTTGGTGTCACTATGCCTCAGTTTACACATTTTTAATTTAGCGATAATAATAATCTATGACCTGTTTCTCTCCTGGGAGACCCAGGAAATTAATTAATTAATGTGGCTTGAAACTGCCATCTGAGAAGGAGTAGGAGGAGTGCTGGCCTTGGCTATATAGTTTAAAAGGCCTCTAGGAAATGAGAACTTAATTTTTCTGGTGGGAGCCAACTATTAATATTTGAGGATTTCATGGAACTTGGTTTTAAAATATGTATTTTGGACACCTGTCTCCTTAGAAGAGCCTGCCAAAGCATTTGATGCAGAAGAACAAGGAGGAATGATTGTCAAATGAGCCTGTATGTCATTGAACAGAAGAGGAAATATAATGCTATGACTCAGACACAATACTAAAATAGTCCATCACAGCAGCCCAGGGCAAGTGTCTCCTCTTCCCAGAAGCAGAAACCCCAGCTGATTGATCCCAAAGCCTTCTGAATTCAGCAGAAACGCTCTCAAGCTACCTCAGACTAATTAGCTCTTCTGTCAGTCTCAATACTCTCAATCACAAAAGACTTAAAATAATAGGACTTAGAATCCCTGGCTGGGATAGCAATATATTGAACCTTCCCAACCCACTCAAAACATCCTGGGGTCCTGCAGCGATGTTCGGTCCTACAGCAAGCTGTTGCATAAATTATAACTTTATCAAAGGTGGAGAGCTGTGTATGGTGTGACTCTGTGTTAATCTCAGACAAGAGAAGGCTTCCAGAAGGTATGTGAACTAAATAATTATAGAACAGTTTGGGTGTGAAGGGACTTTTAAAACTCACTTGGTCCAACATCCCTTGCAATGAGCACGGACATCCTCAACTAGATCAAGTTGCTTAGAGACCTGTCCAACCTCACCTCAAATGTTTCCAGGGATGCCACATCTCCATCTCTCTGGGCAAATTGGCCCAGTGTCTCACCACCTTTGTTGTAAAAAAATTCTTCTATCTAGTCTCAATCTCCCTTCTCTCAGTTTAAAATCCCTTAAAAACCCTTGTCTTATCACTACTACCAGTGCTAAAAGTCTGTTCCCATCTCTCCTGTAGGCTCCCTTTACATATTGAAAGACAATAATAAGGTTTTCCTGGAGCCTTCTCTTCTCCAGGCTGAACATCCCCGACTCACTCAACCTGTCTTTATAGCAGAGGTGCCTCAGTCCACTGATCATCTTTGTGGCCTCCTCTGGATCTGCTCCAGTGGGTCTATGTCTTTCTTGTGCTGAAGGCCCCATAGCTGGACACAGCATTTCAAGGGCAGGTCCCGAGTGGAGTAGAGGGGTAGAATCACCTCCCTTGACCTGCTGGACATGCTGCTTTGGATGCAGCCCAGGATACAGTTGGCCTTCTGGGCTTCAGGCACACATTGTTAGCTCATGTCTGACATTTTACATACATTATGCTAATGTATGTAAAAGTTTAAGGATTTTCTTTTCTGTAAAAGTTGCTCAGTGCCTGGAGGGAGCCTTGAAAAAGGCTTCCCGAGAAGTCTGTCAGAAGACCTACACGCAGAGAGGTGGTTTGAATTGTTGATGCCTCTGGTGCAGTCTGTGGCTTTCTCTGTCCCCTGCTACAACTACATAGCTACGGCCAAGCTGTAGAATCCCACAAGCAATCTTGTGCCTAAAACACTGAAATGCAGTTCAACATCCCGGTTCGCCTGTTGGAAGCAAGGCAATTTAGTCACTCTGTGCCTCAGCTGCCTCATGTCCTGGTGTATCTTTTCACTTGTTTTTCATTTGTCTTCTCTGTCCTGGTCTTGGCATGCTGAGACCATGACCAGACTCCTGTCTGGTATGACAGTTTCTACACATTTTCTCTTCCCCCTCAGGGTATTTGCATGAAGTCAATGCTTCCACAAACTGGCTTTGATTCAATTTTTCCAGTGCAAGAAAACTATAGGGGAGTGGTTAAAGTAGGGGACCTTTTATGTACTGATAGGTCAGGGTTTCTCACCATTGCTTGTAAAGGACGGTAAAGGCTTTCTTTTTGCAAAAGGTGCTCTGTCTTGTACCTTTGCCTTTGCTCTTCTGTTATTATAATGTTGCCGTGCACTTCTACCACCTTTTTGGAGTCCTAGCTGTGTAAAATGGTGCACTTCCACTGAGGTGAACAGAATAATGGTAATGCACATTAGATAAACTTCTACCTTATTAGGCATTATTTATTATTATCAGTATTTTTTATTAGATTGCAATTTACTATTATCACTATTATTTATTATAAAGCTTATTTCCCCAGACATTATGAATTCTTCTCGCTTAAATGGCTTTAGAGACTCAAATTATAACCCCAGTGTGGCAAACTGGGAATATGGAGAAACTTAGATGACATTTTCAAGACACCTCATTAATTCACATCCTAAAAGCCATAACATAATGAATCTGTTGTGTGTATCTTTGACTGATAGTGAGGCAGTGCCGCTCTGGGGATAATGACTAGGACCCATCTGGTGCATGGGGAGACGGTAATAGTAAGCTGGTGGAGTAACCACCTCTCTATCAGAGAGGTTACAGGGATGCAAATGCTTGTTTCTATCAGTAGCTGAAGTGGATGGGGTTCAGGTACACAAATCTCACTGGTCAAAAGCTTATATTCAGGAGTTTTCTCTGGCCATAACTTAAGACATGAGTATGAGTCGTGGCATCTACTTTTGTCTCTGACTTGTATATAATGGATGGGGGGGAAGGAAAGGAGGGGGAGAGAGGTGTTTGCAAATAATGACTTGCTGCACACTTGTCAAGAAACACTAAGAAAGGCCTGGAAGGAGTCTATCAGTAGGTGCTGCTCTAACCTCTATATCATCCTAGAGTCAAGGTGACCATCAATTTTAAGCTGCTGGGATGATTTTCCATGAGTTGGAAGGGGTGAGTTGTTTCTCTGTGACTACAGCTAAGAAGTGATGGCTACCTACTGAGCTATAGCCTAATTTTCTACCCTGCTACCTGTCCCAATCACTCAGTCATCATGAATACATGGAAGTACTGCCATGTTATCAGAGCATGATGGACGTCGTGACTAGCAAGTCTTCATTTTCACGGGTAATGAGCAGAAGAGGCCTCTACATAATGCTGACTTTCTAGAACAATAGCGAGGAACTGAGACATGCCTAAATAATGTTCTTTCATAATGTTGTTATTTAGCTGGAATCGATGTTCACACCTGTTTATTTCTCTTTCAGACACAAATGAAAGCAGTGTCCACAATTAGTATAGTTAAATTGAAAAATAGTGCAGTATTGATTAGCCAGCTTTCCATTATGCTGTACAACATCAGTCAATCTCTCCCAGACACCAGGAGAAACCTAATGGGCTTTTATTTATCACAGCCTAAGAAATCCCCATGACAAACTTCTTCAACTTGAAGCAGTAAATCTCAGGAATTTTGTGTCATCCCAATATTGAATATCTTTGCTGCTTGGAGTATAACTGAAAGACACACCCCAGATCTTAGGGACCTTTTTAGGAAGTGTTTGACTCCCAAAGACCTGACAGTCTTCCTAGATTATTGCCCTCAGTTGCCGTGTTTTCAGGTAAGTTGTGTGTAAAACCCAGGTCTAATTCCCATCACCTGTTCTGTTCATGCCATTAGATCCCTAGCTTTATGTGGCCATCTCATCTGTTCATGACCTAAATCCCCAGATGGAGGTGCTAAGGTCAGAAACTGGGCTGATTTGACTTCAAATGGAAAGCGTGACAAATTACAGCACATACATATTTAAAAAGCTGTCCTCTGCTTTCTCTCAGCTCCAATCCTACAGTTATTTTCATGACTGAATAGAAGGTTTTGGTAAGAAATTGATGCGAAGGCCTGCTACTATCCTGATTTGCAGGAGAGCTCAGTCCAGCTTGATACTTGGATTGGCAAAATGTCAAAGGTTTCAAAGAACATAGTAGAATTGCAGATTCACAACAGAAGTAGATGTAGCCACTTAGGATGAAGATCTCATACGATTTTTTGTAGAGTATCTTGAATTGGAAGAAACCCATTAGGATCATTGAGTCCAACTCCTGACATCACAGAAGGTAACCTAAAAGTTGAACCATGCATCTAAGAGTGTTTTCCAAACACTTCTTGAACACTGGGGGGCTTGAGGTTGTAACCACTTTCATGTGGTGCATGTTTCAGTGCTTGATCAAGCTCTCACTGAAGACCTTTTTCCTAATATCCAATCTGAACTTTCCCTGATATACCTTTAAGCAGTTCCCTTATGTCCTATCACTGAAGACATTAACACCTCCCTCTCTCCTACCCTTCATGAGAAAGCTGTAGACACCAATGACTTCACCCCTCAGTCTCCTCTTCTCTAAGGTTAATAGACCTCATATTATCAGCCGCTCCTCATAAGTCATTCTGAGTAGACCTTTCACCATCTTTTTTGATTTTCTTTGGGCACATTCTAATATTTTCATATCCTTATATTGCAGAGCCCTCAGTACTGGAGGTGAGGCTGCACCATGTCTGAGTATAGCAGGAGAATCGCTTTTTCAACATAATCTGTAGCTTGGTGAGTCTCATAAACTACAAGGATCTTGTACAATCCCAGTCTGCATACAAATTGGTTTGAAAGGTTATTTTTCTTAACGATTTTTTTGATGCTTCTATAAGAATAATTGGTCTTTAGATGGTTTTTAATAATATGAAATTCTTTTTTTCAGTCACATAAAAAACCAAGAATAAAACTGTGAATATCCATTTCTTTTCACCAAAATTTTCTCAGTTAATTACCAGTGGTTTGCAAACATTATTTGCAGACTTTGGCTGATGGTTTCTAAGAGCCCATGCCTAAAGATGACTACTGGGAAGAGCATTTAAAAAGTGCAGGGTATTTTGAGTTTCATTTTGCCACCTGACAATCTGTGTCCTTCAAGGGATAAAAACTCTAGTGGAAAATATTCAGAAATCAGCAAACAAAAATGGGTTGAAAAACAGTGGCAAAAGGTAGTAAGAAATATGCCTTGAAGTTTTACAGCAATACCTTTACTACATACAAGGCCTTTGTGGATTTAAGAAGTCCCATAAATGTACTTTACCATATTACAAGGAAACTAAAACGTAAAGACCCAGTCCAAACTCCCTGTGCTCATGCTGGAATTTACTAGCTAAGTGAGTGGTTTAGTGAAGATTTACAATCTCAATCTTATTTAGAATTCATGGGTTTCCCATAGATTTTGTTACCGTATGTTCCTCAGATGCTAGGCTTTCAGTTCTAGAATAATGAAAGTTCTCTAGTTTTGATTGCTCAAATAGCCTTCTGAAGAACAGATGTATAGAGAGGTAAAGCTGCCTGCGTTTGTAACGAAAGAATTATGTTGGGCAAAATTTGATTGCTTTTCCTAAATTTTCAGATTGAATGGATGAAGTGAGCATGTGCTGCAGGGGCTTGAGAAACTTCACCTGAAGAATCAGCCAAGTTCCTTTAGTCAGTGTCCCACAATGTATAGGCTGCAAACATGGTGGTGGGGATAACGCTGAAGAGGAGATACAGTTCAACTGGATGCCTCAGCATCTGCCTCAATATCCAAGCATGTAAGTCCCAGAAATCAGCTTCAGTTTCTGAGAACACCAAAACTCAACACGGCGCTCAGTTTTCCATCTCAAGTCATCCAGGAACTACAGTTTGGCAGCATAGGACCATATTCCTATGAACACAGGGACAAGATTACAGGTCAGCAGATGCTTTAATTTGGCTGTCCAACACATCTTTGTGTGGCGGTCGCATGGCATACAGCGGAAAGGAGATAGCAACACCTTGCTGTCTCTCTAGGTCCACATCTTCTAACTGTGTCTTGGTGGCCAAGGCAGAAGGTCTCTTCCATGATGTGACCAGCACTCCTGTGTCGCAGCCAAGGGAATTGCAGAAGTTCAAGTGCTCTCAAAAAAGGCCAGCTAAAAAGGTGCTGCTTGTATGTTGTATGACAAAAGAAGTCATATGGCAAAGAAGTACAAGCTGGTGATAATACAAGGTGTGTATCTCACCAGCAGACAATGGTAGCTCATCAGTCCTACTTCTGCCACTCACGCAGAAGAATGGGAACCATTATTCCTAATTACACGGGAGCTGAAACACAGTTTATCAATTTACTTTGAGATAGAGGGCTTGTTCCCAGGTGCAGAGAATTAATTTTCTTACAGTAATGCCTGGGAAAGCAGAAGATTGGTTCTGGTTGATTTACAATGTCAGCTTTTTTTTTTTTATTATTATTATTATTTCAGGAACAACCTCCATTTAATCACACGGCATCTAGAAATTTAATACAAAGGAGACCTTTCATTATTCATAGATAGTATCTTCCCAAGTAGCAGACTTGTTTGGTTAATAATATCTATTGTCAAAAAAAAAAAAATCTTTGTTCAGGTAAGCCTTGTAGGGCATCTTATTTATTTCTTATTTACTTTTAATACCTGAAGGAATGCTGAAGATTAGCAAAATTCTCCCCTGCTGCTCCAAGCTGGAGGATAGAGGTAGGAATTCATTTTTTTCAGATTATCTTTGCTTTGAAATGTGAAAGTGTGATTCTGCATTTAAAAGTACAGTATTGTAAGTGTGAAGAAGAAATCTCTGGCCTCCGCAGGTCTCATTGCTGCTCAGTGAAGTCATGCACAGCCCATACATGTGCCAAGACTGGCCAATGACCTAATGACCTTGACAGAGCTAGTTAAGTATTTTTATGCCTGAAGTTTGGCAAAAAATTCGAATTTCAATAAAATACAAGTTCTCACAGTGATCATCCCCCTGCACTCGGCACTGGTGAGGTCACACCTCAGATCCCGTGTTCAGTTTTGGGACCCTCATAACAGGAAGGACATTGAGGTGCTGGAGTGTGTCTAGAGAAGGGATGCAGAGATGGTGAGGCCTCTAGAGCACGAGTTTTGTGAGGAGAAGCTGAGGGATCTGGGGTTCTTCAGCCTGAAGAAAAGCAGACTGAGGGGAGACTTTTATTCTCTGTACAGCTACCTGAAAGGAGGGTGTAGAGAAGTGGGGGCTGGTCTCTTCTTCCAAATAACACATGGTAGGGCAAGAGGAACTGGCCTCAGGATTGGCCAGGGGAGGTTTTTGCATATTTGGAAAAATCTTCATCAAAAGATTTATCAAGCATTGGAAGAGGCTGCCCAGGGAAACAGTGGAGTCACCATCCCTGGAGGTTTTTAGAAAATAGGTGGACATGGTGCTGAGGGATATGGTTTACCGGTGGTTTTGGCAGAGCTAGGTTAATGGTCAGATGTGATCTTAAGGGTACCTTTTCCAACCTTAATGATTCTGTGATTGTATATATAATGATTTCCATGGATATATATGGGACTTTTTGTACAAATAAGAGTTGCAAGGAGTCTACAGTCTCTTTCTCTATGCACATAGTGCAGATAATAAGCCTTAACTTTCTGCCTGGGATGCTGGGAAAGTTAATTTGCTAATGCTTGTAAAGTGCTTTAAAACCTTCAGCTATAAGAAGAGTAAAACGTAACAATTACTTTTTAATGAACTAGAAATAACGAGCACTCAGTCTCAGTGCTTTTTTTCTCCAAGAATGTTTTCTCTTAAATTATGTATTTAATTCCCTCTATATATCTACCTAGATTTTTTTTTCCTTAACATGCACATCACCATTTTATCTTGGCAGTGGTACAGAAACACAGTTTGCTTGTTTCTTTCACTGACAAGTTCTTAAGCTCATTACTATCGATTTGGGAAGTATTGAACATAAATTAAGAAGTGGAGTCTGCAAGCAGTAAGGGGCCTCCAAGGGGTTCATGCCATGGGATAAACTATCTGCGAAGCAGCAGGTAAGAGCAGAGATGGTTCGTGAGCTCCTTTTGCAGGAACTTGTGTTGCACCAGAATCTTTCTGCGACACCCCAGATGTCAGTAGCAGAATTTATTCACTGCGACAAGAAACAGCACGGTGAGCTTGTCCACTTGAGGTGTACCCCATATGAGCACTGATTTTACACTTCATCACTCCTCGTATGCATTCAGCATGACTAGAGATGTGAATTTTATCATTTGAACTTTATAGATGGAAATTAGCCACACTCAGTGCACAATTCCTGCAACAGTAATAAACGCAGAGCATAAAATTATTTCCTTGGACAAATTTTGGGACTGTTATTGATTCCATGTGTGTGCTAAGGTTTAGTCCTAATTCCTAAGGACCCCTTAGTTCTCTTGCTTCATGGCAACATTCCTAAGGAGAGAAGCAGAGCCAGTTTTTGCAGCAATTTAGTGAGGAAATTAAGAATAAACCTGACCAGCATCTCAGAAGACAGCATATTGCTTTACATCATTAACATCTTAGCAATGGCTTAAAATCTAATTTTTGTGTGTCCTGTGTATATCTGAGGTGCTATAACAAGAAAGAATGGTTGTAATATGAGTAATTAAGAATTGTAAATAATTGATAGAACTGCAAGGACTCCCTTAGATTCATTTATCTGGTTATAACAGGTGCTAGTCACTCGAGAAACTCAGCTACCCAAGACAATTAGATCTGTGTAAGACCAGAATCGTGATAGGCAGGAACTTTATTCTGATTCAAATAGTATTCTCATCCTCAAATACCTTATGCCTGCACCATCAGGCAAGCAAATGACCACTGCACAGGATGCCCTTGAAGAGATAGTGCAGGCAAATAATATATTCTTTGCATTCATGGTTATCAAACTATATCTCTACTTGTCTAAAAGGGCTGCTTTAGATATTTTAATAATTTAAAAACTTCAGTCCAGCTGTAGTGAGAGCTCTGCAGTAGTATTTGCCTCATCTGTGGGGGAAAAAAAGGTTTGCTTTCATCTGTCCAAACACAGCATGAGGAGCAAAGGTTGTTTAATAGACATTTTACTTGGATGCAACAAGTAAATGAAAACAGTTGGTGTAATTTCCTTTGCACAGCATTTCTTTGCTGACTTTATTTTTTTCTTTCCCTTGCTGTATTTTTTTATTTAATGCTTCTTAATCTTCCTAATTTAAAACATTAGCCATAAATTCCAGGTATACTAAATGACATATATTTCCATAAAACATGGCATTCTCTTTTCTCCCTGGTAATGGATAGAAGCATTATGAGACTTTTCCTCTCTGAATTTGGCAATATTCTTTGGAAAAAAAAGGAGAGGAAAAACTAGCAAGTATACTCATAGCCATAGATTTAATCCTGGGTACAGCTCTGCTGTCTCTGGGCATATTAAATAGGATTACCTGTTTTAAAAAGGGCATGAGATGAATTTGTTTATGCTTCCTTGAGAAGGCTCCACAGATGTTAGCACTGTAACCAAGCTTCTACAATGGTGATTTCTGCATTAATTGCAATATTCAGGTAAAGCAGCTTCACAGAGCCACAAGAGAAACCACTGAAGACTCAGTATGTGTTATCTGTTAGCATTCACATGCTATAAATACCTAAAATTTTCTTGTAAATGCTTAGAGTAAATAATAATTAAGAGAGTTGCTCCACAAAAGTCGTCAACGCTCTGTAGGATATGAACCTGTGCTTTCATGGCAAGGCATCTCTTCCAGGAATAGCACAATCGTTTGAACCACGGGAGAGCAGGAGGGAGGTGACATTGAATGGATGCTGACTTGCTGTGAGAGGGAATTCAGAGTCTCCTTGCAAAAGAGCAGTTATTTAAAGGAACCCTTCCATGTGCTAATTCAGTTTCCTTCTAAAGATTGGCTCGGTGGCTACATATGTGCTTTAGGGAATGGGATCTTCCTCCACTACAAACTTCTATGTCCTTGGCCAAGTCATTCAGGAGAAAATTTGCCAACCTGTCTTCACTCCTGGTTGCAGTGGGGCTTGGGGCAAGAGCCAAAGAGGGGCTCGGGTGCCTAAGCTTATCTTAGATGCTGTTAGTCCACCAAATAATGGAAAATAACTTGGCCTACTAATTGCCAAGGGAGCTTTGCTATCTGCAGCCTGTTCCCTAAATCCACCAGAGTATTGGGGTATTGGCATTATCATCAGGATAAAAGAATAAGTAACACATCTCACACATTTCACACTGGTTAGCTGCGTGAAATTCAAAAAGTAAGAGAGGGTAGAACAGTTCCTGAAAACTCTTGGGAGCGGGAGTGTGTGAAGCCAAACACAGAGGAAAGACAAAAGGACAACAGGGTTAGACTGGTTATTTTATTTTTAGATGAAGGGTTCTACTAAGATAAGACAACGTAACAAGGGTGTGGACTTGGGATTTCCTTGGTTGCATTTTGTAGGATGTTGCTTGGAGTAATATCACAGAAAGAATTTCCTAGTATTTCCTAGGATTTTGTAGGATTTTCTCGATATGTGCACTCCAGTTTGATCACCTGGGCAAAATTGCATTCCAGGAGGAAGGTTTTCTTACACTTAAATTTTTCACTTGTGCATTCTCAAAACATTTAACAGATAACAACCTGATGAGATGTTTTGTAAAGTACATTTGTGGTTCTCATCCATTTAAGCCATATGGGAAGAAAAAACCTTCTTCTTCTAAGACAGTCTAAATGTTAGGAGCACTCAGGGACAGATAAGAATTTGATCCAAGAGAACTTGCTAATCCTCAATTGGAAAAAAAAAAAAAAACAACCCACAACTTTCTTCCTGGGATGCTGGGAAAGTTTATTTGCTAATGTTTGTAAAATGCTTTAATATTTTCATCTGTAAGAAGAGCAAAATGTAACAATTACCTTTCAATGAATGCTGAGGGGTATGGTTTAGTGGTAACTCGGCAGCGTTTGGTTAATGGTTGGGCTTGATGATCTTAAGGATCTTTTCCAACCAAAACAATTCTATGATTCCATGCAGGCCTTAGTGTTGTCAGTCCTCAAGACCCACAGATGCCAACCTTCACTCGTAAGGCAGCTACTTTCCCCAGTCTTCATTTCTGACTGTCTCTCGACACCTCAGCAGGAATGTTTTCTGGTAACTTTGTCATGTATCTCGGGGGCAGTTTTGGCTCTTCTATTGAGAACAGAAGGTTCTTAAAGCTTTGAAGAAAGCAGGTTCTGTCTGCTGGTCAATATCTGAAAGCCTTTGTTATCCTCTTATTTTAGGGAGCATTTTTGCCAAGGTTCTTGCCTATGTGAGAAATACACAGAATCTCAGCAGTTTATGCAATCACGTTTTGCTTCTTATTTCCACCATTACTCCTGAACCCTGCCAGAGACCATGGCCTGTGATTACGAAGGAGCAATGACCTTTCAGTATTTTCTAATAATCTCATTCTACCTCAAGCCTTGCTGCAGAGATGATTCTTCAATTTTTGTTGTAGCTGATTAACTCTAGTTCCACTCCGAGTGCTATTTTTGCAAGGCCATGGTAATCCCTAAATCACAGCCCTCAATGTGCATTCAACAATGGAAGAGCATTACCTGCAATTTCCCAAGCATTTAATTTCCTTGGAAGATTTATTTGTAAACAAACATGAGCTTTACCGTTGCCTGTTGCAGACACGCAGTAAATTAGTATTTCCACGCTGAAATGCAGCAGCATAAAATTCTCACTCAAGGAAAGTACTAGCTGGCATTACGGCATTACTTTGTTAATTATATTGGCGTATACACTGCTGCTCTCTAAATTAATCCTGTGCACCTGAAACACTTCTTACCTAATGATTTCCTGGACTTCTTGTATATTAATTCATGCTTAATCTAATCTAAATTGTTGTCAAAGTGACAAATGCAAGGAAGACACAGACAGCATTTAAAACAACGTGATTCCCAGTCAGTGAGTCATGGCCATAGAAGCCATCAGCCAGTGATCACTGGTAAAGATTAAT
This sequence comes from Pedionomus torquatus, assembly GCA_013398155.1. NCBI lineage: Eukaryota > Metazoa > Chordata > Aves > Charadriiformes > Pedionomidae > Pedionomus > Pedionomus torquatus. Next base: position 400,136 of record VZRU01009964.1, on the reverse strand, counting down.
CTGGAGGTGTTGAGTTTGGCTTTGGCATATTTGACACATTTCTGACCCTTTCTTTTCAGTTTGACCTGTCACTTTTTAACAGATTGGTTTTTTTAATGTGGTCTGCTTCTCTAGCCAAGTCTCAGTCATTTCATTTTTGAAAAAAGTCTAAGAAGATTATGGGCTTGGAAGACTACGGTAAATTTATTTAGGTTATTGTTTATGATAAGGAAGGTCATGACATAAATTATACCTTCTCCAGTCCTTTGGACTCTTTGACCCTGCAGCATTCTTAGTGGAAAACTTCTCAATTGACATAGCCACCTTCCCAGATTTCTTCCGTGCTCTTTACAGCTACAGACCTGCTATTGCATGTCAAATAGCTAACAAAATTAATATATGTCATTTTATCATCTCACTTCAAATAGAGCTTTCCAAAAGTGCAGTAAATACCAAGGTACCTGGTTTTGGTAGTTACCACATAAGTTTTACCTGCTCCTAAACTCACAAAGGTGCATGAAAGCACCTTTATAATACATGAGAGAGTCTATGGCTCTCTTGGAATTTGAACTCGACACTTGGGATTCCTGCTTTCCAGAGATATCAGACCAGTGCTTCAGTCAGGAGTCTTACATTTATAAGGGCAGTATTTAGTTCTTATTCTTTACAAGTACTAAGCAGACAGAAAAAGTTTCCAGATTTCTCTCTTGAGAAAAAGCATCTTGCCAAAGTAGTTTCCATCCATCTGGAAGGAGTGTTTCTCAGCTCTGCAAAGAGCAAATCCAGTGGGAGACATCTGAGTTCTCCTGGATAAACAGTCATGTAGCTACTTGCAAACATGGACACAAAAAGGAATAACTGAAGCCAGGAAGAAAGAAAAGAGGGAGAGGAAAACATAGATACATGTTTTCAACGATTCATCTTTCTGCTGTGCTGTCAAATGTCTCTGTCAAAACTGGACCATGGGTTGTTTTGACATTTAAAATTTCAGATGAAGACATAATGACAATAATGTTAGCGTTAAAGTGCACGATAATATTCACCTTGACTCTTTACATGTAAATGTACAACTGGCTGTTTCAGTCTTGATGCCAGATGAGTGCTGGTTACTCAGACTTGCTCTCACTTACTGTTTCTACCAAGGCAAATCAATCATTATTGAACACTGCAAATTCTTCTAGGCACCACACAGTGAGAGAGATAATGTGGTCTAGGACAGGAGGTGGAAGGAGGAATTTTAAACCATGCCTCGCAACTTCATTATCCCACTTACAATTACATAAAGAATGCAATTTTCGGTCCATGACCTCAGCAGAGTTACTGTGGGGAAAATTCTTTAAGTATGTGTTATCACTTCTAAAATGGGCCTTATTTCTACGTTGCGTGTAAGCATATAATTACTTTTAATACATTAATTTTATGCCCACAGCTCCTACTTACTGTTATCACTTTCCTTTTTTTTTTTTCCCCTACCATAATCACGTTTTTCTCGCACAACATTCTAGGAGCTTTAAACTATTTTTAAATTGTTGTCTATTATATTTTAAATGCGATCTCCCATCCCTTTTATAGTTCCTTGCTATATTTCCCTCTGGTTTTCCTTTAGCTTCTAATTTCACTTTCCCCACATTCATTATTTTTATGTTAGCACTCTGAATATTGTTTTCCCCGCATGTAGCTCTTTTGTTTCTTGTAGCTCTGAATTGTTATTTAAACTTTGAAGTGGAGGCTTGGATGCCTTCGTTTAGTCGGTGGCTCCATCTCGCAGATACTGCGTTACCACGTAGTGAAAAATAGTTCATCTCAGTGGTGAATTTTTTTAAACTGTGAATCCCTCTGGGAGGATGCTGAGTGAGAGAAAGAGTAGGAGCTGAGTAGTTCCCGTCAAAGCTGATAAGAGAACTTGCTGCACTCTGTTACAAAACCTTTGGGCTTTAGCTGGAGAAGTGATAGCGATCATTCCCAGCATAAGGATTTTCTCTTGGATTATGGCTACACGGGTACTTGAAACCACTCCTGAACTTTAAAAAGTGCTCGACACTCGGGTCTCCAGCTCGCTTACAACCTGAACTCAATATGCGAGACCTCACCCTCCAGGAATTTGGGGCAATAGTTAAAACCAGAGATGCACCTCTAGAAGCAGGGCTAAAACCAGCCAAGGCTTAAGGTTTAAGCAGGAGTTTCTCCTTTTCTGGCTGTATTTATATGAAAAAAAAAATAAATCAGGCAAGCATCCTTTGTGTCATAAGGGTGTCCTGGCTGTTTGGGTTTATTTATATGATGTGGGTATTTTTCCTAATGACCAGTGAATGAAACGGTGTGTACATAGCATTATGTCCTGAAAACTTAGTACAACGGTGTTGCAAACTGAATTTTTTACCATATACTCTCTTTCAGGGAGATTTAAGGAAGTCATTGGGTCAGCGGCCAGTGTTTTATTTCCCTGATAATGAGCTAAATGTCTTCCTTCTGCCTTCCTTTCTTGAAATAAAGTCTAGACAGTGAAATTACTTACAAATCTACTTTCTTCATCCCTCCTTTCCTTACCATAGCTATACCTGTAGTAATATATATATAATGACTAAACATGCCTAAAATAGTAATTTCACAGCCTTTGAGCCCATGTTTAGCAGCTAAACTGGGGGCTCTCATTGTGTCTCCTCCCACTCCCTTCTCTTTTCCTCCTTGAAAATATGTGTGCTGTTGGTGTATTAGTTCATCAGCAATACCTTTAGAAGACTGTCATGTGGTCTGCTCAGCAGCCTGATGTAGAGACAGACGCTCGGAGGGAGGGGGTGAACAGAAGAGGAACATATAGATTGATATATATTGATACCAGAAGTTCTTGTGCCATGTGCCATGAAATGATTTCATTATGCAAAATCTGGATACAAAGCTTACGGGTTTGGTCTTGGACACAGAGCACAAATCTCACAGTTGTATAAGCATAGCTATAGTCTTGCCTGTGGGGTTGGAAGGCTGAGCCAAACTTGGTAGTGTCAACTAACGTGAATTCAGACAAAAAAAGAAAGTTCTCTGGAACAAATCCTTGCAACCTGTTTCTTTTAGCACCTCAACAAGTCCCTTTGGCTGCTACAACCTCCCTGTTACATTGAACTCTCCCTGCCTTTGTCTACATTTGTCTTGTCAGTTAAAGACCTTTTATCTGTAGTCAAAATTGTCTTTGCAGAAGTAAGATGCTTTATATTTAAGACTGTTTAGTTCCTCTAAACTCAGGAAATATTCAGGCTTTTGCTTTGAGGAAGAAAGACAGGGATCAGAGCCAAGCTTGTCCTTTTCCTTTATGATCTCAACATGAAAAAAAGGGAAAAGAAAAAAAAGAGAGAAGAAAAAGAAAATACATCAGAAAGTAGAAGAAAAGTCCAAGTCAAATAAAAAGATCTTCATCAAAGTCATAGTCCAGATTGCTAGAAATTCATTGCAGTCTTCAATATAGAATATTGCTCATATATGCACTCAGAGCTGTTTAGGGGCTAAATCTGGGAATTCATTCTTCCAATTTTATTTGAAGTGACAGAATGAAAATTATGGAATCATAAAATCATTTATATTGGAAAAGACCCTTAAGACCATTGATTCCAAACATTGACCTAGCACTGCCAATTCTACCACTAAACCATGTTCCTCAGCCCCACATAGAATAGTAGAATGGTTAGAGTCAGAAGGGACGTTAAAGATCATTGAGTTCCAACACCCCTGCCATCGGCAGGGACATTGCCCACTAGACCAGGTTGCTCAAAAGCCCCATCCAGCCCCATCTACAACCACTTCCCTGGGCAGTCTGTTTCAATGCTTGACAAGTGGTTTGATGACAAATGTTTCCTAATATCTAATCTAAACCTCCCCTGGCACAACTTGAGGCCGTTTCCTCTTTTCCTAAGACAATGGGCACAAACTGAAATATAAAAATAATATTGTGAATGTGGTTGAACACTAGACATGGATTCTCCATCTTGGCATTTTTTCATTGTTGACGAGATCCACTCTTTGATCTCAAAGCAACAACAACAAGAAAATCTAGTGCCACATGTAGAAGACACCACTTTTGCAGGCTGGACAGATCTGTGGTGCCAGGAGCTGCTTCTGACCACTCTCATCTGGATAATCCTCCCCTCCTTGTACATTTAAGTGTTTTGATGTAGAGGTGGCAATTAGTGAAAGAGAATGGGTAAAACTGGAATTCTATGTATATTTCTCCACATAACTCCTTAACACAATACAAGAGATATTTAGCTGGAGAAAGCTGTCCTTCCTGAGGATTGCACTTTCTAATGAGACCACAGCTAGAATTGAAGATGCTATATTATTTGGGGTTTTTAATGTATTTCTTTTGGCTTTCTTTATGAAGTGACATCCTGAAGTTAATATGACTAAGCATTAAATTTAGTTATCAGTGATAAAAATCTAAAATTATTTTTATTATAGTCAGTTATCCATGTATAATGAAGGATGAAGACTTCTCCTACAATAAGCAATCCCCCACCTCGGTCATAGAAAATCCTCAGTCACCTTCATTTTACACTGTTTTCTTGAGATTACAAGGTATGTTATTAAAACTCTGTTTCACACAAAGCAGATGTTCAAATCACCTTCGTGACTGCTTCCCATTTTCAGCATGTCTCAAGTTCTGGTGTCGGTACTGGGAAAACAAAATAGTATTTATATTCTTATTCATATCACAGGTTACCTTCCACCTTCTGTACACTTTTGGAATTCATTAATATGACTCTCAGTGTTACAACCATAATGGAGTTCTGGCTTGTTTTATTCAGCGTATTACAATGAGAACACATTTCTAAATATTCTCAGCTATGCTTGAGTATACACTCTAGAAGGGAAAAATAAACATAATTTGATGATAAACTGCTAACTCAACACAGCTCTAGAGATTCTCTAACCCATATATATAATCATTTGTTTGCCTCCTGCCAATATTTTTTTTTTTTTTTAAATGCAGAAAAGCTGCTTGCTAAGTGTTCTTTGACAATTTTGAAAACCGGTGTTGAAAGCAGCTCAACTCAGGCTCCGAGTGATGCTTTTAAACGTGTGCTTTTGATGGGTTTGTGTTGCATTGCACAGCTTTCAGGGGCTTCATCAGTATCTCCACTTGACATTTTCCATCCTAAGTCAGACATGAAGAAGCAGAGCTTGATGTCTTGGAAAGCACAGAAATGCAGTGAGAGGGGAAAGAAAAGAGAAACAAGAACAGCTGTTTGAAATAAAAAGGTGGAGATACATGTTTCTAAGTCATTTTTATGACACTTTAGGGTGCAAATCTACAGAATATTCAGTGAATAAGTTTCTTCTGAGACTTAAAAGACTGTAACATATTCTCCTGAATGAGAGAGCAGAAATACATGAGAAAAAAGACTAGTACTGCCTGGACACGTAAGACATAGGGCAGAGTTGCTGTATGTATGCTTTTATCAGGAACACAACAGCTTTACTGCGTGTGTTTAGATGGGTTGTGTGGTGCACACTTGGTTCAGACATATTCTTTCACTTCAAGTCTATGGTGATTGATAGTTTTGGGAAGCTAAAGAGAAAGAATACTCCCTAAAGTGTCTCTCCTCTGGATTTTCCTTCCTTTTTCCTGGTCTCTGTCTCCTCCTGATGTCCCTGGCCCCCAAAAGCAGGGCTTACGATCCAGAGCAAAAGGATGAAGTGAAAAATACCCGCATTCAGAATCACAGACTGATATGAGGTTGGAAGGACCTCTGGAGATCATCTAGTCCAAGCCCCCTGCCAAAGCATGTTCTCCAAGAGCAGGTGGCACAGGAACATGTCCAGGTGGGTTTTGACTGTCTCAAGAGACAGAGAATCCACCACCTCTCTGGGAAGCCTCTTCCAGGGCTCTGCCACTCCCAAAGTGAGGAAGTTCCTCATCATGTTTAGATGGAACTTGTTATGTACAAGTTTGTGCTTGTCACAGGGCACCACTGAAAAAAAGACTGGCCTTTTCCTCTTGAAGGAACACACAGCTTTTTACTGCCAGTGATGTTTAGATGGGAATATTTTCAAATATTTACATGATCTAGGTGCAGATTTACCTTGATACAGTAACTTTTATGCAGACTGGGTTAGTTTTAAAGTTTCCTGAATCAGAAATGTTGTCTCAGATGAAAGAACTACAGAGAAGAAAACCTTTTGTCTAATTCTCTCAACATGTTCGCCAGAAGCCCTCACTTAAAAATTGTCAGACAATCAGGATGGCAGGTTGCCCTTTGTGATCTGTTTGTCTTTTTTTCTTATAAAACACTCAAGCAATTTTCCTGTGATTCTCTTTTTTTCTTCAGCAGAAGACAAAATAACAAAGGTAACTTATATTACTTTTTGCCTTTAAACTCAGGTTAAAAAAAACCTCTTGAACATTCAGGCAGGAATCCCCCTGTTAATAGACCATGGCTTAATTATCTGACTTTAAAATACATTTGTCTGCTCCTTTTGATTTTCTGGTGCTGCCTGATAATTAGCTCTCTTTCTTTCCCCTCGCTGACTCTGCTTGATAAAGCTTTTATAGAGTCTTGGCGTGCGTAATTTAGTAAGTCCCATTTGTAATGCAGCACATCTCTCTCCGCTCTGTCCCAGGCTTGGAGCAGAACAGAAGTCTAATTGGCGCTGTTTACAAACCATTGCACTTGGGAAGAGCTGTGCCTCCATTTGATAAGTAAAGATGTGAGACATGAGAAGATTATAATTAATTCATGCTATGAGCCATCTATGAGTTAAAAAAGGAAAAGGAAAAACAAAACAAGAAAAAAAGGGAGAAGTAAGATAGAAAAAACAAAGAAAGAAAGTAAAAGAGAAACAGGTACACTTGAAGGCAAATAGATTTGATTGGAAATAAAGCAAAGGGAATATTTATAAGAGATGGGTCGTGAACAGCTGGGGCTGTTCGGCCTGAAGAAGAGAAGGCTCCAGGGAGACCTTAAAAGCAGCCTTCCAATGTCTGAAGGGAGCTTCAGGAGAGCCGGAGAGGGACTCTTCATCTGGAAGTGTAGTGATAGGACAAGGGGTAACAGTTTTAAATTGGAAGAGGGGAGATTTAGGTTAGATATTAGGAAGAAATTCTTCCCTGCGAGGGTGGTGAGGCACTGGAACAGGTTGCCTGGAGAAGCTGTGGCTGCCCCATCCCTGAAGGGGTTTTGAGCAACCTGGTGTGGTGGGAGGTGTCCCTGCCCATGGCAGGGGGGTTGGAACTCAATGACCTTTAGGGTCCTTTCCAACTTTAATCATTCTATGATTTACAAGGTGTTTTGGCTCAAACAAAAATTCCCATGCTGAGAGGTGGAAAGGTTAAAAAGAAAAAAAAAAAAGTATATGCAGGAAGCAGAGGCCCATTTTTAATTACCAACAAAAATCTCTATGACAAATCAGAATTTGGCCCACATGCTGAAGTAAAATTGTATCCCTGCCCCAGAAAGCTTGTGCTATTTTAAACACAATTTTTTAAATTAACTTCAAGGTACTATAGGTCAGATGGTCCTTCAGTGAGGTGGGTGGATCCTGGGAGGAGGACACTGTGGGGACAGCACCATTCTGTGCTTTCCCTCTTCCATAATTTCTCCTGAAGCATTTCCTTTTGGCATCTGTCAAGATACAGAGAGACTGTATCAAGATCATTCAGTCTGATCATGATTCTACTTACATCTTCACGTACCTTCTGCGTGCTCATGCAATGAAAGGAGAGAGGGGTAGGGATCACAGAAGTGAAGTCCCAAAGATGAGGAGATTCTTCAGGTATTAGCCTGGTGGAATTCTTCTTCACGTAGATTTGCCCAAGCATGCAATTGCCAGAGATAAAGGGAGAAAATGAAAATATGAGGGAGGAGAGAGTGCTTTGAGGTTTGGATTGGACTAGATGGTCTTTGAGGTCTTTTCCAATCCAAACTATTGCCTGATTCTAGGATTCTGTGAGCCATTTGTCTGTTTCATGGTTTCTCTGATTAAAGTGTTTATGAAGAGCAGTCATCCTGCTGTTTGGGTATAGAAATATTTAATAATGCACAAACTAACATATAATATTGTGCCAATTGCAGAGGTTTGTTTTCGTTTTTTTTGTTTGTTTTTTTTTTTTTTTTGTTTTTTTTTTTTTTTTTTTTTTTTAAATTCCCAGCATGACCTGATATTTTAATACAGAATTATCATCCAGTATATCCAAGGAGGTATGCAGAGAGTGCGGGATGAAAGGAGGATTCCAGTTCAGTGAAACCATCAACTAGAATAAGACCTGAACATATTTACTAGTCAGTAAACATTACTTCTTCTGCCCTTCTGGTATGTTTTATTAGATCTTTTCTTTCCTGAAATAAATCAAGCTCTCAGCTTTCTGAAACAGAACAAAAATAGTAGGTAGAATTAGAGTTCCTTTTGGAAAAGTGGAAACCCAATTCTGAGGCACTGGTCCAGTTTTCCAGAACAGAAACTGAGAGACAAACAAAATCAAACTTTGGCATAATACCTGAGAATTGGTTCTATTATGTTTCCATGAGCTAATTCATGATTTTTTTTTTTCAATGAGAGGTGAAGCACACTGGCACTGATTCTCTTTACCATATGTGGAAAAACACTTATCATTATGTGCAAAAGGATTTTCCTGTTTGCTGCTGATTACGGACACTGAATTTCTGGGTAGTATGAGGGCTGAGTGGGGGAACATCTTGTGACTATGCCTAAAAAAATCCTTGAAAAGTCACCAAAGATACCAGCTGACAGCACAGCAACGTTTGCTCTTCAGAGCAATTCCACAGTATTGCCAGTGGAATGTTTATAGGAGGTGAGGTTTTTTTTTTAAATAATAGGAAATTACTGGTTTACAATTAAGATAATAAAAAAACATTTCCTGTAACTAAAAGAGTCCTGCAGTTTGCTAAATACTCTAAGTTTTTTTTCCTCCAATTTTTTGCAGAATCAGAAAATCAAAAAATGATAGGGGTTGGAAGGGACCTCTGGAGATCATCTTAAACTGATGCTTGAAGTAAGGAAAAGACTCCATACAGGTCTGGTCTCTGTTGATTATTAATTTGATTTTGGAAGAGATCTTTAGATTAAGAAAAAAGACTTGCAGGAAGTACCTACCTCATTCATAGCATAAACCCTGAGATTAGCTACTGAAGCTAAATGTGAAATGAGCAGCTCCAGAGTCCTGCAGCCAAGAGCCCCTGACCTGGAGTACTGCTGGATGGAAAACATCTGGTAGGTTTGGGAGTGCAGTACAGATTTAGAAAAGTAACAGCTTGAAAAGGCTGGAGGTGAAGGAGAAAGCAAGGTTGAGAAGAGGGACATGGAGTCTGGACAAGGGAATGAGGTGGAGGAGAGATGTAGAAAAATGGGCTTGTGAAATGCAGGCTCATTAAGGGGTCCTATAAAGGGAAAGAGGAACAGTGCTCTCAGATGGCGAAAGCAAAACATGAAACGTCAAGCTTAAAGTGAAGGAAACAATGTTCTTCCAGTGCATTTATGAATAAAGGCAGCACAAATAACAATCAGGCAAAACCTAATGAATCTGAAAGTGAGCTGCGGGTCCCTGCTTGCACATTTGCCATGCCAGTGCGGGAAGGCAAGGAACAAACTGCTTCCTCAAAGGTTTCCCTGACAAAAATCTAGAGTGAATTAGCTCAAGCAGAGAGAAAAATGTCAACCCGCCATGGATTTGTCAGCAGTAACAGTTGAAATCAATGCTAATTCAAGCCTGGAAATTTTCAAGGATCTGCTTCTTAGAAAATGGCAAGAGGCGTTACTCGATACCGTTCGCTTGGAGTTATCCCTGTAAGAGCTTACGGTGGCTCCTGACTGACATCCCAGCCATCAGACAAGTCTTGTTGCAAAAGTTTATAGTCTGGGAATTGATTTGAGCCGACTTTGCCCATGGCAACACAACCTGATAGTGCCAGCAGCACAACAAGGTAGAGTTCTTGAGCCTCGTGTTCTGTTCTTTGAGGTGTTTTGAAAAAACAGCCACCAGCGTCTTGTATGCTGGGTGAAAGTAAGTGGGTAAAATGTTTAGAAGTTAATATTAACACAAATAGCTTAATCAAGGGACATATGGAACCAAATAAAGAGACAAAGAAATGGGTGGTTGGGAAGAAATCTGTTAGAAAGAGGATTCTCCCTGCTACAGCTTATCTTGCCACATTTATATAATAATCACAGTAAACACAGAGATCAGTGGATTATTTGCTTAACATTGAATGACTTATGTGGCACATCAGCAAAACACCCAGGAGAATAAAACACACCAGTTTCTGCTCTCTAATTACTCTTTTCAGATGGTGTAATGATCTTTAATGTGCAGTGGATCTCATTAATTAACTCTCGGATTTTAATTAACTCTTTGCCTAATTCACCTGCCGTAATACATTATCAGAAATGTCAGCTTAACCATTTTTTAGTCAGCTGGGGGAGGAGAAAGAAGAAATCATACGTTCGTAAGTGTTTCCTCTTTTCTAGTGCCTCTTCTGGTAATGAATAACTTTCCTAATACATCTGTATGGAGTAGGAGCCCATCAAAACATCCAATACATTTGATTGCCTAAATCTAATTAAGTCAAGGGGAGGTGGATGTCTGATTATCTTCAAACCTGCCTCACGCATTTGTTAGGGCACTTTTTAGGCGTATTAAAAAATTGCAAAACAAAGCTGAACTGCTGTCTTCAACGTGAAACAGCAAAACTGTGGGAGTCAGAACCGTTTTGTGAGAAAAGTACTTTAAGTCTTATTTCTTGGTACCAACTCCTTCCTTAAACACCGGATATTCTTCCTGTCCCATAAAAACAAACGTCTCAATCCTCCCTACACAGCTTTACATTCCTTTTTAATCCAAGTAATGTAAAAATAAATAAAACCTACCAGTATGGTCTGTGGCAGCAGCTCCACTGAATGATACACGCTCATAGTACAAGGGTTTTTCTTGGGTATGTTCTGTTAGGGCTATAACCATCAAGGAGCCAAAAGCAAATCTCATGACAGAAATTAACATTATTTACATGGTGTTTCATTACCTTCAATATGCATTTCTCCTATGCTGAAGTAGAATTATCCTCATTACACCTTCTCAAGGAAGAGTGGAAGAGTCAGTATCTTGTCACACTAGAGGACATAGACAGCAGAAGGTTTGTTAGGAAGGCAAACTGAGAATTCCCTTACATTTCTTCCTCTCTCACAGCTGAATGGAAACCAAATTATCCTGTCCTTTAATGCTTTGCAGGTGAACACCTGATTTTCGTTCCTGTCTTCACCACTAACTTCCTGTGAAATTCTTTTTTCTCCCAGACCTTCACCTGTTTCACACATCTCCCACGTTTAACCCTACCTGGTACCCTCTAAACAGCAGCTCCTTCAGGACAAAAACATTTCTCGCTCTGCTTGTACAAGACCTCATGCCACCAGGTTTCTATTTCATGTAGGTACTTAAGGAGTAGAGGAAGATGAATGTCTTACACTGACATTTTGTTTTTCAGTTTTGTAGAAGATCTATTGCTTTTTCTCCCCTCAGTATTTCCCAGTGTTTCTAAGGCATACTGATGGATATTTTTAAGCAAACCTCAATGGAAGGATAGTCTGTTTATAGTCAAGTGCTTATGAAGATGAATATGCTGTAAACAATGACTATGCTTGATGGTGATCGTGCCATGATCTAACATTTATTGATGTATGAAATTAGAGACTTGTGCTAAGCTGAACTAATTGCTATAACCACTGCTGCAGACAACTGAGACTCGTTAATTACCTAAAAAAATAACAATAAAAAATGTCCTAATTTTTTTCAGGGAGATTAGGTTTTGTCAGATTCCCCTTACTTCACAACCCCGACATACATACACTCACAATATTTTTTCTTGATATTTCCTGAGTAGAAAAACAAGTTTTTCACCAAATATGACAAATTTCCAGAATGTAGAAGATGGCAGTAGTCCTGTCAAGCGTAGAGAGATGACAGGCCATGCACAGAGTCACTTATTTTGAGTTTAATTGCTGAATTGTACAAGTCAGAGAGGCAGAACCTGCTTTCTGTATGGAGCACCAGAAACTATTATTTTCTTGGGATTTTAGACTATTTTATTCTTCATGTTTTTAGCCAAGTTATTTCATGTCAAATAAAAGCATTGGTGAGACTAGAAGTGATGTGGATTTCAGATTAGGCTCTCTCTGTTTCTTCTCAAAATGCTTCTTGAACAATATGTAGTTGCAGTAACAAAAGCAAAAAAAATATTATTAATAGCAACAGCAACAACAACAACAGTGTTTTCCCTTTCCTCTTTTGTTATAAACTTTATTTAAAGATCTAGACTAAAAAGCTCAAGTCCGTCAGCCTTTCTTCACAAGAGAGATGTTCCACACCCCTAATTTGAACTAGAATCTGAAATTAATTAAAATAATTAAAGTAACATGATGCTGGAAAACACGCCCTTAATCTTGCTGCAAGAACATCCAGCGTTCTCTACACCTTCTAATTTTCCTTCTAGGTCTCACCTGTACTTACTCCTCATAGCATATCCTTGCTGAGCAATGACCACAAGTGACTTTAGTTTTGTGAAACCTTAATCAGACATCCAGGAATCCATGTGCCATTTTAAATGACTAGAAAAATGTCTCTTTTTTAAAATTTCTATTGCTTTTTTATTGGTTCTGATTCATCCAGGGTTACCAAAACTGTAATCATCAATGGTAAGAGACTGAACAAAGCCCTGATTCAGAGGAAAGACAATTGCCATTTAATTCTCTATTATAATTCTGAAGGATAGAAAAAGAAAGAAATGTTGTTAAACGATGCATGTAGAAATGTAGACTCTCTGCTCATCCTCTGTGCACGTGGGGCATTTCCTCTGTTCATAATGGAGTGGGATTTGCAACCAGCAATATCCCTTTCCCTATCATTCACGGTCAACCCTTTGTTTTATAGAACTGCAGGTCTAGAATTCCCCTGGTGATCTCCACTAGTTGATTGATTTCCCCTGATTTCGTACTCCCAGCTGTGTATTGCCCAGTGGTAAAGCCATTCCTGATCTGGTACCACTGTGATATGAGCAGGTATGTTTTTTGATTCAGCCCAATATTCCCAGTCTATAATGAGAACACAGTATTGCAGTTTCCCCCAGATATAATTACCCAAGTTTGATGATTTTAATTAAAGGAACAAAAAAAAAAAAGTTATTTCAGATCATTGGGAGCACTGACTTTTATTGTGGCTTCTTGACTCTCATTAGGTGTTACAACTTCTCTCTATTTATATCCAAATGAAGGAAACTTGTTTAATGCAGCCCAAAATAGCTAAGCAAGAAATTCTGGCTTCAAAGGGGGACTTAAGTGTTTTTCAATCATTCCCTGTAGTTTTCTAAAATGCTGTATTATCTTGAAAGCTCATAGTGAGGCTGGAATAAGTCCTTTGCTGACAATTCCACAACCTTCATTGACAATTGCTTCTGATCCCAGAATGACTGCTTAGTTATGATATTTCTTTTAATGTTGCATTCAAGCCTTTGTTGGTGAAATCTCCGTAGTTTTGTGCAGCATGATTTGTTCTGTTTATGGTGACTACTCATCTACAAGCAGTGCTTGGGCCTTTCGGTACCAACTCTTTGAGCAATAACTACATCCTTTTCTCTGAAGAGAGACCGTTCAACCTCTTTTTAATTATTGGAAGTCTATATCCAAAATTTTCATCTTTGTTTCATACCTCTCCTCTCATCTGTTTTCTAAATAACCACCCATAATGAGATATCTTCTGTACTTGGAGTCTAACTAGTTACTGTTGTATAGATTATTATATTTTCTTAAAAGTACTCCCTTTTGAGTAGCTACGTAAGTTTTTGGGATATTTGAGGAAGACAGAGGAAGATCTTTTTGCTTTTCATTTGTTAGGTTTTTGTGTGCTGAAAGACTTATTTAATCAGGCATAAAGAACTCAAGCTGTTTATCTTAAAAAAGGACAATCAGGAGGTGACTCTATTACAGTTTAAATATCTCCACAGGGAGAAATACCAGGTAGTAAAGGGATCTTTAATTTAGTGGAGAAAGACATAGCAAGAAACAGAGCCCAAAAGCAAAAAGCATATAAATTCAAATTAGAAACAAGACAGGAATTCTTAAATATATGAAAACAATTAACACAGGCTAAAACTACAAATGGTCTTGGTGAATGCTCCACTCTCCTGAGCTTTACAGGCCATATACAGGTGCTTTTTTTCTGGAAGGCATGTTTCACAAATATACATTTTGGATTCAACACAGGAGAAACAGGACAAATGTCTCGGGCTCATATCCTTCACAAAGCCAGAGAATATGCTTAATAATCCTTTCAGGCCTCAAAACTTGTGAAATATTTGATTGACAAGACAATACTGTTGCTATGGATATTAGGAGAAAAACTGACAGCAACAGGATGGGAACTTAGTTGTGAGACAGATAGCTTGCTGTATAAAGGGTCACAGAAAATTTAATTTGTATGTGACACATACACACACAACCTGTCTTCTCTAACAGAAATATATAGAAACAGGCACACTGAGGAGAAAAAAAAAATCTCACAAAAGCATATGGGCCATCCTGCTCTCAGATCTCCGGCTGCATATGGAGTGGGTGAAATTAAAAATAGTGTAGCACAGATATTAATTCTTATACTCATAGAACAGCCTAGGTTGGAAGGGATCTACAAAGACCATCTGGTTCAACTTTTCATGGGAAGAGGGACCTAGATGAGATCATGTAGCACCCTGTCCAGTCTCATCTTGAAAAGCTCCAGTGATGGTAACTCTACCATGTCCCTGGGGAGGTTGTTTCATTTATTGATCCTTCTCACTATACATTTTTTCCCCCCTTATATCAAGGTGAAACAATGACAGGATTTTAAAAAAGGAAAGAAGACAGTTTGGTGCCCCACAAACCATGAATTCCTTCATCCTTCTAACACTGGTGGAAATGCATGGGACAAGTTGGGAAAATCTGCAGCTCCATAACCTCTTTTTTTTGGTGAAAAGCCCACATCTCCTTTTCAGCTTCACACTGCCAGGTATTTCTTTGTTGTGTTCCACGAGTGATGTTTGAATAATGCAACCAACATTTTCTGTGTTCTCTGGCAAACAGAAGGGACACCGATGCCTCAGGCTCGATCATATGCCAGCTCTTTCCCCTCCCCGTCACACTGCTTTTCCAGTTTTCCTCAGTGCCAAAGTTCTGTGTTAGATTGCATTTCTTTGCTTTTCGTCTTGCTTTAAGCGACTCACTCTTTCAGTCTCAGCCCCACATGTTAATGTCTCAAGATCATTTTGAATTTTAATCCTATCCTTTTAAATCTTTTAATTACCTCTTTCTTTCTGATGCCTGAAGTGCTTTTCCTCTACCATCTTCTGCATTCCTAGTGAAAATACTGAATATATCAAATGAGGCAACAGTTGCTACTTAATTTTCCCACTAAATTCCTCAAGATCATTATAGCCAGCTGCTCACCCATTTTGCAGTACTTACAAAGAAAATGCATATTCCCCATTTTTAAAACTTCATTAGAATTCTGGGAATGAAGGTGTGTGTTCCTGCCTCCCTACCTTGCCAGTTAGACCTATTTTGCTAAAAATGACAGGAAGAAGGGGAAGAGCAAAATTTTGTGGTGAAGATGCTTTATCAGTACGGTACATTGAGATCTCAATGAGAGCAAGTTCTTGAATGAAGTTGCAGTTCTGTATGGTGAACCTATAAATACGCCTCTTTCATTCAATGTTAAAGAAGAATCTGGGCAAATCAAGAGCCTCCCCAGATTTAGGATGTGGTGCTTTGGCATAAAATGAAAAGGGATTGCACGTCTTTGCTTATGACCTTAGCACGTGAACTGGTACAAAGGCAGTTACTATAGGAGAAAAGAGCTGGTGAAGATCTTAGTCTGTCTTGACTTCTTTTTCTTTCCTTTGACAAACATTGTATAGAAAGAAATGTAAATTGACCCTATTGGAGTTACTCCCTAAGTTGGTCACCTCCATTTTTATTTATTCTGTTTCCCTTTTGCTCTACTTAGGTCGCCTTGTAGCTTCTTTCCACCCTAGAAACGAAAAAGAGAATTGAACCCCTTAATACTCAAAGCCTTTCTTTTTCGATTTTTATAATTTTATTCTTCCTGGTGGCTCTTTTCACATCAAATTTTCCCTGGAACAGCATTGCGACCTCAAGAAACTCTCTTAACAGATTCACTTCAATTTATAGGATATTTTGCTGCTGTTGTGAATCATAGGGCCACAAAGATGATTAGAGGGATGGAGCACCTCTCCTATGAGGACAAGCTGAGAGAGCTGGGGCTGTTCAGCCTGGAGAAGAGAAGGCTCCAGGGAGAGCTTAGAGCAGCCTTCCAGGATCTGAAGGGAGCTCCAGGAGAGCTGGAGAGGGACTCTTTGTCAGGAAGTGGAGTGATAGGACAAGGGGTAATGGTTTTAAACTGGAAGAGGGGAGATTTAGATTGGATATTAGGAAGAAATTCTTTCCTGTGAGGGTGGTGAGGCACTGGAACAGGTTGCCCAGAGAAGCTGTGGCTGCCCCATCCCTGGAAGTATTTAAGGCCAGGCTGGATGGGGCTTTGAGCAACCTGGTGTGGTGGGAGGTGTCTCTGCCCATGGCAGGGGGGTTGGAACTCGATGATCTTTAAGGTCCCTTCCAACTCTAACCATTCTGTCATTTGATCTATCATTTGATCTTTTGGGGTAAAAGCATCCAGAGTACATGATCTACAAGTAGAAGAAGCAGCAATGCAGTGATCCATGCTCAGCCTGATGGATCAAAATACTCCAGGAGTTTATTCCTTAAGCTCCCATAGGAGTTTATTCCATATATTATGATGAAGACTCATGCAGTCGCACATTCAACGTAAGTGTAGTGACATCTCTGAGTTACACGTGCAATTATCATTGTGTAAGCAAAAGAAAACATTGCTTGCAGAAATAGCTACCTGCAGTTTTAATTTGCTTTGCACCAGTATTTACCTAATTTGAAAAGAGAATGGCAGTCATTATGCATTAAACTCTCCCAGGACATAGTGAACACATTTTCCCCGAATAACTATATGTAGATAGCTATGAAAAATTGGACTTGGAGTGCCTGTAGCAATAGATACATTCATCATAAGAGCACTACCAAAATGCTATATTTAAACTTATCTAAGACTCTGGGAAAGCGGGAGTCTTATTAATACAATTGTATTTGCAAACACAATCTAGTTACAGACTAACGGAAAGAATATAGATTACTCATCCCCAGAGAGAGAGTAATTTTCTCCAGAGGCTAATGAAGAAATGATCTACATTCAGGAGATTATTTTTCTAAGTTAGCTGCCCTCTAAAAGAAATAAAAATAAGATTAGTATTTAATACAGTACTAATTGAGAGGAAAAACACTTTTTAACATATTAGACATGTAATATGTTTTTCGACAAACCCACATTGTAATAAAGATTTAATTAATGTCTATTTGTTTGCAGAAGTGTTCCTATCATTTATTTTAATGACATCCATCATGGTAAAACCATCTGCTATTCACAGGGATGTTATTTATATTTCTGTTATGATTCCATTTAAGTGCAGAATTATAAAATAATTTGTTGTCAGATGCTAAAATGATTTATTTCCTCTTAATTTATGTGAAATGAAACCTGTTCAAGGTCTGACAATCTCTACCTGTTTCAGACTCTGTACTGAACTGATTTAAAGGCTAAAAGACAAGAAAATTAATTGTTTCCATTTCTCCTACCTAATATACAGATAATACCTCCATCAATACAGGTATAGTTGCAACAGGAGTTTGGAATGGCAGCAAAAATCTCTCTGCACCTTCCTGCCTACAGATGTTCGTCAATTCAGACTGGCCACTGAGGCTCCCCCATGCCACAGTGGTGTATTTAGAGGCTTATAATCATATCAGAAGGCGGCAACATTTAAAACTGGAAGCTATGTAAGCTACACCTTCAAAAATACTTGTCAGAACTATAGGAATTGGATAACTTGGTCTTGTACATATTTTCAAGAACATGACACATTATTTTCTTCTACTGGGTAAATAATATAACCATGCAGACATTTCTATGGTGATGATATCAAAGGTTTTCAGAATAAAATGTATCACAGGGAGCATTTCTAACCACTGGACTGCCTGTTGCAGCATGAGGCTTGGCTTAACGCCGAAGCAATACAGATTCAAGGTGAGTATTAACAACAGAGAGGGTACGACACAAGAAACTAGACACAATATCCAGGATCTCATTTCTGCTTCTAATGTTGTAATTTTTCATTCACTTTTCACTGGAAGAAATTCTTGCGGGATGCAGGGTGTATAGCTAATCAAGTGCAGGTATTAGATCAGTTCAACACATCCCTCTGCCTGCACAGACCCGTGTGTGTGTGTGCACACCAGTCCTGTCTTATGAATAAACTGGAGAAGAACAGCTATTTTGTGATATGGAAGACTTCCTTGCATTGTAAAGAATCATCATAGAATTTTCATGGTTGGAAGGGACCTTTGAGTCATTGAGTCCAACCATATACACAACAAAAACCAAACCAATGCACCAACCAAACCACAAACAAACAAAAAAAAAACCACGAAAAAATGAACAGCACTAAACAAATCACCCAACCCAACAATCTCGGCCACTAGAGCATACCCTGAAGTGCCACATCTACATGTTTCTTAAATACGTCCCGGGATGGTGACTCTGCCACCTCCCTGGGCAGGCCGTTCCAGTGCCTGACCAACTTCTCAGTGAAGTCATTCTTCCTCATATCTGATCTAAACCTCCCCTGCCATTACTTCAGACCATTTCCTCTGGTCCTGTCGTTATTAACCTGGGAGAAGAGGCCAACACCCACCTCTCTACACCCTCCCTTCAGGTAGCTGTAGAGGGCAATGAGGTTTTCCCTCAGCCTCCTCCAATTTACTCACGTGCAATCATCACCTTTCAAACAGCAGGTCTAGAGTAACTCACAGGTTATTTCTTTCTTTTTAAACAACACATAGCAAAATAGCAAGGGAGAAGAAAATATGAACTCTGGCAGGCAGAGCATTGCATGCATCATTGTGAAGATGCCAGCCCGTGTGGAATAATGACAACCAAGAAGTCCTTAGTGGCTCTGGATTTGTTACAATCTCACTCATCTGGCGAATCTGCTTGAAATTTCCTCCTGGCTTACTTTGTCTTTCACAGCTTGGATTGTGCTCATTTCATCCAAAACAAAGACTATCCCCCCAGGCAAAGACTGTGCTCAGAGGCAGGAATGTAAACTGTCAATGTTTGTTCTTCTGTAACTGCCCTAGACAGAGGCAAACATTTTTTTGCTCCTTACTGTAGTTTAATCCTACACTGACAAGGAACAACATTTCCCATTTCTCTTTTATTCTTTAATTCTTTTGCAAGTGGGGGTTAGGATGTGAGCATTATAGACAGTGACACCTGCAAAAAATTCCTACTGCAGCATTAATTTTCTGTACAATTTCTAGGTAAAACCATATGGCTTTTTTTTTCCTGTCTATGTTACAGGATCTTTACAAGTTTCTTTCAGAAGAGCCTGAACTTCAGGCTCCCTCTCATCATAGCTGATTTGACCTCAATCAGATACTGAGCCTGTTATTTGCATTAATGCAACAATGATCTGGTGGTTCTAAATCCCATTGGGAGTCTGGGTTTAGCATTTTGAGTAGTGTCCCATGATAATATTTTTTAACACCTTGGAGCTTGGCTATAACTTAGTGGCCTGGAGGACAGAAAAAGCAAGCTCAGTCCTTTTTACAAATATCTGTATGAATTTTTCTAGCATCATCTACTTTACTATTTGAATGACATTTTTTGATATTGTCATTTTAGTTGATAACTGAATCGTCTCTGCTTTTTCTGTCTCTGGTCCAAAGTATTTCAAGTTTTTAAAACAAAAGCTGAAAAAAAAAATCAATGGTAGAGTTTTAGTGTTGCCCAAATCTCAATCAAAATAGATTTCCTTAGGGAGTGGGAGGTTACTCCTTTGATAAAAAACCTGCATTACTTTGGAGTAAATAGAAACTGACTGTCTGAAAATCAGGGGAAGAAAAAGCAACAAGCTGCTGTAAAAGAGACTAGAATTCATTCCAGCACTTCTCTGTTACTTATGCCCAGTGAGGGAGGAGATCTGAGGGGAGATGGCCTCTTCCCAAGGACAGAAAACCCCATGAGGACTAGAGCAGTAATGTCAATCGTGCATTAAATCCAGACATGGAGAGGTTTGATCCAGCCTGCTGGTTTCCATACAGCTTTTCTCCATCTGCTCACAGTACCCAAATTAGTGGGAAAATGTAGGAAGGGAAAGGGGTGAGGATGGAGGTG
Source organism: Pedionomus torquatus (assembly GCA_013398155.1). Lineage (NCBI taxonomy): Eukaryota > Metazoa > Chordata > Aves > Charadriiformes > Pedionomidae > Pedionomus > Pedionomus torquatus. The sequence goes on along the minus strand of VZRU01009964.1, from coordinate 379,816 downwards.
TGGCCCAAAGGGGCTGGGATGGATAGACCTCAATTCCCATTCCCAGCCCTGCACCCTTTGGGGTGGGGAGAGGCATCAGGAGGGAAGAGGGGAAGCTTGGAATGGGATAAAAAGGATGGGAGATGGTCAAGGTGTTATTTTATTCGTTGACTTAATTTCTTACTATCCAAAATCTATCTAAACCGGCAATAAATAAAAGTATAGTCTATTCTGCTTGTGTTGATAGTTGGTAATTGAGTTCCCTGTCTGTTCCCACGATCTTTCTCACTTTCTTTTCTTTCTGGACCCACTGAGGAGGGGTAGTAGGTCAGCAGCTGGATGGGCAGCTGGCTAACATCATCTCACCCCACCAGCACAGTGCCTCAGCCTCAAATACTCAAATACATTCACAATTCCCCAGTTGTGTATTCTGGCTCCAAGGAAGTTTATTTACTGTCAGTAATAAGACTTGTAAGGAGCTGGGAAGCAACTGAAGCACAAGAAATTGAAGCCCAAGGAAAGTCAAAGGACAACTTCCAGTTGACCTAAGAATAAATCCTGAACTGATCCTTCTATCTCCGCTTTAAATGAATGCTCTATATATTACTCCTGGGGTTCTGAGAATGATGAATCAGGACTTAATGCTTTGATGGTGTGGCTGATGTATTTAATCACTAAAGCAGAATAACAAAGTGCAATCAATATTGTAATGGGGAATTTTTTTAGCCCTCTAGGTATGAGCTACAAACCAGTTTAGGGGGGTAAAGGAGGGGATGTTCTGCATCAGTACCACATTTGCTGTGTTTCTGAACAACATAATTTTCTTTTCCTATATAATGTATATGTCAAAATCAAACTCACAGATCCTCTCAAATTAATGCCGTGGAAAATCTAACAAAACTTCTTTAATAGTTTTATTGCATTAAACGCAAAGTGAGCCCACTTGAAAGAGTGGTAGTGCTGGTAGTGGTGTATCTTCTGAAACAATAAATAAAACAAACAACCTTATTTATTTTTTTTTCTTTTTCATATGCTATATCAAGGGGTAGAAACAAGTCCAAACCTGAAGGCAAGAGGAAGTTTTGTCTGTCTTCTGCACTTACGAGCTCTTGCATCACAGGCACAGATAAGGCTGCTGAAAAAACTGAACTGAATATATAACTTGTTCCACCTTTAAAGGTGGAAAATATAACTTGAACACTTGTAATGCCCAATATTGGGAGCTATAAACAGAAGTCTGCCTACAAAGTCACTAGGATATTGAGTTCACTATTTACTCTCTTAAAAGGTAGAACAGTGTCGAATTTATTTTATGCCCCAAGAACACCTCCATTGGTATGAACTGAAATATTTCAGATAAAGTCCAACTAAAGACAAAGAGAGACAGCTGGTTGTCACAGAACTAGTTGAATATATAGAAGAATTAAAAATGTGATATCAGAGGTCAAAGAGTCTGTATTTATTCTAGGCCTATCTTATGACCGATTGAATAGAGCAAGGCAATCTCTGTCTACTTTGCTTCAATCTGCTTTAGAAATATAAAAAGCATTATGCAGATAAAATTAAAAATTGAAAGCTGTAAGTGCATTTTACTGGATGCTCAGAAAATGACAGTTCAAGAAAGGCCACACTGATTATCAATCAGGAAAATGCAAGCAGCTATACAAGGATGAAAATTTGTAGAAAGGCATAGAAATATTTATCTATAAACAAGTTTAGAGGAGAAAGAGTTATAGCTAGCAATTAATATAATTCAGAAGCTACAGAAGTGGAAAAATGGCAAGGGAAACAAAATACATGGGGAAATATTTGATTACAAGAACTACAGGTTAGGTATGAATCATTCTTCTCACCAAAGCAAATTTAAACTGTGTTGATGGTTCCTTTATGAAAGAAAATGGTAGAATTGACTGCAAAAATAAAGAAACACAGGAATATTTGGAAAACAACTAAATACGGGGCATAGCAGTCAAGGATGACGAAGGATTCCCCATTCTACTCCAGGAGGGGCTGGAGGAGATGCTCGATAGCTACTGTAGACACTGACAGGTGGTGAAAAGTTTTGTTAGAAGGTTTTAAGAGGCACCCAAGAAGCCTGATGAAGGGTTGCTGTCTATTTTCAAAAAAAAAACCCTGAGGAAAGATGCTGACCAGGATTGTTACTGAGAATGGGCTGTGGGATCTAAGAGGAAGCTTAGTCCTTATATCACCATGTGCTTTAATAAAAATTAACACTGTTGTGGTTTAACTCCCGTCTGCAGCGAAGTACCAGAAAGCCACCCGTTGATCCCCCCACCCAGTGACAGAACCAATTTCTTCTCGGAGTTCCAAGGTGAAATGAAAAAGGCAATGCACATAGTGTACAGCGAGAGATATTCCTGTCAGGAATCAGGATAAAGAAGCTGGAGTAAAGCACTAGAAGAGGTTTCCCAGAGATGCTGTAAAACCTCCGTTCTTGGATGGAAAACCTGATCTAGCTTGGAAGTCAGGCCTCCCCTGTGTAGGATTTTGGACCAGAGGCTTTGAGAGGTCTCCTCCAGCCTGAATTATTCTAATACTGTCTGACATTCTTGCCTTCTTTGTGTTCTGTTCTGCCTGACCACCTGTCTCCAAGTCTGAAGATGGATTACTCTAAGAGATGCAGTGCTGGCTTGAATCACTGGAAATGTGTTTAGGTGTAGTAAACTCGAATTGATCAATATTGGTTGAAAAACGGAGAGATGTTTAGTAATTTAAATGAACATGATAATAATACTTGATTTGGAATGTCTCTTGAATGCTTTGGGAGACAGGTTCCCCATTCTTTGAAGGAATAGTTTGATACCTGAAACAAGTTAGCTTAAATCCCAGGTGTCTTCCTTGCGTTGTTCTCTTGTGCAAGTTGTTTCTGCCACTCCTTGACTCCCCCCTAGAAAAAGTTCTCCTTCAACAGATCATTTTATGAGGAGGAATTTACAAAAGAATGTGAGATAACGGTAAGAAAGTGCTTTTGCATACATTAGAGAAATTACAGTAAGCAACACACCATCATGATTAGACACATTAGATATCATCCTCTGTCACAGTCTTTCCCTTAAAACATACATATAATTACTTTTATCTCCTCCCTACTGTGCTTTGAAAACTACAGATGCCTGGAAATATACAGATATTTCAAAGCTAGAGAACATTTGTACTTGAAAAGGAGCCAGTTTAGGAATAACTTACAGGACTATAGCTCAACTGCTACTGTTTTAATGAAAAAGTGCCAGTGAAACAATGAAGACAGCATTTGATTAATGCCTGAACTTCGGTCCAGAACTGTCAGAGCTTCGTATGTTGTCATCATAATGAAAATATAATGGATATGATCTGGAACGCCATCCATCTTCCATTTTTTGCATACTGAATTTAAAGCAAAGGTTTCTGTTGATTTATTTATTTATTTATTTATTTTCAGTTTTGCTCTCATTCATTTTTCAGAAGTCATTTCCTTAGTTAGATTTCAAATGGAAGGGAAAGTGCAGGAAAAAAAAATATAATCTTTAAGACCGTGAATTAGGGCTCATCCCTGAGAAAAATAAGATCAGACTGAGAATGTTAGGAAGTGAAATTGCCTTTGATTAATCAAGAAAGCTCAGAAGGGGAGAGAGGTCCAGGAAGGGTGAGCTGATCTTTGAAAGAAAGAGGCAGGAAGAGACACTTTTAAAGTCTTTCTCATTAGAACAGATCAAGTGCACAAGTTATTCTGTAAACACTGGAGCTCATGAGGGATGCTTTCCCATGGGCTTGGCTGTCAAGATTGACTGACTTTGGACTCAGGGAGACACTGATATGAGATGTTAGCAAACAAGAACATCAAGTGTCTCTAAATTCATCGTTATCTTTCTTCCTCTTTATCTATGTTTATATACAAATAATAAGTATTTATATTCAAAATAATACTATAACCACTCACTTCTGAAGTCTTCAAAGATATGTTATCACATTGATTTTTCCCTCTGTGGAGCACTTCTAAGCTCTCAGTTCTCTTAGATACCTTTATTTTATAACTTTTTAATGACAAAATCTAACTTATTCTGAGTGGATCCCAATTTGACTATCTTTTGGAAACAGACTGTTGATGAAACTGTTGTTGGGAGAGAAATGCAAACAGGTACTTATGAAATTCCAAGTCTTCTTTCCAAAAGATAGATAAAAGAGAGGGGGGGAAAAAAGGGTAAAGATATTTCTATTCATGCCAGTAACCCCGACAGCATTTATAACTGTGTCTCATTATCACCCATCCAGCTTCAAATCCTTCTTTATTTCTTGTTATGAGATCACAAGTTCCCATGGAGACTAACATCCATCACCATCGGTTTATTGATATTCAGTTCTATTCATGCTCTGATTCTATGCAATGGTCCTTTTCAATTTTTTAATTCAAGAGACAAGTCCGTGCATTATGAGGTGCTGGTTTTTTTTTGTTTTTTTTTGTTTTTTTTTGTTTTCTCAGCAGAGCAACAGATGAATATAATTTATTTCTCAATAAATGATATGCCATCCAGAATATACACTAGGTTAAACTTCTGGTAAAGAAAATATACCTTCATGAATTACACTCTTTTTTGACTAATGTGACAGAAACGTCATGTGAGGGATAAACTCATTCCACCTATTTCTCCAGATGTTCGCTTTGTGTGTCAGAAAAAGGGGGTAGGACAACCCCAGATTTTGTAGGTCATTTGGGAGACTCATTGACAGCCACCCCAACCTTCATATTCTTGTATATACTGTCTCTGTAGGGAGTTAATTCCTTATAATGGAGAAGAAAACACTTGTAAATACTGGAAGCAATCAATCCCTCAATTTATTGACTCTCAGGTGAGAGTGATGACTTCCTGCTGCTTAGATGCAAGTGTCTCAGAGATGTAATAATTTCATACCTGTTTCTCTAGTCCTTTAAAGTCTAAAACAGACCAGTACAGTGTTGAGGAAAGTAAACATATTTTACCACATTGGCACGCTTTGAAGCACACATTTGGTGAATTCTGGCATGCAGTTGATGGGTATTGTCTGGCTGCAGAGTGGTAATTGTACAAACAGCTCAGCCTTATGCAGCTCTTTTACCATGTTCCTAAACTATTTGCTCTGTTTTTCTCTGCCACAGGGTATCTACCTAGGCTTAGCAGCATAATGCCTTTTTTGCTGGACGTTTTCACCCTTGCTCCAGGCAGGGTATCACAAGAGTGGAATAGAGGGGCAGAATCCTCTCCATCACCCTGCTGGCCACGCTGCTTTTGATGCAGCTCAGGATGCAGTTGGCTTTCTGGGCTGTGAGCACACAATGCTGGCTCACGTTGAGCTTCTCAGCCACCAAGACCCCCAAGTCCTCCTCAGGGCTGCTCTCAATCCCTTTGCTACAAAACCTGTCTTTGTGCTCGGGATTGGTGTGACGCAGGTTCAGGACCTTGCACTTGGCCTGGTTGAACTTCATGAAGTTCACACAAGCCCACCTCTCAAGCCGATCTAGGTCCCTCTGGATGGCATCCCTTCCCTCCAGATCAAGTGTTACCTTGTTGAATTCCTATTAGGTCACATCCTCCCAGGCATCTTCATTTTCAGCAGTGGAGAAGATGCCTTTTGTGATTATTTGTGACAGGCATGATATTGATGTCACAAAGCCTGAGGGGAATAAAAGAATAAACACTTGGTATAAGTATGATTCAAGATTAATAGTTGCCTGGTGAAGATTCATGATAAAACATCCCATAAAGGCATTACTTGCTCACGCTGCAGAATTGCTTTAGCAGTCATGACTGAATGAAATAGAGCAGAAAGACGAAGTCTCATTTCAGAGGATGTTTATCTCACTTGCAGCCCTACCTCTGCTCCAGACATCTGGTGAAAAGTTGGAGGCTAAAGTGCTTCATTCTTAAGGTGAGATGAAGGCAGGTCTTTCGTGAGCGGTAGCTAGTCTTCTCACGGTACTATAGGTTCAAGGAGAGGAGAAATATTCATAGATATGTCTACGTATATATATATATATGAAATATTCATATATATAACTGTGTTCTGTGATAAACACATTCTTCACTGACTTACTGGGCTTATGTTTGTAAACAGAAACACCAAAATATCACAAATATCTGTCTGCCTCTGCTGTCAGTTATGGTTCTCAGAGGCAGCTGCAACAGATACTTCTGCTGAAAAAACCCCCGAAACCTTAGTACTCTCAGCGAAGGAAGATGTCTTTAGCAATCAAAGTGATTGGGCTCAGATGATTGTTTCTGCCAGCAAATGACAGTGATTAACACTTTGCCATTGCTTCTTAAATTTTTGAAAGTATGAATCTCTTTTGGTTTCATCTGTGTCTCCGCAGCATTATTCTCAGCAGCAGCTCGGTTTCTTCAAGACTCAGGAAGAGGAGCAATTATAATTGATTTCTGCAAGTATTGACACTCATTCACTCCCACCAGGAACTGAGCTGCTGCCAGAAAGTAAGAGCGGCATAAAATTTTGCAGGCAATAATCACAGCCTACACTTGCTCCTCTCTTACATCTGGTTCCTGGAGAAACTGAGGAAGTGTTGGCTCTTATATCTGATGCCTTAGACTCGTTTGGAACTTTTTGGTCGTGACCTAAAATGTGGGATTAGGATGGGAGAGGCAACGCTGCTGCCATATTTTCATCTTGATCTGAAAAACGCTGGTCCTGGAGTGGTGGTGTTTCAATTTCTAAACAAGGTTCAGCTGAATTTCAACAAGAGGACTCAGAGCACCATAAAAATTCTGAATCCGTTTGTCTCTTTTCTGTGATGGCACTTTGGTAAACCCTTTACAGATCAATTATAGGCAAAGCGAGAAGCCGACAAGGGGTTTCACTGCTTTTAAAATTGCTCAATTCTCTTTGAAATGCAGTAACAGATGTTTTTTGAGCAGGCACGTCGAGCTTTTATCCTACTTGTTTCCCTGCGCTGAGTCTGTCTGGTCTCCTTGGGCCAGGATCTCATCACATTTAGACTCTGAAGTTGGAAAGCAAAGATGCTCACATTTTAGCACTCACCAAACCACATCGATGTGTTTGGGGTTAAGGAAGAGCTTATGTGATAACAGTTCAGCAACCACTTAGATCCACAGACATCTGTAAGGTTAAGGAAGTGCTTAATCAGAGGCTTAAATGAGAGCGAGTGGGAGTTAAATAGACCTCTAGTTCTCAAGAAAAGAAACTTCCCGTAACTCTAATATATACTAAATGTTATATTTTTAACCATTCATTCCTAATACTTGGTTCTAATTTTGTTTCCACTCTGAGAAGCATAAGAACTAGATAAAC
>VZRU01009964.1:310677-359751 GCA_013398155.1 Pedionomus torquatus | reverse complement strand
GAAAGAAAGAACATTAGCGTTTCCACTTATTTTTGGAAGTACTCTGTTTAAAAAAAAAGAAAAAAAAGTTTTTTTGCATTGCCAGCTGTTAAAGAATGTGCAGATGTTGGAAACAGCCGGCAAGCTACTACCCTAGTGTGAACAGGAAACTCAAACAACTGTTAATTTTGCATCATGCACAACTTACACTTTTTTCTACTCTAAGATATAGATGTAATATAACTCTTTATGATTGCCAAGAGCCCCTAAACACCCGCAGAGTAACCTATTTTGCCCCACCTCTGTCCTGTCTGGCCAGTTTCTCTCTGGTACCCCTTCTCTGCCAGCTTCAGCTCCAGCATGTCTGCGGGCGCTGTTTCCAAGAGAACTTGTATGTCTCACGAACCACAAAAATAAGCATGTAAAAACCTGAAAAAAAAATAAATCCATCCAGCCTCACTCTTGCGCCTTCCAGGAGTGTCAAGCCAGCAATAAAGGGAAATGCCTTGGCAGTCCATGTAGTAGCCTTGTAGGTTTAAAAAACCCAGAGCATTGAATACATACCCAGTGCCATTTAGGTTCTCCCAAGCAGTGAAACACCTTGCAAATAGAAACCTTTATAATTCCACTTAGAGTTTGGGGCAAGGAGAAGTCCTCAGATCGAGAGTAGTCTTTACAGAATGAAGTGCGTAGCTGGGTCTAATTGGATATATTTCTGGTGACAAGGGAAGAAGTGTTGCAAGGTTAGGGCTTCATTGTATTGTCTAGGACATAGAATGTCAGCAATGCGTATAGTAGCGTTGGGTCTCCTCCATCCTTTCTCAGGAGGGCAATGCAGCCTCTGGTTACACGCAATATCAGAGCACAGTGTAAGCTGTCTTGTGATTTGCTTCTCAAGGGCAGGAGGGCTTTCCAAACAGAACATTCCTCCCTGAACTAATTCAGCAGATGTTTAATGCACTTAAATATATATGAATTTACCAAGAGCTGACAGTGCAGTAACACCAGGCTCAACCCTCACAAAGGGACTCGGTGTCCTTTAGCAGCAGAGAAGCCGAGTCAGGAGAAATTCCTGGGCCAGACTGTCCCACTGAGCATCATCTCAAATTGCTCTGACTTAAAACCAGCTAATTGCTAAGCATATAAAAGTGGCTTCTCATTATATCGCTGTTAAGGAATGTGTATAAACATGTGGAGGGAAATGGTTTCTTCTGAATCTTTGAAATGTAAAGCAGAGAAAGAAGCCAGAAACCTAAAGCTCCTGGAAACAAACTTCAGTAATAGGAAGTATGCTGGAAAGAGGAATGAAATCCATCTAAGTTATATTTGGCATCTCCTTGTCTTGAGTTATTTACAGAGAACCTATTATTTGACCCTCAGCCTCTCTTGAGTTTAATTTGCCATCACTGCCGTTGGCCTTTAGGCTGTGCTTTCTTCTGTCATGTCTTGCTTCCATAGGAACTAGGTTCAGCCTTCAGGAGTTCAAGTGCCATGAATTGGAAAAGAATCATGTTAATTACTGTCACTGAAAGTGCCAGTGCTTTCCTCTTTTCTTCCCCTTTGTCTTTGCAATTTCTTGGCCTTTTTTATGTGGCAAGTTTATGACACACAAAACTATCTCAAAGTATTCAAATCCTTATTTGTCAAATACCGAATTCCCCAAATATCTGTTCTTCTCCAAACAGATTAAAATTTGGTTGCACTAATTACACCCAATTCTTAAAATGTAACCTGGTTTTGCTGGGAAATCACCCTCAGAAATTTGTCTACTTTAGCCATCAGTGTTTTATACAGACAAATAACCTTTTCTAATGTGCCTATTAGGAAGTAATTATTAGACAAATCTGGGCATTAATCAAGCATGGTGATGGCATGTATTGATTTTGGCTGGCATACAGTTAAATTTCTTTCAAGTGGCTTGTATGAGGCTATGTTTTGGATAGAAGAAGAAAGGGGAGGACATTTGGAGGGAAGGCTTTGTCTTTCCAAGTAAACATTAGGTGTGATGGAGCCCTGTTTTCCTGGAGACGGCTGAACATCTGGCCAATGGGAAGTAGTGAATAAATCCTTATCTTGCTTTGCTTTGGTTTGTCCTGTAAAACTGTCTTTATCTCAACCTAGGAGTTGTTTTCTCACTTTTACCCTCCTGATTCTCTCTCCCATCCCACTGGAGGGCAGTGAGTGAGCAAGTGGCTGTGTGGGGTTGAGAGGTCTAGTGGGGTTAAACCATAACATGGGAGAAGAACATGTGTGAAAAGGGAAAAGAAAGAATATGATTTATTTCAGAGCAAGGATCTAGAGAAGTGTCTCTTACATTCAAACAGCATTATGCAACATTGTGGGTTCAGTGTCCCAGGTAGAAAATGTTTGCTGTCTGCAGAGCACTACAAATGGTATATATATAGTATATATATTTGTGGAAGATTAGTCGTTTGAGTGCCAGATATAAGTAAAGATGTGTGTGACAAAACAAAAGGAACACTACCCAGGAGTAAACCCGAGTGAAATGTTGAGCTCTTCAGATACATGGAGGTCAACCTTTACATTCAGTTATGAAGCTTTTATGTATACAGAGATTCTGCTACTCATCGAAACAAAATAAAAGACTGGAGGATATAACTGAATAGTCATTTGGGATTCAGAAATTTCTTCTGCTGTCTCTTTGGGAGAGAGAAAGAAGAATCAACTGTGAATATCTAATCAATCAGACATGTTTATGCCTAATTGTTAATGACAAGTTTTCCAACAAAAGTTGTAGCACACATCGAATTTGTGCAAAGGACAGAAAGAACAGCACAGGAGTGATGCAGAGAATGCATCAGGAGGTTGTTTTGAGCATCTGTCTCTCCAAACTGTGGTATTAGAACTACCTTCAAAGAATGGACACAAAGGTAAGGCAGAGGCAGTGGTCTCCTTTTCCAGCATCATTTGTAGATGCTAAATCTCTTCCTCTATCTTTTCAGTGGGGAAAAAAAAATACTTAGTGGAGCAAGTAGATTCAAGACCCTGGTCTTTTTCTTGCAGAAGATATTACCTCATCTCAGAAAGCCAAGTGAGACCTTGAATTTCAGGTTTTGGACTTCCTGTAGTAGACCTTGAGTAACCTGACCTGAGACAGCCCCCTTGAAGCAGGGGAATTAAACCTTTGGCTGCTACAGTCTCTGTAGCACCAGTTTCTCCATCACTCAGCACAGCCTGCTTCCTGAGTTCACAAATTAGCCGGCATCCTAGTGATGAAACACCGTGTGGCTCCCATGCTAATTGCAGACTCAATCAGTTTCAAGTGCAAGAGGCATTCTTCCACCTTCAGAGAGCTCTGAATGACAAGAATAATGTAGCAGCACAGGGCAAGATTACTCATGATTTGCTAACAAGAGCAGAAGAAATTACTGAACAGCAAGAGCCTTGAACTACAAGGTAGACATTAAGCCTGTATAAATGTACAAGAGCAGACACCAAGACCAGAAACTGAAGTCGCATTAGGTTCTCCTATCACAGATGGTATTTTATGTCCTTCCGACACAGACAAACCTCATCAGGAGAAATACCGGAGCCAAAAAGTCCTGCTGAGACATCCCATGCACCCACTTTCCCCTTTTGCTGTTGAGGTAACTGACGGGCTGAGCAGGGGAAAATGCAACTCACTCTTCTGCCTGTAGGAATGGCTTAAAAGGCAGCTAAAATACAAGGTAATGGAACTTATCTCTTGGGGAGAGCCATGAATAAAACATGTTTTTCTGTCTGCATGCATTTTCCCCAGATGCCCTTCAGAGAAAGATCCCTGTTACATATCACCATTTGGAGAGCAGAAAAAAGGACCTGGATGACCTTTTTCTGCTGGGAGCAGTAGCAGACAATCCTTCCTCAAAATAAGATGAAACCATTTCTGACCCATGGACCGAAGTTCAAAGGCAGAGGCTTTCAAACACATTTAAGCTAACAATTCCTATCTGAATGCTTAAGCCATTAAATTTAATGGGAGTTGATAACAATATAAATTAGTTACTGAATTCTTTTATGGAGCTAGACCTTGTTTTGAATATATTATTTCTATGTTCCCCTCCCCTGAAAGCCCGTTCATTTAATTTCAGATCACATTATTTTGCTGGAAGAGAAAAAAAAATAAAACCACCAGAAATTTGGAGAAGGGGAAATGTTTTGTTTCATTTTTTCAATTCAAATGTCTATTTCCCAGTGAGTTTTCTTCCCAAAGTTTGCCTAGATGTACCAAGAACAAGAAACAGAAAGAACACGCCCTTCAAAATGAAATTTTTAATTTGATTGAAAAGATTCTTCATTTGAAGGTTATGCTATTGGAGAAAAAATGTTGCAGGTTGGCCTTGAAACAATGGAAAAAAATGTTATTGTCAGTGAACGAAAGTATTGATTACTGACATAGATCTGCTGCTTATGGATAGAATAAAGCACAGGGATGAACCAGGTGGTTACAAGTCTAGACAAAGCGTAGCCACATTCTCCCGATGGCCGAAAGGAGAAGCATAGCAAATGGGGTCTCATCTTCAAATTGGGAAATATTCTCAGAGGCTTTAGGAAAACCTGGAGAACCAGCCCTTGACAACAGACTGAGAAAAACAACCACTGAGCAAAGTGCTTAACACTGCAGCATCCCACTTTCAATATAATTTCGTCCTTTAGTTATAAGTCTCACTGCTTATGTAGATGGGTTATATTTTTTTCCACCTGTCCTGCTTTTCTCATGAGATGCTGTAAAACTTAAAGCTCTCTTCAAACATCGTCTGTAGCTACTCACAGCACAGAAGAAAAGGCATATATTTCCCTAGCCCCATATCTTGTGATTCTCACCCAAATTGGCACCTTACTAGTCAGGGACCGGTGGCAAACAGCCGGTTTAAAGCAATACCCAGGCTCCTCTGCGATAGTCTAAGGTCCAGGCAATGATGGATGGTTCTCAGCACAACTATGGCAGAAGCTGTGACATCCTAAGACATGGTTCATCCTCACCAGACCCTGGATATTTACTGAGTTACTGAAGGGAGGGCAAAAACCCTCTGAAATTTTGTTCCTTCTTCTTCCTTCTTCCTTTTTTCCTTTTTCTTCTTTTTTTTTTCTTTTTTTCTTCTTTTTTCCTTTCTGAAAAGCTGCACCTTTTTCAAAGCTTTTTCTTTCCTTTTGGGGGGGGAAGTTGAAAAGAGAGGAGGGGGTTAAGGAGTGTTTTTGCTTATATATCTGAGTCTTTTTTTAAATACTAAAAAAAGAAACCTCAGTTTCTCAGTGAGAGTAAGTGCATTTTTACCCATGATTACACTTGCTTGAGGTTTGACCCTCTCTAGTGCAGCCTCTACAAATTATACACTAGGAAGGCAGAAAGTTTCTTTATTTATTGATCCATTTATTGTGGCTTTTTGCACTGCTGTGGACAAAAGAGGTTATCAAATCTGCAGCGTGAGAAAGATGGAGGGAGAGAAAAAAAATACATGCCATCAGATTCTCAAAAGATAGAAAAGAAACACAACCTCGTAGACCCTCCCTACCTCCACTACTTCTTCTGTGGGTGGCCTCTGCACTCTGCCCATGCGAGCAAAGCACCTTTAGAAATAGCCACAATGTCAGCACCTATGAGAATGCATCCAACGTTTATTATACACAGGAGCACGTGTGGATGTCAGGACAACACACCAGTTAATTTAATAGCTCAGAATGTCTTCAAATGACATCTAAGGTATTTAGAGACTCCAAGTCTGAGCCAGCTCAACCATCTTCTATCTCTTTGTACATTTTATAATCATTATAAAACTCAGAGACGCAGCCGGACTTTGCTCTCCTGAAGCAATAGAAGTTGTTTTTTTTTTATTTAGTATTTTTGCTGTGAAAGTTTTACAAAGGCAAGGCTCTGTTTGGGAATCCTTAGGTATGAGATAAACATATCAAGCATTAAGAAGGTTTTCTATGGCAACTTTCATCAAAGGCCGCGAGAGTTCCAAAGATGCAATAAGGTACTAGAAAAATATTTGGAAGCCTATGTGACACGTGGTTTGTACCATGGACATTATTTAGGTCACATTGGATAGAGCGTTTGGAAAAATAAATGAAGTTAGTTTTTCAGAAGAATCAAAATGTTCCATGGTGTCTGCTTTGAAGTAAACATAAGCTTGTTTTTTAAAAGAAAATAAATAGACAATAAAAACAATAGAATAAGGTGCTTTGTTTTTTCTACAAACACTTCTGTTATTTTCTGTTATGTTAGTCTGTTTCATCATGAAATACATGAACAATCGGCCCCCAAAGGATTTATTTTGGTTTGTGTGCATGAGAAAGTGTAGAGGGTTGGTGGTTTTTTTTCCCATTTTGTCCACCAAACCAGAAATCCCATTAGCGGCACAGTTCTTATCTTGGAGTCATGCAGTAGCTTGGGAGATATCACTTCACCTTCTCCGCTTCTTTATAAATCTCCTTAGATTGTAATTTCTTGGGATCAGAGCTGATTTGGTACCAATTTGTACCATCCCCACAAAAAATGTATACCCAATCTGCAGCAGAACTGCTTCTGTAACAAAAATAGTAAAATATTAAGAATAACGATAACAAATCCAGTGCCTGGGAATCAAACTTGATTAGGAGACATCCCTCAGTGTCACCTGCAAGCTGACCTTTGTCTCGAATGGACATGGATTTATTTATTTATTTATTTTTATTTATTTCTCACTGTCCCTTATTGCTGTGAGGCACAATTGGTACATGAGGGCTGCTGTTGGCAAGCTACCCATTAAAGTGGTCACTTCAATGTGCTGACATTTCAACGGGAAGCTTGCTCCCTGTGTGGCTCAACAGTTTAGATTTGCAGAATATCAGGCAGGGCTTTATAAGCTCGCCTGTCTCAACTGTTGGTGGCTTGCAGCAGGAGAAATGATGGGGTAGAATGTCTGACTAAGGGTTTGCTGTAAGGCTCTGTATTTTGTCAGTCTTCAAGTGAATAGCTTTAAATTATAATATATGCATCTGATCAGAAAAAATGTCACCCTTTTTTCCCAGACTAGAAATCTTTTTGATGCTTCCTTCACTTGTCCCATGGGTTTTGTGAAGATGATGATGTTGGCCTATTGACACAGAGAGAAAGGGCTTCTCACCTACCTGGTAAATACTAAATAACAGGATACTTTCAATCAATTTTTCCCTTTAGAAGCTATTTCACCATAGTCCTTTTCCTGAAGATGGGCAAGTAATAAAGACAAAGACAGAATCAAGTTAGGATTCCAGCCTTAGAGCGACTTTTCCCTACAGAAGAGGATAGATACAGCCTACTTCAGGGAGGTATAATGGAGGGATTGCATTTCCAGCGAATGATAGAGCCAAGAGCATAACCTTCCTCCTTGCCAGTGTGATAGGTACCAAGCCTCCAGCCTGTTTGATTATAGCTCCAGACTTTCGTTCAAATTAAAATTCATAATGATCCAATACGGCAAATGCCCCAACATTACTGAGTAGGGGAGAGATGACTTTTGACATTTGCCTATTTCTTATTACATGGTCTCCGCTGATCTTTTTATGAACAGCAAGTTACAGCGCATTGCGCTGTTTTCGGCACAGTGTTGAGAAACAGATTGCTTCCCAGAGACTATCTCTGACCTTGATGGTAGCAGCTCCAGGGCAGAGAAGCAAAACTCTTTGGAATTAAAGTCGCAAGCAGCCATATTAACAAGCATATGATTACAGTACAAATTGCCCTGAATAATTCAGAAAGAGTCCTATCCAAAGTTTGATGGTAATCAGTGCCTGGGAGAATATTATCAAGAATGAAACCTACTGTCTGGGCAAAACTGCTTTTCTTTTATTTCTCTTCTCTTCTCTTCTCTTCTCTTCTCTTCTCTTCTCTTCTCTTCTCTTCTCTTCTCTTCTCTTCTCTTCTCTTCTCTTCTCTTCTCTTCTCTTCTCTCAGCCAGAAGGGAATTAAAAATCAGAGAAGTCTCCACTCAATTCGCTATGTGATCCTTGTCACTGTTGCTTGCTAAACTCAAAATAACTGAAACAAATTCTGGCAGTCACCGAAGCAATTGTTTCTCTTAGAAGAGGAATGTTGATTTGTGCCTGTGGATATAGACAAAGGACTGCTAAAGCAAACCTCATCCAAATTTCAGATCTGATACTGAAAAAGCAGCAAGTCTCCCAGGTATTTGCTCAGTGTCCTCCTTTCTTCTTATTTTTACTTTTTTTTCGTCTTCTTTTTTTTTTCTTCTTTTTTTTTTTCTTTTTGAAATTGATTTAGAGCTACAGAAAAGCACTGTATTGTCATCCCCAGAGAGAGGAGTCTTTATTTACCCAGAGCAGAAACATGACACACTGGCAGCAGCTGTGTCTTGATGCAATGGGACCTCTGCTGGCACTGGTAGTCGAGATGTAGCCAAGCAGCAGAGTCACCACCCAGACTTGCACAAATAAAATGGCAATTAGTGCTAATGAGTTGCAGAAGGGGCATTGGTGTGTTAGGAGTTAGGCTGAGCCCACCAGCAGCAGGAGGGCTGAGATATCAGTGGTCTGGGCTGGCTGGAGGTGTGGAAAGAGTCCTGCTGTGCCCAAGTTGGGGCGGCAAGATGATGCTCTGGAAACCACAGGTCGGTTTTCAGCTCTGCTGCTGATCAGCCACGTGTGAGCTGGGATGAGTCATGGTGTCACTGTTGCCTCGTCCACCATCTGTGCCTGTCTATGTGCTTTGAACACTCCTTGGGGATGGAGCTGTCTTTTTTCCTTTTTTTTTTTTCCTTTTCTCCTCTGTGCTGTGCTTATCAGCAGGAAGCCCAGAGGCTTGAAGAAGATTCTGGGGGAGGGTCTGTATTGCAAGAATACATATATTCCTTGTAAAAGTCAAATAAGCCACAGAAATGCTATCTGATAACCTGCACAGACGTGTCACGGAATCTTTTCGGACCCCTTGGGAAGCATCAATATTATCTTAGGAGAATCTTTCCTCCGAGTCACGTACAGGCATCTGCAAGGTCTCCAGATACCTCCCTCATAGGGAGACAGCACTCAACACAGCTTAGACGCTCTTTGCAGAGCTCAGATGGTGCCCAAATTGTTTCTGGTGAAACCTTGCTGCTATTGCAGGGGCTCCCTGACACCTTTTTGTCCTCCCTACCCAGCCACTCATTACAAGTAGGAGAACAAGCTGGGTTTTTTTTTCAGGATGACTGGCAGCTCCAGAGACAGATTTTTTGAGTTCTTGACATAAATGCGGAAGGGGAAGGAATAAAGAAAGAGAAAGAGAAAGCAGCCGAATGGGTATGTTTGCAATGAAAGTGCCAAGCGCCACAGCATGAAAGAAAGTTTTGACAACCTGGACTGATGGTAGGAAAATGGAGACAAAGGTGCCTGTATTTGTGAAGGGTGAGAGCTGCTATAAACAGACAAGCAACCCTAAGCAGGCTTCATTCAGTGATTAGTACAAGATTTCCTTTCTGCTCTGCATCTATATGTACAGCTGTACGTTTTCACTGCCAACAAGGCAGAGTGCTAAAACCTGGAGCTCTTAGAACATAATTAATTTAATAATTCTAATGGTTTTAATTCCATTCATGTTTCTCGTTCCCATACTGCATTTCCCTCGGTTTGGGCTGTGAAATGAGACACAGTTTGGTTGATTTTGTTTTGCTTTTGTGGCCAGCTTCACTCGCTGGTCCTCAAGCCTAGACATTGCAGTATTGAGTTGTCCAGGCTAAGACTGTCTAAATCACCTTATTCCTTGATCCACCTTGAGGAGAAACACTCTGATCTAATTATCTGAATTTTCCAATTAAAATTTAATTTTACAGAAATCACTTTTCTAATTATTAGTCTCCATTGGAGTTAATGTCCAAGACTCAGTTCAGGCTCACTTTGCTCCCTGCATTAAGAGCATCTTGTCAGAGCCGCTTTGGGACTCATAACATTCACCAGAAGTGTAGACTCTCTCCCACTCAGCCAAAGTTTTCAAGGTTTAAGTGCAAAACTTAGCTCATGTACCCAGCCAGAGCCAAAATCTGGCAGGGGAAAACCAAGCAACTGCATGACCAATTTGAAATGAAGTGTCTTGAATAAGTGTTTCATTTAGAGTTGAGAAATCACTTCTTATGTTCTAAATTAGATTAAAAAAAAAAAAACAACTATGCAAGACTCACATGATATTACACCTTGATTAAAAGTCAATGTATTTGTTTTAATAATAATTGCAGTTTTTAAATGTGAAATAACTATTCTGGACATAAGCACCTGGTAGCTGTCCCAGTGGATCCAGTGATGGATGGAGTCCAGAATCTGCCTCAGCTACTGCCCAGTGTTAGATGTCTTAGGGGGAGGGACAGGAACTCTGAGTTTGGAGTTACACAGACGATTGTCCTGGAGACACCCATGTAGCTAATATTTCAGGCCAGTTTTGCTACTGATAAACTGACTGAGTTTCTGTTCTTGTGATCCATCCATCTACCCACTATGACAAAGCATCCTTATTTTCTATGGAAAAGGCCGAATTCTGCCTTGGTAAACAAGTCTTAGGTGTCCTGGTATCCACAGGGTGCAATGCGGAGCCAAATACATGATATTGGTAGCCTACTTTAAGCTTTAAAGGCTTATATTTGAAATCTGAAGTTGTCTGATGGAATGGATGACAAAAACAACCTGGTTGACCCATGCTCTTCATTCCTCCCAAAGAAGTGGAGAAGGAGAAGGGGGATTTTTGCACAAAGGCTGCTATCAACCTGGAAAGAGAGGGGATCATAGCCAGCTGCACCCTCTTTTAATTAAGTGAAAGTATTGTGTTGACCAGTAAATATTTTCTGCTTATAGGTCAAAGCAAAGAGCGGGAGACTGAATTGTTAACAGCACCGAGACTTGCTATAAATAGTGGCTCATAATTATTTGTGAAGTCCTTGTGGAAGAAGAGAAGGGCAGGGCTTGCTTTGAACAAAGGAGACGTTCTCACTCAGACTTTCAATTTTTTCTTAATAATCAATTTATGTAAATTTAAATGCATTACATATGCATGTTTAATTTTGCTGCTCATAATGATGACAATTGCAATTAAGCTCCCTGCTCTTTTGGCAGCAGCAATAAGACAGGATATAAATAAAAAAATAATGATAATAATTTATGTTTCCTGTGACCTTTTTAAAAACTTATGGGTGAACTGGAAAACTGATCTTTTAAAAATCTGGTTTTGGTAACATTTTAATAGACGCTTGTGTTTTTCAAAGTGTTTACGTGTTGCCTTTGGAAGAGGAGAGGGGTTAAACATCCAAGAAATCTGCTCACAAAGAGAAAGATTAATCGTGGACATGAAATATCTTCAATTGTTTTAATTATAATGACTCCAAAAGGTTGAGACTTCCGTTGCCAATAAAAACCAACTTCTGCATTTAAAGCAGCGATACAGGAAGATAAGACCTTTTTTCTTACCGATACCTAATAGAGTTCATTCTTCAAATGGAGCTGTAAACACAAAAAGGAGTCAAACTTACTTAAATTTAATGGAGTGGGTAGGGTTCTGACCATAATTTTATGGTTGGAAACACAGATTGGCTGGATTCTTATATGTTAAAATGATTATGTAAAAGTATGCGTGAGGGAGAGGTTCAGGAAGATGAAAGGGAAGGAAGAGAGGAAGGAACAGTATATTCACAAATGGCAGAAGTTCTCCTGCAGGCCATGGACAAGCCAGGGTGAGCAAGGAAGAGGAGGAGGATGTCCCTGTTCACCCAGTAAATGCCATGCTCTTGAGTTTCTCCAATTTAAACATTCTGTATTGTATCCAGTTTCAGAGAGCTGGATGTGTCAGGGAATAGTGCATTCTGGTTTGGGTCAGAACCTTGTCTGGTACAAATGGAAAAATGAACTTTTGTACCCAGGACTCTGCCCTGTTCATTCCAGATATTTCATGCTGTGGGTTTTTACCTGGGAGACAAACACAAGCATCCAAAACAAACAAACATTTTTTGGATTAGGCAAAGTGAGTTACGTCCTCTAATGGAAACAAATTCGTTGAGATGAGAGGAACGAGACTAACACATTGATTCCTCATCTACCTGCTGACATGGAAAATTACCCGTTTCCAGCAGATCTTTCATCTGCTAATTATCCTCATTGATTTTGGATGGGGAAATGTAGTAGTTGAATTCAGTTCCGTTCCACAGCACATTCTGCCAGCCAGGGCCTGCTTGCACTCTGACATACAGAACAAAGGGAAAAAAGAGCCAGGAATTCAATTTTCCTCTCCCTTCATGCTCTTCCCCTTGGTATCTGGGGACGGATTTCCATTTAGAATCATAGAGTCGTTCAGGTTAGAAAAGACCCTTGGGATCATCAAGTCCAACCATCGACCGCACTCTACAAAGCTCTCCCCTACGCCGTATCCCCCAACACCACATCTAAATGACTCATAGCAAGTGGTGGTTCATTTAAATTGCAGGAATAATTATTTTTTATTGTTTTGCATGAATTGCATATGACACCGACACACAGAGCTAGAAAAATCCAATGGCCTGTGTGCAGTAAAATGAGAGGAGAGGCAGCTAAAGAGGGGGGAAGCCAGCAAGATGAAGTAGAGGTAAGGAAGAGACACTTTACACAATATTGAGTAGTTTCAGCAGGCTGCTCCAGCTATGGTTGAAAAGTGAGAATAATAAACCATTAAACTCATCATGATGTTATTTTATTTTGTGCTGTGTGCTTTTGGGCAAAGGTTGCTCAAAACTTTTTCTGAGATACAGTAACACTGCTCAGAATAAAATAACCACTCAAGCTGGTGCAGAAAGCAGCACTATGAAAAGCACAGTGGAAGAATGCTGGAATATTCCTTATTGGTTAATATTAAATTTATTGGTAAGGAAATTTCATTAACCAATAAAACCCAAGCCCTGTTTCTTCAGCAGCACAACAGTGACAAAGTGAATCTAGTGTAGTAAAATGCCAACCTATTAGGAAAAATATCATCTCCTGAGCTTTATGGCTGCAACAATTGAGAATTAGTAGCATTAATTAGCCGAAGCTATTTGTTTTACAAATTACAATTGCATGTCTAATCCTGGTAACTTTCTGTCCCTAAGGAGTTGCTGTAGCTAAGCTCCAGAGTAGGAGCAGAGATTGAATGAACTTAACTTCTGGGAGAATCTGAGAAAAAAAAAATAGGCAAAAAAAAGCACACAAACTGTTATTCTTCTTTCTCTCCACTGCAAGTGGTTTTGCAGTCCTTTAATCATTCCCACTGGTTCAATCCAGCCCCTTCTCTTTATACATTTTCTGTCTTCAGCTTGAGTTTACCAATCAAAAGGTCTGTCTCAAGGAAACTGTGCTAGTGATTTGCGTAAGGGCATCACTCAGTATTCCACTCCTTGTGCATACTAATGTCCTGTTTGACATCTTGACTTATAAAATGGGGAACACCTTTAGTACTCTCCACCTAAGATAATTCTCATAGCTCCTGTTACAAGCAAAGGAGATCTGGTTGGTAGAATCCTCTACTACTTCTGACCAACTTTGAGAAGTGCCAAATTGCACAGCGAGACTGTGGAGTCTTTATCCTTGGAGACAACGAAACCCAACTGGACACTGTGCTGGGTAACCTGCTCTAGCTGACCCTGCTTTGAGCGGAGGGGTTGGCCTAGATGATCTCCAGAGCTACCTGCCAACCTCAATGTTTCTGTGACAATGACTACTTAGAAGATTTTTCTAATAGTCCTTTGTGTGTGACCTCGCTGATGGCCCTTTGCAAACCAAAATGCCTGATACTATAGAGCTTCTTTTCACACTTTCCTGGTATCCTCGAAGAATTTTAAAGGCTCTGATGCATGCTGAGGAAGCCACTCATTGCTTGTCAGCCCTTTTGTGGTGCTTGTGGGCCTGTGAGCTCTTACTCTAGGTCAAATGTGAAGTAATTTTTCCTCAATGGAACAGAGCTCAGATAGCTAGCTTGAATTAGGTGTCTTTTGGAATGGGATACGAGCACCCAGAACCAGGTACCATGGATCGATTGATGTGTCCCTGTCTGTATGTGTCAGAAGAGTAGTAAATTACCATTGCCCTTAGGAAATGAAACTCATAGTACATTACATTATACATTTTAATATACTTGTTTTTTTCTCTATTTGATGATTATTTCAACCCATATGCTAGGCAAAGCCCTGGGATTTGCTGGCTCTTTAGTTCCCAGAATCTTTGTTCAGGGCAGAAGCTAAAAAAACATAAATGCATTTAAGAATATAATAGAGATTGATATTCATGTTGGAATATTTGTAGTGACAACATACTGGAAATAAATTCTAGAGGAAAAGATATGGTATCAAGACCCAAAGAATTTGAGTCTTATTTTCAATTGGCCACTGGCTTGTTTTCTGACCTTCAAGTTTCACATAATCACAGAGTTTGCTTGCTACATTCTTTCTACAGGTTGAGAATAATCCAAAGTATGAATTCTACCGCTCTTCCTGAAGCGTTCAGCATTTCTGAATAGGATGTTGGGTTGGAGGAATATCTTATGTGGTCCAAACGTCTTTAATCAGAAACAAATCACCATCCCGGCTTCAAGTGTCTCCCATGAAACTTGTTCTAATAAAGCCTCTCACTTTGACAAAGGAGTGTGTAATATTTCTCTTGTAGCTCTGTGTAAGGAAGTCAACAACTTCCCTAGATACATCAGGAAAAGAAATTATTTCACGAAGAGCAGCAATATTTTCAAGCTGATTTATGAGCTGTTTTTTGCTAGTGAATGTCTAGCCTTGAAATCTACTTGAAAGTGATATTTTTTTTGGCTGTTGTTGATAAATGCCTTACTATCATAATAAAGTCCACAGAAAACAAGGGAACATCTAAAATCTTGGACATCTATTGAACAGAGGCAACACTCCACATCCATTTCAGTAATGATATATGACTCAGCCGTATCGTGATGTATCTGAACTCTATGTTCTTAAAGAACGATTTTAATGTTGACATACACTTATGGAAAACTGCTTCTAGCTGTAGTTTGTTAATTGAGAGTACCTGTGCTTTCATGTCTGACCACATAACCCAGGGGTAACAACAGCAGACAGTGCACTTAATTTTAATTTAAAGAAGTTAATGTTTTACTTTCACCTTAGGTACACGATGGCAAGTAGATCACTGAATATGGGCACGTGGTAACGTCATGCAAAGACAAGTTACATATATATTTTATCTATATTGAAAGTACAGGGTATGTCTGAAGAGCTTTTAAGATATCCCAATCAAAACACGAAAACAGGAGCTTAAGCTTTGCATCTAAGACCAGCCACACTATTTGTGTCTCTAAGGGGCACCCTGGGAATCTGAAACCGATGGGCACACCAATTCCTTCGTGGGGAAAAGGACACAGGTTATTCTTTGAGGCCTGATGACATGTTGACCTTGATTCTGAGAGAAAATTTATTTCCACAGCCATATATCCTCTTCTTTTGCATTTCTTCAAATATCTTCCTCAAATATTTCATATCTTTTAATAATGTTTATTATTATTCTCATGATATAGAAAAACTTGGGGGTTTTAGCTGTTCTTGGACTGATTTAATATTATAGTGGTAAATGAGGTATGAATGAAGAAGAAAAAATTCTTTATGACTTGGATTTCTAAATTTTTGTTAAATGTTTTAACTTCAAAGCACGGTTAAAAACATTTGTTTGGCATTTGTTGGTTTAAAAAATACCATTTTTATAGAAAATTCCAATACTTTTAAAATTTTATTTGTTAAAAAATGTATTGGAAACAGAAAATATCAGGGTATTTTTTTCACTTTAAACCCAAGGCTATTTCTGTAAACAAAATATTCTGTTTCTTCTGGGAGGTTTGTAGAAACTACCATCCTATGACAAATGTATTTGACAAAAGGCATACACAGTCAAATCGCTGAAATATGCCTGCAGATGTAAACTCAGCATAAATTAATTCCATGTTTTCATCTGAAATTTATCAGAGAAGAACTATATGCTATCACATTCAGCAGAGCTGCAGCAGAAAAAATGCCATTTAGGATTAAAGATGTTACTCAAAAGGTATGTTACTTGGTGGCAGGAACATTGCCATTGGTTTGGACCTTGCCTAGGAGAAAGGGACCCTGATTCTGAATAGGGTTTCAGCATATTTCTGTGTTAGAGGTGATAATAAATGTTTGTGCTTGTGAAATTAAGCCACACCTGGCTCACGATGTCTCTAAATATGGTGTGAGAATGCTTCAAATTATTGATTGATAGATAATACGTATTTATGTTTTCAAGTCAGATGGGATCATTATGATCTAAGTTGTTTTCTTGTGTAACACAAGCCAAAATACTTCCATTCAGTTATTTCTGTTCCCTAGAGTGTGCATCACAGGTCTCTTGTCTTAATGTAAAGGTGAGTGAGTCGATTGCATCTCTGCGGGTGGTTAATTATTTCCCTGCTGAATGTTTGGTTTTTATTTATAATCTGAATTTGTCTTGTTTCAAATAACAGCTCCTGTATTTGACCATTTCATTGGATCTTGGGCTCTGCAGGATACCAAGCCTTCATCCGTCAGCAGTCTTTTCTCCTGCCAGTGAAGAAATCTTAATACACTCTTATAGACCTTAATCAAGTTACCTGCTAATCTCCTCTTTAACATTTTCAATAAGTTTCACACTCTGAGGAAGCTGAATTACAGTTTTCTAAGCCCTTTCTAGGAATCTAATTTTTTTTTTCCCAGAGTGGATTTTAAAAGTGTTTCCACCGGTGCCACATATTATCTTTGGATTATTAATAGCTGTTTTCTGTCTGACATTCTTCAGTGATTATATTTATCACCGGATTGCAGTTTGACTTGAAGAAATGTGCTAAACAGCCTACTGAAGATCAGGGCAAAGCAGATGTGCTCTGCTTTTCAGGTTAACTTCCCCGGTCCTCTACTAGCACATGCTCTGAACGCACCTATGGTACATTAAATACGTCCTCACATGCTTCAGCTTAAGATCTCCATGACAGTCCTGTGAGGTAGGGTGACAGTGTTATCCTTTTTTACTAAGACAGAACGGAGATAGAAGCAAACTAAAAATAGACCCTGACCCTTGAAAGGTATTTATGTAGAAAAAAAAGACAGCACATTGGAAAAGCTAATATACAAGACTTAGCAAGTCTATAATGGGGAGAACTGGTACATGTCTCTCAAGCTCAACCCACAGTGCTATATAATCATTAAGGGGAAAGAGCATGGGTCATCAGAGCAGTAACGGACGGTACTGTCCATCACACAGGCATTCCTGAGATGTATTGTGCATGTCTCAGCCATGCTGTAATTTCACGTTAGGACTGGACCTGGGCACACGTTGCCCCACTTCCCTGCACCTCCTTTGCTCTCTAAGGTGCCTTCAGTCCCTGGGAAGCAAACGTTGCACTGTGAAGTAAGATAGAATTATGATGTGATTGGAGTAAATAAGAACAGGGAACTCAGACTGCCTCCATACAACAGTTTAGGTTTATCTAAATCCTCCAGAAAGAGGTGGTCTGAAACCCAACCTGGAGAAGTACTATTTGAAGGGACCATGTCATATCCTACATCCCATCTTTTACCAGAAATCTGCCACACTGCAAATTCATTTTTTCCTGTAGGTGTCTCCAAGGCACCCATATCACCCAAAATTTTAATGCTTTTGGTCATTGAGCCCTTATACAACACTTCCAGCCTCCCCTTTGACAGAATGGCCTGGGAACCTCTTCTTGATGTCAGACCTCTGAGGAGCCCATTCCTTTACAGCTTTTGGATGTCCTGTCCAGATACTGCATTCTCTAAACCCCTCTTCCCTCCCTGAAGTGGTTCTATTCAGTTTTCAGGCTTAAAGTAACAAAATCAAACATCTGTAGCAATGTGACTCAAACAGCCAAATGCTATTTCAATTTTTGATAAGGACATTTGAACTGATACGGGGTGTGTAGCTAAGAGTCTCAGATGGTACAATTCTGATTTCATCCTTTGAAGGTTTAGTTCAAGGAGTTATTCATTTCCAGACAGAAGTTATTTAAAACAGCTACAGTAACATCACAGATGCTTTGGCCACATTGAACTCTACAGGTTAATTCAATTCAGAGTTTAAAAGAAAAAAAAAATAACACAACCACATTTCAAATCAATGTGTGGTGGTTTTTTTAAGCCTGAAACTAGGATTCAGGCTTGAAAAAAAAAAAAAAAAGTGCATAGATTACTTATTTAATTGAGCCTTTTCAGTCAGCTATTGTTTCTACTTCTGTAGGAACAATCATAAAGCACTGATGAGCTTGTCAGAGGGTTGTTTAGACTGGTTCAAGGTCATAAAACAAAGAGTCAGGTGGGGGAGTCATTGTGGGGGAATGTAGAGTGAATATCAGTGTGAATATCACATTAGGCAAATTAAGCTGGCAAATTGCATCCAAAGAAAAAAGATGAAAGCTTTAATGCTGCCAACAGTTAAAATAGACTGATTCTGAGATAAATCTCACTTTTAGAAAGGAATGAGCATGCATCTACTCAGTTCCCTTAGGTTTCTTTAGTTTCTAATCAGTAGAGCTTACAAACCTGCACACACGCTGAGACATATCCATGATCCAGCAAGAGCTTTAATCCCCTCATTCAATACCTTTATTTTATTTACAGCCCCAAAGAATGTCTTGAAATGCCTTTTTTCTTTGTTGTAGAGAATGTCAGAGTAACTTCTAGAATGTGTATGTATGAAGTATCACATAGCTCTGAGACCACAATGAAAGACTGAAAAATATTCATGTCCTTGAGTCCAAAGACAATGAGGAACAGAGCAGCCTCCAGTATGGCTTTAAGACCTAAAGAAACCAGACAGAGTCCTTTAGGAACGCCTTCTCATTATTCCAAAGGCATCACTTCCAGATCTGGGGAAAGGTCTGAATTTATTTGAACTTTTTGGAAAGCTTTAGCAAGAAAGAAGTGATTGAATGTGTGAGTTCATTGTTCTAAGCAGTTGCAGGTGAAAATGCTTTTTTTTGTTGTTGTTGTTGTTGTTGCTTTATCCTACTCATTTTGTCCAGAAAAGAAAAAAAAAATATTTTTGAAGAACTGTGTAATATCATTTAAAATATTATTTCACTTGATTAATTTGAAAAATAGATAATAAGATAAAAAACTATTTTTTCTTTGTTTGGCAGAATGAATTTTAGGTAAATGAGAGATACATTATTGTACTAACTCAGGCAAGAAAGTAAAAAATACAAAATCTTTTTATTTCCTGTTTTTTATATGGACAAATCAAGTTTATTTTTCATTTACAGAATGTGAATATATCTACAGTTTGTTACTATGAGTCAAACAGAAGATCTTCTGACAATTAGAGTTCTTATGATTTTATGAACATATTTGCAATAATTAACTCCACCTTCTTACCAGGGAGGTGGTACATCCCTGGCTAGATCAAAAGAACTGTGACCAGCAGGTCAAGGGAGGTGATTCTGCTCCTCTGCTCTGCTCTGGTGAGACCCCACCTGGGGGGTCCTCAATTTTGGGGTCCTCAACACATGAAGGACATAGACCTGTTGGAACGGGTCCAGAGGAGGCCTTGAAGATGCTCAAAGAGCTGAAGCACCCCTGCTGTGAGGACAGGCTGAGAGAGTTGGGGTTGTTCAGCCTGGAGAAGAGAAAGCTCTGGGGAGGCCTCATTTAATTTTAGTTTTGCTTAAGTCATCCCTGAGGACATAGGATGTGTTTAAGTTCCTTATATGATCTTAAAAGCAAGAGGCTCATTTTCTTCTGAACTGTGACCTTAATGCGCAGGCCTCTTTGGAACTGTGCAACAGTTAGACTTCTGTGGGTAAGGATGCATTTTCTGCACCATAAATTAATTTAACAGAACGATGACAAATTTTCAAAATAATGAAAGCATCAACATCTTCCAAAGAATAGCACTAAACTTAACTCATTCTGATGTTTAAACCAGGAGTACGTATTTAGCTGGAAATAAGTTATTACAGTGCACTTGTCAGTGGTGATGATCTCATCTTAGCTGGGCAGTAAGCAGGCTGTTAAATGATTTACAAATAGCAGGAAAGCTGCAAAGCCTGGCTGGTAAAAAGAGAAGAAAGGGATGATGAAAGCTTTAGGGTTCAATTCTCTATGGTCTCTGAGATATGATGCTAATTCAATATAGTACAAAATACTATTCAAATTCATTAGCATCAAACTAAGCAATATGCAATCACAGCCAAGTTCACAATTAGCATTAATGATATTCTCAAAGTGGGGAGAAAAAATAGAGGATTGAGTTTTACACTACAGACAAGATAATACGAGGAAAACAATGCCAGGGATTAGTGTCTAAGATAGATAGGAATTTATTTCTGGCGTGTTTACAAGTCCCAGATCATGAGGAGCCTGAAGTTAACACACAGATGGGACGTTTCTGTCTGCAAGACATTCACATCCAGCTTCTCCTAGTTTCACCTGGTCCTTGGTAGATACAGTCGAAGTGGAACTGAGGGCAAAGCTGGGGTTCTTCAAAAATACCTCTGCTTTGTCTTATAGTCCAGCTCCTCACCACACCTTTGTTAGGAGCTTTTTGGAGAATGAAATGTTCAGGCTCTGAACGTTTATCAGTGAGCAGTGATAGGAGAAGAGGTAGTGGTTTTAAATTAAAAGAGGGGAGACTAAGATTAGATTTTATGAAGAAACTCTTTACTGTGAGGATGGTGAGGCTCTACAAGAGGTTGCCCAGAGAAGCTGTGGATGCTGCATCCCTGGAAGTGTTCAAGGCTAGGTTGGACGGGGCTTTGAGCAAACTGATGTAGTGTGAGGCGTTTCTGCCTGTGGCAAGGGGGATGGAACTGATCTTTCCAGCCCATTTGATGGTTCTATAAAAATCAGCCCCATTGATGTGAGGGTTAATGAGTTTTTAAACAAAGAGCTATGCAGTTCAGTCCTCATTTTAAAACTCTTAAGGAGTTAGGATTTTATCGTATGCCATGATACATTATTTCAATGACTGATTGCCCTCCTTCTTACAAGTGGGGGTTTCCATTTTAGTTGGTTTCCACCTTCACTTTAAAAGTATCTTTTCTTTTATTCCTTGTGAGGGCCTTTCTTTTTGCCTGGTCTGATTTTATCATCTTATATCCTTATATCCTCAGATCATGAACAGGACTGTATAACCCAGAAATGGGCTCTGTCGTGCCATGGGTTCAGATGGCATAAATTCCTAAACTCCTGAACAGTGGTGTCGGCTGGTGAGGTGACACCTTATGGAGTAGGAGGTGAGGGATTAGGAGTTGTGTGTGTGTAGAGATATATTGAAGAAACTTGGTCCTTTCTGTCAAAGCATTATGTAGGAGACGAATTTTATATAGTTACACACTTTGACCACAAGGATTTGTATTTTAGTGATGTTACTTGCGTAGAATCACTGCTTTTCAGTCTGCCAGCACCTATGCATAATTTACATACTTTTCCTTAAGTAAAGCCATTCATCTTTTCTGACCCACTTCAAACTAGCTGGCTGGCAAAGCGTTTGATTGCACAGAAATAACACACATTTGCTGACGACACTTTGATCCAAGCTCTGCATGATGAGATGTTTAGTGTGTGCCAGAATTGACCTAACATTACTTAGACATCCAGAGAGGATTATTATATCAGGCACAGCACCACATAATGCACCTGCATGGCACCTGGAGAGGCAGTAGCTGGATTTGAGGGAAAGATTCTTACAAGCCTTTTGCAACTCTTCACAAGTTGCAATTCTTTTTATGTGATCAGTAAGAGAAATTGCTATTCAGACTAGTGTTGTGCACCCCAAAAAACCCACCCTGAGAGCTGTGAAGCTCAAAACCAAGGTGGTCTCATCCCAGAATCTGAAAATGACACTTACATTAATTAAGACTTTAGTCTGGAAGGAGAACCCTCTGAGAATATTGTGCTTTTTAAAGCAATACAAATCTTCCAGTGCTGAAGAGAGCAGAAATCTTTACAGAAATTTTAATAACATTAGATGGGAGTCTTGAATGTGATCAAGACACCAGCAGTACATTTTCCACTCTGACAAAACTTCTCTTTCATGATTTCAAAATGTGACTTTCCTTTTCATTGTAAAAAAAACACCCAAACATCAGCCCCCAAAATCACAGTGACAGGAAACTGGATGTGTTTTCTTTTCCCTTTTATTAATTATTAGATGGCTTAAATGATTTTTTAAAAGAGTAAAAAGAACTCCTGGGTGAACAGCTGTCTCAAATGTAGAGTTACTATGGACATTTACAGTCAGTTACTAGGAAAATCTCTAAAGCTCTTGGTACAGAACATTTGTTTCTGACAAATCCAAGGTAAGATGTAATTTTAATTTCAAATTTTGAAAAGACCAAACACTCATTTTTATTTGCAGTGTTCCCACCTTCCCTGCTTTCTGAGAATTTATTGTTTTGGGAAAAGTTTCTTAGTTACAAGGCAACTTAGTTGTCTCCAGTATGACAGCACACTTGTGACAGTAAAACAAATAACTTATCCCAATGCTTCAATCCATCTTTATGGCCTTTTGCTAAGAAGATGAACCAATAAATCAATTTTCTGGGGCATCTTTTTCACATCTATTCACCCTCACCCACTACCTTTAGTAAAACGCTCACCTCATTTTAGGATGGACTGAGTCACCCTCCAGGAATGTAATTTTTTATCTCAAAGTGCCTTGGACCTAGACAGCAGATTAATATTCATAGAAAATCATAGAAATTCAGTACTAGAAATTTAGATTCATAGATGCAGCACTCTGGAGGAGAACTCTAAAAGACCATCTCTTCCATATTTCTGACCTGAGGGAGGGTCAAACTTTATCTAAATAATTCTTGACGTATGATTGACTATCCCATTCTTAAAACCTGCAGTGAGGGCAGAAGGAGATTTCACGCTCACAAAAGCAGGCGTGGTGCACTGGGCAGCTGCCTTTGCTGGTTGGAAGGTATTTTTCCCGATGTCTAACCTAACAAGCCTTCATTGAACCAAATAATTGTCTGCTGAAATGGCAACAGGAATTCCAGGTACGACGACAACCTTCGTTATGCAGAATGAAGAGAAACTTGACTGAACCCACCATGGCCTGAGATGTGCTTTGGATTTCTGGGTTTATACTGTACTTCCACTCAGGACAGTTTACCAAGGGTGAATCAGGAAGAAGATAGTTAAATTCTTTAATCTGTCTGAAATGTTTAGATACCTATTTGTCTTAGCTACTAAGCTACACATCTCTCGATCTAGTGTTCCTGTAGAAGCATGACAATATAGACAGTATTCTCTGGATGTCTTCCTGCTTTTTGATATGGAATTGGTGTTGTTACCAACACCAGCAGGGCTTGAAAAGTCCTAGCTACAAACCTGTGGAGGTCTCTAGTCTCACAGCCCACTCAAAGTGGGAATATTACCAGCACTGGGTAAAGACAGAAGTGGTTGGGCTGTTATTGCCTCTCATGCCCTTTGGTCCAGCCAACTTGCAAGCTATCTTACAGTCTTCCTTTGTAGCCCCCATTTCCAAATGAATATACTGGGGGTGATGGCATTGGAAGCCTTAGTAAGTCAAAATATGTACAACCATCATTAGCAGAGTTACTTGCACATTTGCAGAAAGGAATTAAGCTCTTCAAGAATAACCTGCCCTTAGTAAACCCATTTTTCACTGTTCCTGGTTACCACTTTTTCCTTCATGTGCTTGGACATGGATGAGAGGAATATTTGCATTTGCTTTATTGTATTTCCAGACATGGAGATGAGACAGACCAGCTTCCAGTTCCCTGGTGACTCCATCTTCATTTCCTTCTCAAACTTCATCCAGCATTTGGACTTCTCACATTTTACTGAAAGTCCTTAACTCTGCTCTGGTACTTCTTTACCGCCTCTCCTTGTTTTCATTCTGTACTATTTCTCTGTGTTTAAGGTAATTGAGAAGTATCTTATTTAGCATCAAGATTCTTCTGCTGAACTTTCCAGACTTCCTGTGTAGTGGGACATTTATTCCTCAGTTGCTTCTGTAAAATCAGTTAATTTTTTTTGCCTTTTCCCCTGTTGAATTTTCTCAGGGAATTCTGCCTAGGATTTCCCTAATAAGATTGTAATCTTCTTCTTAAAAACCCTCTGGGTTCCTCTGCTTGCCTCCCCAGCCTTCCACTTCATCAACACAATGATCTCGGGTCCACTGTTGTGGCCACGTTTGCCATCAGTTCTTCCCTGTTTGTGATAAGCAGCTCAAAGACAGCGCTACGCCTGGTCAACCCCTCTGACATTTGTATTAATAAACTCTGATCAACACCATCTAGAACCTCCCTGTGGTGTTCTCACAATGCTACACAGCGTTTTTGTCAGATGACTGGGTGGGTGAGAACAGCCTCCTCGAAGGCAGGGAGCAATGTACCAGTTTTCTAAACAAAGCTCTTCCAGTCCAGGCAGCTGCTTGTGTTTCACAGCTGTTTTCTATAGAAATGAAAGTCCTTGTATTCCAGTCTCTGCTTGCTTCAAGTGTCTCAGTAAATAAAAGCTAGATAAAATATATAGAGTGTCACTAAGATGATTCTTTCCTTCTGACTTTACCTCATTTGCCTCCTTGTACTCTTCTTAAAGGAAAAAAATGAAGCATTACTCTTTACCCATAGGTATTGATACTGTGAACAAATGGGTGTGAGAATGACTATTCACATGCCTCCAATTCAATTTTTCCTCCTCTGCCTTTCTTGATTTTTCATTTTAAGACAATGAATTTGGGTTCCTTAAATCTAATGTCCTTGTTTCACCGTATTTTCTTTACGTTTGGAAGAGTCTGTATCCATTTGGTATTTAAACTATGAAAAACAACAAAACGAGAAAAGTCATTGGGAACTTCACATATATACAAACTTATATAAGATACAGATGCAAACTGCACTGCATATATTCCACAATGTAACACAGGTTATGTCTGGTGTCTCTGTTGACTTCACTGAAGATCTGATTTCTTCTGAAGAATAGTGGTTTCAAGCCTCTTACTGCCATGTTAAGTCCACAAAAAACTCTTGTCTTCACTGATGGAAGTTGTTTTAATCTGAAGAACAACAGAAAAAACATCTCAAGCATCTGAAGGAGCCATCCACCAAAGAGAAGAATCTTCAGTTTTCATACATCTGAGGTCACAAGTCATGAAATCATGATTCTGATTTCCAAAATGAAAGATAAGTTGCAATAAAACTGCATTCGTTATCACATAAATGGTTTTTAAGTAAAGAAAAATAATAATCACGATATGCTCTAATTACTACCCTTTTATCTGTCCTTACTTGCACTTTTGCTTTAGGCTTTTGGCAAATGAAATCAAGTGAATGGAGAAGTATATTTTAGCTAACAAGCTTCCTAGTCAAAAAATTCCTCTTGAGTGCATGATTCAAGCAAATTAGAATACAGAGGGAGAGAAGGAGGAAAAAGCAAATGGAAGGCGATTGCCTTGCTAATTTAATACTTTTGGTACACAATTAGTACACATCAGACTAGTCGATAGGAGACTGCCCTGCAGGTCAGGCTTTTGCAGAGCAATGTGCTTTGAATGGCTCGTTGAGCTGTCGGGAGGGTCTGCTCAGATGCTGGGGAAGCACTCCACACAGTGTGCACCTGACAGCTTGCCAGAGATCAGCTGTCAGGAAAGTGCCACTCGGAATTTCCTCTTTCGGTGATGGCTTCTGTTATCTGGTAAACAGCAGCCAAAACATCTTACTCTATAAACCCGCTCTTCCCCTCAAAATGATGTTCCAGGTTAGTGGGTTGGCAGGCTGGATGCTGAACAAAGCTTATTCATTCCCTCTATTTTGGGTAGGTATGGAATAAAATAAATAAAAAAATAAAATAAAATAATAAAATACAATAAAAATTGCACACCTCGAGCCTTTTGTGCATCCTTGCAATAGAGTAGAGAAATTGATGACTGGCTGCTGGAAGCACACCGTCACATCTTTCAGGCTAGAGACAGTAGGCTGGGCACTGAAACCCTGGGTGGAATTGAAAACAGCTGGTTGATGGGACTTGCTGCTACTCTCAAAGTTCAACTGCTACTTAGACTGGGGGTCAGATGGGAATGCGAGTGCTCGCTCCAGGCTAAATTGGCAGGCACGATTGTTTGTTTGCTTTTATGTCTTCCTCTGCAGGCAGCATGTTGTCAGCTTTCAGTAATCACCTTTTCCTCTTGAATTTTCTAATTGATTAACAGAATTAAGTTGTCACAGCAATTTATCCTTAGCCTGCAGTTTGCTGCTTCCCCTTCAAGCCCAAAATAGGAAACGTGTAGAAAGTCTTGCATTTTCTCAATACGATGCTCTAATAAAAGATTTTCCCTTACCCTACACGTTCAGCTTTGCTGTGATATGGTCCCGTAGACCCCTAGCACGCTCACGGATGTACAGATGTCTTTATCTCAAGACGGATTACACTGCTGAAAGGAGTTGAAAGAAATTCCGCAGCGCGGAAATCTACATCTGATCCAGTCAGCCTCAGTTCTTTTTATGGAGCCAGTGGATAGGAACAGACACAGCACATCTGATCTGTTTTAGATGCCTGCTTTAGTCAGATGTATCCCATGCCAGAAATGCCTGTTTCTTTCTATTGATTCCTTTAATACTGAGGGGAAAATAAAACCTCTTTTTTTTTTTTTTTTTTTTTTTTTTTTTTTTTAAAAAAAAAAAAAATGTTTTAAAAAAAAAAAAAAAAAAAAAAAAACAACCAAAAAACAAACAAACCATTCCTAATGACTTTACAAGTAGTTTTGCCTTATTGACAACTTTATCTGTTCATATATTTTCCATTTATGACAATAATAACTATAGACTTTCAGCACTAGCGGGACTGAAGTACTCTATAGTTAGAAAAGTTAGAAGGTCCATGTTTTCCTCATCAGGCTTCTGAACCATATTGAATCCCCGATTTCCCCCCAAAATATTGACGTTTCACCAAATACAGTATCAGAGTGAAAGGGTTTACGTAGGAAAAAAATAGAAGGAAAGGCTTTTGTTGATTTCTTTCTAATATCATGGAAACATCTGAACTTCGGGCAGTAGAAGAAACATCATCAGTAGCCAGAAACCTCTAAAGTAATGTTCCTGGTACTTGAAGGTGGATTGGGGGACCAAAGCATTTAAATGCATGATACTGAAGTGATTACAATGAGAGTTTGTATAATAATAATAAGAATTAAAAATTAAAACAAAAGAACCCAGACCAAACCAAACTAAATGATAAAACCAAAACCAACCCAAACAAACAAAATGAATGGAACCTCACGTTATTGCAACAGCTAAATTTGAGTTCAAAAATAGTTAGCTAACACCTCTCTTTTATAAGAAAATATTGAAAGTAATATGAAACTAATTACTTTGGGGATTCAGTTATCAGAATCTACTGAGAGATTTATTTTCCTTAAATCACTACAGTAACAAGAAGACAACTTCAAAACATAAACTGGGAATAAACTCATGATAAGAAAATCACCTGATTTGAGCACAAATGCAGTGAAAAGCAGAATAACCATGATAGAGATCTGCCTTTTATTTTTAATTTTACATTTAGAATTAGAAGTATTCTCCTCTCTTGTTTTTTGGACATGCCAGGGAAGTAAGGTGTGCAATGTCTTGGAAACTAACAATTATGTCTAGAAGCACCTGGGAGTTAACTGTATGTGCCACCTACCCTACCAGTATCTAAGTCTGCAAAAGGGAAATAAAGAAATAAATTATTGCTCTAGAAGCTGATCCTGATGTATCATATTTCCCTCAAGTTTAGAGGAATAAAAATCCACCATGAACAGCAACAAGAACAAAAAAAGTCCTTGTGGGTTACCATCATAGGAATAATTTTCTTTTTTTTTTCCAGGCTCAAGGCAAGCTACTCACTTTCCATTTTCCAACTTGAAGCACAGAAAAAAAAGCAATGTATGCAACAAAACCTTATGTAACTGAACAAACATAACTGGTTCCCAAACATCAGAGTCTGGAATAAGGTACTTCTCCATATGATGGATACAGCTGCAGAAAACTCATCTTTGATTTTTCAGTACATTATTATCATTATTATTTCCAGGTGTGAATCTGTAATCCTAGAGGCATTTTCTTGGATAAGAAATTATCTTCAGTTGAAGATATTATCTGAAACTCCAGGCAAAAGATCTTGAATGCGAACAGAAACACTCTTCAGTATGACTGAATGCTGCACTTCCTCAGTCAATAGAAAACATGAGAAACTCTTTCAGTGCCTTTTTGCTATGCTAGTCCCATCAGCAACACCAGCATGATAATAACACTGGTACCCAAATTGAAGAGATGGATGGATTTCACACTCTTTCTGAAAATCAGACCTCTCTAAATTGCTTTACATTACACACTAAACGAAAAAAAAAATAAAAATCAGAAACTCAACAAATCAACAGCCTTTTGAAAAATCCCTGTTATGACCTTCACACTCCCAGTTGATAGATTGCTGGTTTTGGCAAAGAGGCATTCTGTCACTACAATAAGCTTTGTTTAAGCACCTAAAAAATTACTCAGTATATTATTTGGGTGTCATAATCACCCAAAAGATGTACTAGACAGTGCAACTGAAACGATAGGTTTATACTTGCCCGTTTCCAAAATGAGATTTGAGAGACAGACTTAAATAAGTGAAGTAATGATTTGGGAAAACAAACAAACAATAAAAATAAATAGATGAAAATAATAGAGGAAATCCATAAAAGTGTTCCAGAGATTACCACAAAAAATTCACTGACATCAAAAACTTGCATAGAATCAAAGCACTTCTGATAAACTCATTAAATACAAACCCACTGGTTCTGTCTCATCAACAGCTGATGCCTTAAGTTGTAGGCCATCGAGAGGCTTTTCTTGGAAGCATCAGCGCACATTTTTGCTGTCCTCACAGTTTTTATGGGTATTTCTTACTGACTACAGTCAGCAACAGGAAAACTGTCTGACAGACCTCAGCTCTGACTTAATAGAGATGTTGATGATGTCGAGAATGAAGTCTCATAGCTAGGGCACAGTGATTAGCAAAGAGGAATGAAATTCTTTTCTCTGCTACAGACTGTGTCAGATTCAGTTTGTCTGTGCATGCCAGTGGTTGTCTGAGTCCACAGTGATTTAAGATGCAATACAACAGTTCACACATCCGTGTTTAAAAGCATCAGGAGCACTTGAGAATTCAACGTGGGTCTGGCAGATATAGCAAAAGAACTCCAGTGGATGGATGTCCAGCTTGAGGAGGGCTGGAGGCCAAGTAAGATATTCCAAAGGATATCACATTGCCAGGTACTCATGTATTGGAATTAAGCCACTACTGAAAATAGGGAGTAAAGGCTAAAGAAAATTGCACTTAGCATTAAATAAAACCTACCTAACTACCTACCTAAATAAATAAATAAATAAAATACCTACTAGTTTGTTAGCAGAATTAGTCTTTGGGTTACGTTGACTGTACTGACTAGATCTCCATCTGCTGTAATGGGAGATCAGACACCTCACAGATAGAGGTAACTTCACTTATACACCCACATTTAAGATGTCTTAAAGTGGAAATTCATCCCACCACAGGGTCTCAATTTCTCTTTTTAATCATAGGTTTCTAATGCTATTCTAGACCACAGGCTGTCCACAGTGTCTCCCCTGAGATAGTAAACACACAATGGGTCCACAAGAGAGCTACTCCTTTCTGGACCAGTGGCTGGAGTTCAGGTAGGACACCTTAGCAAGCTTCAAATAGCATCAGGGTAGCTGTGAGATGTCCATGGCCCTTGGAAATGCTCATCCTACCCTTTTCCAGTCTCTGTCTTTTCTATTACTGTGTTAGACCACAGAATATAAGACAGTGAAACTTCATTTTGTGGATGGATCTGTGTCCCAATATAATAAAAATTTTAAAGAACACTAGGTAAATGAGACAATGCAAGAGATCTGAAAAAGAAGGTGACTGTGATTTGTAGTCAATGTATAATAAAAATAAATTTTATAGTATTTTATTAATATAATTGTTACATTATTATAAAACATAATAAATAGATGACTGAACCAGAAGTGAGCTCTACAGATTCTGGTCCATTAGAGCATACTTAGAAAGAAGGTGAGAAAGGAAATCTTCAATATTACTGATTTTCACCACTGCCTAGGGAAACATGTAAGACTCAAAATGGGGACCTTTGAGGTATGAGTATTCCCAAGCCCGCAGTGTCTGAAAGGAGGATGCTTTGAGGACATTTTGCTCTAAGAAAACTTTAACCTCGAAGAATCTTTTTGATCTTCAGCTCGGGAGGAAAGACTTCCAACTAATTTATGATGACATTAGTGGATAACAACATGCACAGTAATGAATTCTCTTTAGCCTTTGGGCTGTAGCTGTGTTTTACTGTCTCCAGGAAAATAAAAGGGGATGCATGGAAATAGCCAGCATTTGTATTTTAATTGCCCCTGAGGACGCTAACTGTTTCATAAAGAATGCTGGATCTAACAGTAAAAAAAAAAACAAAAAACAAACAAAAACAAAACAAAACAAAAAAAAAACCACTCATGTTTCTAAGTTCTTATAAAAATAAGAGACAGACTCCCAACAGCAGCAGTGAAGTTCCTATACACTGAAAACAATGGCACTTATTTGATTTATTACCATTTAGGTTAAGTATTCAGCAGAAATATATGGTACATTTTGGTGAGTCCTGGGCAAGACAAGTGGGAATGAAGGATGGAAAGTGAAGGGTGGGACAGAGCATCTTCTCATGTGGAAGGATTTGGTACCCCACAGTAATTTTATAGGTCGTCTTAACTAAATTAAGTAACCACACAAATGAAAGGATTTGAAAGGGAATTTGACACGATAAGACACTTTTGGAAAGATGCTCTGTATCTTTCATGTCCCCTATTATGCAAGTAATAGGTAATAAGAAAGAAATAGGTTTGGACTGTCTTTAAACCTTTAAACATTTAAACAAATATTTTCTAGTTGGGTTTAAAAAAATTGTGTTTGACCTTTCTTCAAGGCATCATATATACCCTGAAGGATCATTTTGTGTTAAAAGACAGACATTTGTTTGAACAAGACTTCTATGTTTTAAAGCACTACTGGTGCTATGCCCCAAATTTTTCCCTGCCATTATGTGTATCATGTTACAAAGTATTTACATACAGTAATAAATGCTGGGAATAAGGAAAAAGAAGAAGTGTGAAAGTGGTTAGATTCCATGTTGTAGTTTGCTTCCTCCAGCCCCAAGTTTGTCTAAGAACTTGAATTCAGACAGAGATAAAAATCTTCCTGTTTAACCAGTTTCTATTTCTTTTAATAGAGATGGAACGTATTAGTCGAAATGGAATGGATTTTCCATTTCCTTTAATAGGGGGGAACGGATTATCCTAGTCTGGAGGCCAGACCAGGCTCCAAATCATGACAAAGTAGAGATTGACATTTTCCTTACTGTTCCTGTAATTTAGGAAAAAGTTGGAAGTACAATTGGGGTCTTGACTAGTCAAGCTGCCTTGCTGATATCTCAGCTGTTCCTAAGGACAGAGCTTAGCATCCAGGGTGATCTCACTGATCCAATACAAAGTGGCCTCTAGCATTTCACAAAGTTCCCTCCAACTTGACAGTTTCAAAAGTACGTGTCCCCAGCTAAACAAGTTACTACTGTGGGAAATACTTCCACAGCCATAATGTATTTTCACTTTCCCAGGCCACAGCAAAGCAGTTGTTGGTGCTGAGAGCGTGTAAGAAAAATCACTCTGTGTTTCAAAAGAGCCCGAGACCAGATCATGTTATTTCAACATAAAATTTATTTCTTGCTGTCTCTGAGTCACGAAGCTCCAAAGACTTTAAACTAAATTTTCACCTGAATCTCACTAAATATCCAGCTTCCAATACATTGACCAAACAACTAGACTACAAGACAGTTGATTTCCCCTGTAGAGAGCAAAACCCACTATGGGTTAATATAATCACACAAATATGAAACTTACATAGAATTAAGGAGGAGGGAAAGAAGAAAGTAAGGGCTGCAGACTTGAAAAAACCTGTCTAAATAGCTGGCCCAAAAATCTTAGTATCATAAAAATAGTTTCATAAATATTTCTGTAGTGAAAAATGGACAGTCATGCAGAACAGTTATAAAGGAGTCTTAATGTATCTGTGTGAATGCACTGGTGCACATGTGTGTGGTTTTGCATGTGAATAGGCATATGTTCAGTCTGGGACCACTGAGGTTCACTCACTCCAAATCTAAAAGAAGACAAGTTCTCCACCTGCCTGCAGGAGCACTCTAGGAAAACAACTTTCCACCCCAAATATTATATTTTGACTGAGTCTGTGATCCTTTGAAGACTCATCTCCAGTACTGTTTGTGCGAAATAGGAGCTGATGCACTAGAAAATAATATCTTGCTCTATATGTGGGTTAATGGCATTACTTTGTAGGCTGGAGACACAACTGGATGTCACAATGACCCATGGCACAGGGTGAAAGTACCCTGTATGGGCTAACCAGTACAGAAACTTTCTCTCTGTTACAGAAACGGCTGACATGTAGTTATTATTTGGTAGACAAGGCAGGGAATGGAGGAGAACACAAAGGGCAAGTGAAAAGGAAAAATAAAGAACTGAAAAAGATCTGAAAGAAACATCATGTTCTCTTTGCCAGGTTATGGGATTCTGGGCTAATGTCTCTGAACACAAAGATCCAGGGAGGCCGATAAATTTTTGTGTTCTAATCAGTGAATCTGCTGCTGGTGGATGAGTCAGCCAAAGAAACACCTTCTCAGGAATTCCCCGCACACTGGAGGGGCTATTGCCTGTAGAGGTTTAAGACTTATTATAGGATGCAGAGGGGGAAAAAACTTGGAGATTTTTTAAAAAATTACTACAGGAGGTTTTTATAGAATCAGAGAAGGCTTTGGGTTGGAAGCAACTTGAAAGACCATCCAGTTCCAAACCGCTGCTGTGAGAAGGAACATCTCCCACTAGAATGGGTTGATCAAAGTCCCATTCATCCTGGTCTTGAATATGTCCAGTAATGGGGAACCCACAACTTATCAGGGGAACCAGGGTCAGTGTCTCACCACCATCACGGTAAAGAATTTCTTCCTAATATCTGATCTGAATGCCCCCTCTTTCAGTTTAAAACCATTACCCCTAGTCCTATCACTACAATCCCTGATAAAGAGTCCCTCTCCATCTCTCCTGTAGGGCCCCCTTTAGGGACTGAAAGGGTCTATAAGGTCTCCTGGGAGACTTCTCCAGGCTGAACAACCCCAGCTCTCTCAGTCTCTCCTCATAGGAGAGTCACTCTAGC
The DNA here is from genome assembly GCA_013398155.1 of Pedionomus torquatus. NCBI lineage: Eukaryota > Metazoa > Chordata > Aves > Charadriiformes > Pedionomidae > Pedionomus > Pedionomus torquatus. Next base: position 326,512 of record VZRU01009964.1, on the reverse strand, counting down.
CCTTGGACCATTTTTGTGGCCCTCCTTTAGACACACCCCAACAGGTCCGTGCCATTCTTATGTTGGGGTCCCCAGAGCTGGATGCAGTACTCTGGGGGGTGTGTGTGTGGTGTCACCAGAGCAGAGCAGAGGGGCAAAATCCCCTCCCTTGCCCTGCTGGCCAAGCTGCTTTTGATGCAGCCCAGGATGAAGTTGGTTTTCTGGGCTGTGAGAGCGCGTTGCAGCCGTTGGACGTGGGTCACAGCCTTGTGATATACTGACCACTGTCACATAGCCTCATGTAGTTGAAGATGCTCATTGCTTTTTTTGTGGGAGAGCAGAACTTACAAAGATCAAAGGCGAAATATTCCACAGGGGACTGTGCTGCAGGAATTGTACCACTTACCCCATGGGTACAAGGTACTACTGCAGTAACTTGGCACTGAGTTCATGGTCGCAATGGAGCGGTACCAATTTACCCCTTCTTTCCCAGTGGAAAAGCAGCCTGCTGCTTTCAGTCCACCATTTACAGGTGATGTACATCATTCTTTCTCTATTATCCACTTTTTGTTTTACTGTTGCCCCTGTTTTATTACTGTATTTTTGATGTTGTATGAAATCATTTTTGTAAGGCTTTTAAAGGCGGTTAAAAGGTGAAACATAATTGATTTTTCTCCCCTTTACAAAGGCTGGACAATACACTTCCTTAGTAAAGTTCATTACATTCTGGGAGTGTTAATGCCATTCCTTTGCCTACCTTTAATATGACTATCTAATTGGTTTTCATTTACATTTAGTAATAAAAACCAGTCTGAATATTTTAACAAAATTTTCATCCGGCTGGTTGACCTTTCGGTTGACTTTCAGAAGCTCTTGCCTCACAATAAACCAGGCAACCTTGCAAAAAAAAAATAAAAACCAACAGTGGACTTGTTTTGCTCTTGACATTGTATTTTATTTGGCTATTGAAAAGGGCTCTTACATATTGCTTTCCCTCCTTTACCTTCCCATGTGAAGGACTATACCTTGTAGTTTTGTTTTGTCTGTTGAGTGATTTTTTTTTCAGGAACAATTCCAGAATAAAGCCTTTTTTGCTAAAGTTGCATGTTTTGATTTTAACATGCCTAATCCTGGTTGTCAGCAATTTTGCAGGCTCGTAGTGAGGCTGAATTTGCTTTCACCTACTATCTAAAAGCTGAATACTTAATCTGAGTGAGTTGTCTAAATTTCAAGTATATTTATTAGAGACATCTCAGCTCTGTCCCAGAATGGGATGAAACACCTTCTGGTGCTGAATCTGTCATTCCAGCAGCTATGGAGAGAGCCTAGCTCGCTAACTTAGACTAGGCTCATTACTCTTAGGCAGATACAATAAATGAAAAAATTCCCTTTCCTGACATGTAGCCCAAACAGTAGCAGCTGCAACTTATACAAGTTCATTCAAAGCAATTACAGTGCCTTGCAAGGAGGTGGGAGTGCAGACATTTTGCATTTGGGAACCCATAACATGCACAGAAGAAGGAGAGCATATGAGAAGGAAGATCTATGTGATGTGGTGCCTACAGGGAGAGACTGGGCTTGGCTTGTCCCTTCTGGTTCTACAGCCCTGAGTAACAATTAAGTTGTGTAAGCATCTGATGGGGCATACAAATGGAGTTCGTGGCCTCAATTCAGATCTGAGTGTCTGACTGGCCAACCAAAAGCCAACATCCTAAGCTGGGAGCTGACAGACACACTGGAAGCTGAACTACTGTCTCTTTCCAGTGCCTAAAATACAGTTTCAGAGGAATAATTATAGAAAACTAACCATGTTCTTTCTCTTACATTGCTAAAAGAAAGACTTAATCACTAAGTGTCTAAGATAAATCCACGTCTCTGTCCCCATTAAAAATCTCTTAACAATCACAACATGTTTTAAAGTAATAATGTTTTTAAAGTTTATCTGATTAACTAATGTGCTGGGTAGCTATTCAGTGTTTGTTTAGAGTTGATTGTGACAGAGAGAGGTTCACCAGATTATAAGAAAGTGCTTTTCCAGTATTCCAAGTCACTGTCATTTGAACCAGGACACCAGGTTGTAGACGACGTTTGCACAAATAAGTTCTGTCCTCTAGTTAAGTGTGATCCAGCTGTTTTTTTCAAGTAACAGCTGGACACCCTCTGCTAGCTCCACATGAGTTTGTAGCATTCAGAACAAGCTATTTTTTATGCTAATAGAAAGTTATTTTCTCTGGAGAGCAGTACTTACAGAGCAAGGAGTGTGCAAAGTGGTGTTTTGTTTTGGTTTGCCTCCTGGCTAGAATATCCACAACTTTCAGCCAATCTCTAATAGAAGAGACTTATTTTTTTTTTATTCTTTAGAAATCTGAGGAGGCAAAACTTGTAGCTGCATTGTAATACCCCTGTTTGGAGGGGATATGTAGGTCATTCAGTTTGCTGAAGCTTTTGAAGCCACATAAATTTCAGCAGTGACAGGGCACTGTACCTTGAAGACTTTAAATATAACCTTGTGCCTCAGCACCCTCTGAAGTCAATGCAGAGGAAAAGGCATGCGAGACTGTGATCCCTTTGACCCATTTAGACATCTGCATGAAGATTAAAACGATCTGCCCTCAAAACACCTAATTCTTTCCACTGGCTATAACAGAAGCCTAGACAAAGTTTGGATTCTTTCTATCAGCAGGTGAACCGTGAATAACAAGTAGAGAAATGCATTTTCCCATCGTGTCTTCACAGGCACAAGCTTCTACTGGGCCTTTCAGTGAATCATAGAATCATGGAATGGTTAGAGTTGGAAGGGACCTTGAAGATCATCGAGTTCCAGCCCCACTGCCATGGGCAGGGACACCTCCCACCACACCAGATTGCTCAAAGCCCCATCAAGCCTGGCCTTAAATACTTCCAGGGATGGGGCATCCACATCTTCCCTAGGCAACCTGTTCCAGTGCCTCACCACCCTCACAGTAAAGAATTTTTTCCTAATATCCAATATAAATCTCCCGTCTTCCAGTTTAAAACCATTACCCCTTGTCCTGACAAAGAGTCCCTCTCTTGCTCTCAAATACAGAATTAGAGATGGGCTGAGCCACGAACCTTGGATGCAAACTTCCAAAGATTTAGGATGCATTAGGGCTTTGGGGCTGGATTCATCCTTGGTCACTTCATAGCATCCAGGAAGAAAGTGGTTGAGTTTCAGGCTGTAAACAGCCACAGACATATCACAGGGCAAAGGGTACAAAAGTTGAAGGCCTGAATGACTGTTCATTCTCATAGCTTATTGGCCTTAACTAAATGCCAAGCAGATTTGCTTTATGATTCTGAAATCTTGCATCTTTGTCATGAGCAGGATACTTTCTAGTAATGTGCGCTCTGGGGCCGGACAATTCACAGCGTTATTGCTGTTTGCTGAAAACACACATTTTTACTCAGATCTCATAATTGAAATTCAAGCTGCACATGATGCAATTTGACATTAATTTCAGTTATTTGTGTCTGAGGCTTGCCCCATCCAACAAGAGCCGACAGTAAAGAAGAACAGTGGAAATGGAAATACACAGCGCCATTAGATGCAAGTCTTGATTTGTAAATCACTTAGATAGCAATAAAACTGGGGATGGAAATAAAAGTGGCAAAGCTCAGCTTTCTAAATGCTAAATAATTCAAGGGGGAAGGGGTGAGGGGAAAAAAAATGTACAAAGCAAGAACTTCATGTATGAGAACAATGGCATCTGAGAAAATCAGAAATTTCAAGGTCTTACTAAATGTAATTTCAGTTCAATTAAAGCATAACATCAAGATTGTGGGCTGCAAAACTCTGGGAGGAAGCATGTCATTGCAGTGTGCAGTTTTAAAAGATTTACAGCAAAACCTGAGTCTAGGAAAAAATATTCTCTGAAATGCTGCCACAGGGCTCTTTAACTGAGCAGACAGCTATTTTACAAAACTGGGCTGCAGGGATTCAGAGCCAGCAAAATTCAAGATGAAAATAGATTTTTTATTTTATTTTATTTTATTTTACATTTAGGAAGTTAGCAGTGAAAGTAAGTTAGTCCAACAACCAGAATCCTGATGAAAGAGGGAATATTTTTTGTCACTTGACCTTTACACATTTGGAGTTGAGGGGTTTGGTGATGTTACTTTCTTTTTGTTTTAAAGAAAAGCTGGAGTCCAATTACAGGCTCCTGATTTTAGCACAAGAACCACTGAATGAAATTTTGAGTGTTTTGCCTAGCAGGATGCTATTTCAATAGAGGGTGGGGACAAGAAGGGAGAGTGGACAACAGGCACAATTTAGACCAGATGTAACCAGATAGATGTTATCATCTGCTCCCCTGCCCCTTCCCCAGCAGAGACTGGAACAAGTGTTTAAGCAGCAACTATTGTCTTAATAGCAAACCATTTCCTCCAGTGCTCACAAATAGTCTGATGCAAAGCTGAGGAGTATCACTATCACAAGATTTTCGTGAAATAAAGGCTTGGGAGTGGAGGTAAAAGATATACAAGTCAGTCAACAGCACTCTTGTTCCTATTGCGGACCATCCTGAAGGGCTCTGAAACTCGGCCTGATTTTTAACTACCATTGTAGTCATAATAGTTTCTTTTAAATTGAAAATTACTGCATGGGAGTCCATCTGACCTCTGAATATCACAGAATTGTGCTATGGCACACAAGGGACATGTGAGGCACTGGTCATGGAGAAACACCTGTGATATGGGAAGGACAGAGAAAGGAAATAGATTTGGATGGCATCTTGGTAGCTCCTTCAGCTACATTAGGGTTCTTGTTCCAGTAGGGTGTGGATGACCCACACAAAATTGCTGAGATTAGTTAAGAAAGTTAGTCCAAATACTACTGGTCTCTACAGATGGAGCTGAATACATTGTGGTATATCTTGAACAGGGTCTGTACCTGCTATTAAGAAGCCTTCAGGGCACTTTAATTAAGTAGGCAATGAAATAGTATTTATCATTCATATATTATCAAAGCGACCAAATAATGTATTGTTCTCCCACCTTCTGAAAGAGAGGCATGAGCATGTGTGATCACTGCACAAATACACTACACAGAAATGCAGCATCCTAGTATGGCAGTCATCTGTCTTTCATCTCAACATCCATATCCCTCTACAAGAAATGGAGAAAAATAAGACCCATCAAGTATGACTCATCTCATCCCGAAACAGACATAGAAGTCAGGAGATTTGTACCCCAAAGTCCAGTTCTTCTTGCTTTGTCTGTGTGATGACTCAGCTCTGATGAAAACATCAATGCATTAGAAACAAAAAGTGAAGAAAGATGTGTGTTGAGAACTGTAGTAAACAGAGAAATTTAAAGATAGAAGAAAAGAAGTATCCAAGCACATCAAGCCATTTGCCTTGTGTCTCAAACGAGAAATACATCTTCACACGTATCGGCAGGTGTGAAGGTAGTGGCCAGGTTTTGGTAGTAGGGGGGCTAGAGGGGCAGCTTCAGTGAGAAGCTGCTAGAAGCTTCCCCAGTGTCTGATAGAGCCAATGCCAGCTTGGCTTCAAGAGTGACCTGCCTCTGGCCAAGGCTGAGCCCCCGCAACCCTCATTCCCCATCCTCCCTGGGTGGGAGGAGGTAGAGAAATCTGGAGTGAAATTAAAGCCAAGAAGAGGAAGAGGAGGTGGGAAGGTGTTTCAGGATTTGGTTTTATTTTCCCATTGCCCTACTCTGATTTGATTGGCAATAAATCAAGTTATTTTTCCCCATTCGAGTCAGCTTAGTTCATGACACTGATCGCTGAGTCACTGCCCTTATCTCAACCCACGAAACTTTCGCTATATTTTTTCCCCCTGTCCAGCTGAGGAGGGGAAGTGACTGAATGGCCTGGGGGGCACCTGACATCCAGCTGGGGTGGTCCACCACATCACCCCAAAGTTTTTACAACCGAAAAACTACTCGATACCATGTCCCTCTCCGGGTACGTTGTACAATTATACAGCTGAGCCTTGGAGACTCCGGGAAATGAAAGACCATGTGAAATTCAGAACTACTGTTTTCAAGCCGGATTTTATCTTGAAGGCTGCTGCTTCTATCTGAGATGTGAAGAAAAGGGCTAAAAAGCTCTTGCGATTTTTTTCAAGGATATCATAAAAGGTATTTCCTATTTCTACCGACCTTGCTTCACCTCTATTCACAACTACAAAAAGACCAGTATTGCACCTGAGGTAGGAAGTGTCAGAACAGTTGTTTTTCGTTGCAATATCTTTGCCACCTTTCCTCTTCAGAAATAATGATAGCTGAAGGCGAATATTCTGATAAAATATTTGGAGAAGGTGACGATTCTGCTGTGACCACATCACAAAATGTGAAAATATTTGCTTCAGATCATTTTGAATAAGCTCATTGCAATGAAGGGCATAAACCTGAAGCCAAAACTGAAATTATGCTTGCACTGAAAAAAAAAAAAAACAACAAAAAACAAACCAATTTTCTAAATGCTTGTGTCTATTTGGTCATCCTGAAGCACAAATCCTATGAGGAGAGGCTGAGGGAGCTGGGGTGGTTCAGCCTGAGGAAGAGGAGACTGAGGGGAGACCTTATCGCTCTCTACAACTACCTGAAAGGAGGCTGTAGAGAGGCGGGGGTTGGTCTCTTCTCCCAAGTTACAGATGACAGGACAAGGAGTAACGGCTTCAAGTTACACCAGGGGAAGTTCAGGTTAGATATTAGGAAATATTTCTTTACTGAAAGGGTTATCAGGTATTGGAATGGGCTGCCCAGGGAGGTGGTTGAGGCACCATCCCTGGAAGTATTCAAGAGAGAAGTTTTGTATATTATGGGGTGTGGTATTTTGGGGTTTGTTGTTGTTGTTTGTGTTGTAGTGTGGGTTGGGTGTTTTATGTGTTTGGTTTTTTGGTTTTTTGGTTTTTTTTTTCCCCATTGGTTGGACTAGATGATCTTAAAAGGTCCCTTCCAACCTAGGTGATTCTGTGATTCTGTGATTCTGTGATTTAAAGGCTTACATCTGAGAACCCCAAACAATTTTCTGGGAAAAATCCTGAAGAAACAAGAGGAAATGTTCTGTTCTTTGCATTTCCTGATTTTTTTTATTTGCCTATTTTATAATTTTCAAACAGCTTGGGAGGCTATAGTTTCCAGACAGCTCTAGGAACATTAGCCACATGAGCATTTCTTCATTCAGGAAGGTTAATCCAACCACATTCCTGTTCCAGCTAAAAACTACTTTCCCCAAACGATTACAGATCTGCTGTGTTCAGTTCTCAGTAGAGCACCGATCTGACACCTAAGAACACAGCAGAATATATAGAAATACACCCAAGAACTACGGAGAACTGTCTTCTGCTTTTCTCAGACTAGGAAATTCCTTTTCAGAGAGGATAATCAGACATTGAAGCCACTTTTCATTTATTTACTGAGGTAATAGCTTATTTCTCATGTAAGTTCATCTTAGTTTACATCCAGATTCTTAAAGTTACTGTATTGGTACAGGCTGATTCTAAATAGTGCTTTTCAGCTCAATTTTGCAGGAATTTTCTTGGACATGGCTGCACTATTTCCAAAGTTTCTTCTGGCATTGAGTAGTTTGTCATTATAGGGATGCTTTTCCATACAAGATCATCAAAAAGCACTTTATTCCTTATATTTATCTTTTATTCTGCCTGATCTTTGAAAAAATAAAATATTTATGGTTAAGTATTCATTTTTACAAACCTCTAGTATTAAATAAATTTCAGAATATTAACTCCAAGCATTAGTCATCTACTTGTGTATTGAGTAAACATAATATTATCTTGGTAAAAGGCAGGGCTTTAAAAGATAAAAAACCCCAAACAGTTGAAGTCCTTTTTACAAAAAAATAAATAAAAATTGAAATAATATGCATTTCCAATTTCTCCTAGCAACACACATCTGCCAAACAGTACAACCAGGATATAATATCTTCAACTGTTTCAGTATAAAATGTAGTAGCCTTCAGAACAGGGGAGGATATATCTCACTGACTGATAGAATCAGAATGCCTGAAGTCATTTATTGTCTGAAACGCACACGCATCTTCCGAGCCACTTAAAATATGTAAACTTCAGTGAAGAAAACAGCAACACTAAATAAAACTTCTCAGCTATGCCAAGGTCAATAGCACCACAAAAAGGGCCCTGGAGCTCAGGAAGCAGAGCAGACAGAGCTGTATTATATCATATTCTCCCGCACTGACAACTACCTTACACTGTGAATGATAGACATAAATTGGAGCTATTTGTTGAGCAAGTCTGCTTCTCAGTCTGAATAAAGGAAGGGACAAGTTGATTTCTGGAAATACTGGTTTTGCTCTGTCTGTTTTCAAGAGGACGAATAAAACAAAGTGAATTCATTTCTTATATTAGTTGAGAAAACCTTTGGGTGACCTTGGAAAGAACGGGGAAAATGAAGAAACGACTGAAAGAAGGGAATGGGCAAATAAAGAAGCAGCATGTGTAGAAAAATAAAAAATCCAACTGGCTCCACAAGTTATTTATTCTCTTGAGACAGTATGAATAAAATAAATTCTGGAGCATCCAGCAGATTTTTTTCAGATGTTATGAATGAAAAAAGATAGTTTTGTGCTTGATATTTGATCTTCCAATGTCTTTTCCAGTAAACTGTGAGCAGCCAGAATTTCCCAAATCACATTGACAGGTTTGTGCCACAGGATTGTTGTGTGTCTCCATCAATGCTATATATATATTAATATGAAGATAATTAGGCTGTAATGACTGACCAATTTGTTTTGGTTAGCAAAATGCATTTGTTTTCATTCACTACTGAGTACAGCATCTGGAATAAGTTCCAAAAATGGTGAATGAAGCATTCAAAAAGAAATGAAACAAAACATTTAACCTTTTGGATTTGGATATATATTTTTTTTATTGTGTTTTTTTTTTGTTTGTTTGTTTGTTTTTGAGAAAGGTAACAAGAAGGGTTCAAAGTTCCTGCAACAGATAGTTTTAAAAACCAGAGCTAATGAGCTTCCTTGTTAATTGAAAGGAAAATAAATGACTGACAGCACCAAATATCTGGGGCTGCTAGAAGAGGAACTACTGAAATCGCTCACACCAGGACTGATTAGACACCATTTCTCTGTTTTTTTTCAGTCCAAATGTTGCATGGACATTAAGTTTCCCCTTTACAATGTTGATTTGATGTCTTGAAAAGTGAGAAAAAATACTTAAATTATGTAAAAGCTACCAATGGTTATTACTTTGCTGCAATATGACTTGAAAACATTAATCTGATGGGAGATAAGCATAGGTGTTCCGTGACTAAATGGGCTACATGTCCACCATCCACTGCTACAATCTGCAGGGTTGAGGGAGTAGCAAATACCTTACACAAAAGTAAAAGAGAAAATAAATTAACACAGTGATAATAACCAACAGAAACTCATAAATTAAGACAAAGGCGCTATCATAACACGAAACCCTGGTTTTGGCACTAATTTTAGGTACTTCTTGAATGTAACTCCCAATGAGGAAAAAAAAAAATTAATTGGAAAACTGTCATATAATTACGAGGGCATTGTGAAACCCAGGACACTAGCAGTGGATGGTGGACAACTTGTCCATGGCTTAAAGGAGATGTAAAGATCTGAGGTGCTGTAAGAGACATGCTAAAATTATACAGGAAAGTTGTGTACTGTACAGGAGTGGGTGGATTTGCTAGTCTGTTCTCACCTATTTATATCCAAATGCTTCCTCCCCATCCAAATCTGTAGAACATCACAGGAGAACCTGTAGTTTAAAACCCCATCTCCCACATCTCTGTGATGCTGGCTGATTCCCACAGCTGCATTTAGGATCAGTGCTGCCAACACGCTTCAGCTAATTCCCAGTGGGTGGGTGGTTTTCAGAAGAAATGTCAGCCTTATGAGACACATTTCATTTTCCAAGAAGGTTTCGTCTCCCAATTTTCAAAATAGTATGATTTCTTAACTGGAACAAATTCTCTAAACTACCTTGCATTAGCTTGCCGGAAAAAATTAAACAAAATAAATCTTGTCTCACCCTGCCCAGTACTTCCATGAAACCTAATGGAAGAAAAGATTTGTCTGCTTAAGTGAAATAGTATCCCTAATTTGAAGGAGGACTAGGACATCTCCTAGAATTCTGAGGGCAAGGAATGTCCAAACTCAAAGAACCTCCAGGACCGAGAAAAATCCTCTGTAAGTCCTGAGAGCTCTACCTAACACTGGTGTATCTTGAAATTCTTGTTTCAAATTTCTCTGGGGCGATACGTGAGAGCCCCAGGAGCTACAAGACATTTTGAAAAATAATTCTTCCTTAAGTCTCTGACAAAATCTGGTCTCTTTCCGGTAGAAACTGGTTGAAATGGATCCATTTACATAGAACTTTATTTGGTTTTGTCAGATGGGATTTTTTGTGGGGGAAAGAATCCAAACTTCTCTAATTGTGTGGAATTGTTCACAGAACTGGGATTCCCATCCAGGTGAGCCTGCTCTTTCATGAGTGCATTTTACTTCACATTCAGATGAACTTCAGGGTTTCCACAGAAACTCTGGGTGTTTTTTCCACCGTGAGGGAGCAGTTGGCTAGAAAGAGTGGTGCATGTTGACACTCCTACCTGTAAAATCCAGATGTTGTGGCATTGACTTTGTCTTCTGGGGCTTTAAGGGATGAGAAGGCTTTCATTAAGAGTAGAAGGGGTGAGGTGATGCGCTCCCATTTTAAGGGAAAATAAACCTGTATGCAACATTAACAAGTACATCGATGAGAATAATTAATCTTAGACAGATAGAGACAAGCTTGATTTGATGGCTTGATGCATACAGCTTTATCTCTTTTTCTGAAGAAGTTTGTGTGATCCTTTCCTCATTAGTTGCAGCGCATCAGTATTTTGTAGTTGTCAGCACGATGCTGATCAGGCTGGAGCTCACAGGGAAAAGAGAGGACACAGAGCTCAGCTCAGTTGCCTTAACAGATGCATCTGGTGTGATGGGAGATGCCTGAGACTTTCACATGGGTTTGGCAGATGTGACAAAAGTCCTATAAGAAGTGCACGTATTTTTGGAACTGGAACTGGATCTAGAACTGGAAGATACTACCCTAGAGTACTTCAGATGATACTGGGCTTAGGTCCTAATATAAAACAGTATCTTAGAATATTTTATAATTATAGAGTTCAAAAGTAATTTATAAATTAAATGCAATATAACATTACATGCGTAGTATAAAATCATTTTTACTGTATCAATCAGGATCATCCCAGAGACCAGCGGCAGAGCCAAGAGCTGTGCCCAGCTCCTCCTGAGGGCAGCGTATAAAGTATTCCATCTGCAGCTCAACCTGTGCTGATCCACAGATGTCCAGGAGTGGGTAACACCAGTGTAAAGTACTGGGCTGCTGCTGCTGCTGTTCAAAACAAAGTCAAGCAGAGGTGGTTACTGAATACAATGTGGTGTTTTTTTCTAGTGTTACCATGGAAATTTCTGGGGAATTTTTTCTAAAGTGTGTGCAGAGGAAGCTAAGCCTGGGTAAGGCATCTGAAACGTGTAGTTCTTCAGTGAAGTCAATACAGATAGTTACAGGGGATGGCTCCTCTGCCTTCCCGCTGTGCTCCATTTTGAGTGTGATGGAATTACAGGCTAACGCAGCTCTGTGTTTCCAAACACCTTCATCTAGACTCAGGTCTGAACAAAAGCTAATTGACGGTCTGAGCAGTGAATGGGTTTGACTTTCAGTTAAAACATCTAAGTCTTTAAATTGTGGAGGTGGGGAGGAGGGAGCATGAAAGGAAGCATGAGCTGGTGCCATGTGTACCGTAACAGGGAGGATCAAGAAGAATCCAGGTCTAGAATTGCAGCGTTCTAGGTCTGTGTATCTTGTTGCCATCTCTTCCAGCTGGAAAATCCAGCTGGAAAATCCTACGGGTGAATCCAGAGCTCTGTAATTGTGATTATCCCATCATTATGACGGTCTTGGAGGGGCGACAAATAAACAAAAAAATCAAACCTTCCCCACCTGCAATGTGTTTATTTTAAGGGTCACTTGACATCAGTTGTTCAGTAGCAGAAACACATCAACAATTAGATACAAAAATGCTGCTGGCACTGGGAATGAAAGTGAGCTGGATGTTGTCATTAAGCTGGAAATGCATTCTGGATTTCTCTAAACCTCAGCATTTACGCCCTTCTTGCAAATAGTTAACCTACCAGGTAGAAAAGTATTTTGCAGGTTGTCTATGCACATCTCAAGAAATTCAGAATACACAGGTGGCTCTAGGGTGTCCTCTTTTTTTGCAGAATACAGAAAAGATCCTTGCCCCAGTCATGTGTGAAAAATGATGTTTGTTTTTTCTAGTTGGAATAGCTATAGAAGTTTTTAAACAGCAATATAATAAGGAAAATAAACCCAATTCTTTCATATAACAGAATTGCATGTTTGTTATTTGGAGTTCACAACAGCCAGGCAACTCCATGAAAGACTTTAATCTCCTTATTAGACATTGTAGAGCAGAGTCACAACAGATCTTGCTGTTCTGGGGAGGCAAAGAGGACAAACGGTGACCACGTGAAGTTTCAATACTCCCATTTTAAGCTGCAGCAGTGAGACGTGTGGAGTACATAGTGACTTGCCCAAGGTCCCATGAATTGTCTGTGGCAGGGCCAGGAGCTTCACCCACAGCTCAGAATCTCAAAGGGTGTTTTCTCAGATGTTTCTAAGTATTGGTTCAATGTCTGTTGGCTTTCCTGTCCTCCTGCATGCAGTGCTCAGCATAGGATGAAAAACCAAGGCGTATCCTTCTAGATGCTCTAAGAAACTTAATCTGAGGTAATTTACTTACTGTGCTGTAAATGCTAGACTCTTCTTTGCATTTGTGTTTGTGTGTTGGTCTTTGCTCGTAGCTTCCAACACAGGGATGCCCCAGACTTGGACTGTGTCCTGGTTTGAGGTAAAATGAACCAATTCTCTGTTTTACAACTTTACTTTCTTAGCTAGGCCTCTTCTAACGAACTAAATTCTGAAATTAACAGCACATTGTTCAGAACTGTTTTGTCTTGCAGTGATAAAACTTGTCTATACCAAGGAATGGTGCAGAGAGGCCCTTGCTTATACTTATTGCTGGAACAACCAAGGTCAGGGAATTTCGTTATTTGCCCCATTGGAGGGTCGGAAGAGGAAATGAAATGACAGCTGACAGTGAGATATTCAATGTCAAAGTAGTAGGCATTTCATTGCATATTCAAGTGATTAACGGAAGACCAAAAATGTCACACAATAAAGCAAAGTCCACCTCAGATCACTCTGCTCTCCAGGAGTGGAGTTGGGAAGATGGGAAGTGAAAGTGGGAGATTCAGTTTTCAGTTTCTGAACTCCGGATTAGCTTTCTAAACTTTCTGCGACTCTGTTTTAATCCAAGTTTTATATGTCAAGCCAGTGGATCAATGCATTGTGAAGTTTTGCACAGAAAGATTTGTTCCAGTTCTAACCTCCAGCGTAAAAGGTAGACAGCAAGAAATGCCAAGTTCTCTTACTGCCCTAGTTTGGATGAAGCATTACAAATAGCTGGGGTTTTCTTCCCCTTGTTTAGCCAGCAGTGGAGGACGAGAATGTTTCCCCGCTGTCTACTCTTGGCAAAGCAGAATTTATTTTGGATGACATTATACTCAGATCTGTTCCAAGGAAATATTATGGATATGCACTTGCCTTATTGGTCAGCAAAATGGAATGCATCGTGAAATACCACTGAAATTTTATATAACCTATTTACTGAGTGAAAAATAGGCACAGATCTGTTTTGCATAATCCTCTATGCAAGAAATCTTTGAACAGAAAAACATATGAATACAAATTATTCTGAGGCCTACCCAGCACTATTGTTTAGAGCAGCACTTTCACCTGCCTGCAATGAGAAAGAGCATTAATACCCACAAATCCATGGCTGATAATTTTCCTCTGTCTTTTTGGACATTTCATTTTCCCTTTCAGTCCTTGTTTTCACAGAAAAGCAGAATAATTATGCCGGTGGCTGCTTTTATTCTGGCATGAAAGTGTCTTTTTTCAGCTGGGTTTGTCTCATGTAGGAAAGAGTTTAAAGAGAAATGAAAAATAAAGGATGACTCTGACTTCAGAATAACAGTGTTTACACAGCTGTATGGTTTAGAATTATTGATTCTGAAGTTTTCATAATAGAGTAACTTGTCTAGTTTTGTCTGCCCAATTCAGGTGTGTTGGGTAGAAGACTGATGTCCCTGAATATCTAATGGATAAAGGTTTTGTTCCTCCAGAGGCCTCATTCAGAACATTAGCTGAGTTCAAATGTCAATTTAAGTGACATAGATGCCTCCTTTGTCTTGTCTCTGACACACGCACAGGCTTACTGCGTGGTCCTTAAACCCTTTTGTCACTGGTCATGAGGCTGATGAAATCTTTGGATCTCTTATCCATGCATAGAATCATAGAATGGTTCAGGTTGGAAGGGACCTTAAAGTTCATCAAGTTCCAACCCAATGTGTGTTCCCACAGCACTTCACACTCCATCATCCACACCCTACTACACTGGTGTCCATAAATACTAAGCCAGGCTTGAGACAATTTTCATCATCTGTGAGATATTTAATTACATTGATCCTGGATACCACTAGCAGGACTTAAAATAGTAGGGTAGATCTTATCAAAGACTATCCTTTCCCTCTACTCTGCCCTGGTGAGGGCCCATCTGGAGTCCTGTGTCCAGTTCTGAGCTCCCCAGTTCAAGAAGGACAGGGAACTGCTGGAAAGGGTACGGCAGAGGCTACAAAGATGATTAGGGGTCTGGAGCATCTCTCTTACAAGGAAAGACTAAGAGACTTGGGTGTTTTTTTTGTCTGCAGAAGAGAAGACTGAGGGAGGATCTGATCAACAGCTATAAATACTTAAAGGGTGGGTGTCAAGAGGATGGGGCCAGTCTTTAAGTGGTGCCCAGTGGGAGGACAACAGGTAACGAGCACAAACTTGAACACAAGAAATTCCATCTAAATATGAGAAGGAACTTCTTCATAAGGTGCCCAGAGAGGCAGTAGAATCTCCATCTCTGGAGACATTCAAAATTCACCTGGACATATTCCTGTGCAACCTGCTCTAGGAGGACCTGCTTTGGTGGGGGGATTGGGCTAGATGATTCCTTCCAATCTCAGATTATTCTGTAATTCTGTGAAATAACTTCATTGGCATACAGCCTATGAGATGTTCCCCGAAGTGTAATAACTCAAAATTTCTTCATTTCTAGGTGACAATACTGACTTTTTTTTCATATCATCAATGACTGCCATGCTCAGGACTGGTATGGCTCTTCTTCACAATGAGGATCTATTTTTCATATTCTTACCCAGCTTTTTGGGCACTCAATAATCATGGCTTGTTTCATCAGGTTGCATGGTGGTGGTAGCAAACACACATGAAGCGTATCATCTGCTGCTCCAAATAAAATATGCACCTTTTAGTCCCCCCTCTCTCAAACATAAATGAACAAAAATCAGTGCAAAGAAAGCCTATACAAAACGAAGCATACTCCTTTCATTACTAACTGCTGTAGGAATAGTTTCAGAGGAGATACAGAACCTGAGCTGTAATAATCTGACTTCATCATCCTTGAAAAGAGGTGCAGATGTCAGATTTGTGAAACTTCTCAGAACTGCCACTGCATAAGTACTAGATTAGATGAAATATTAATCCAGCCCAGGGTTCCTGTCTCTGGCAGTGGGCAGTAATGTATATTTATGGAAAAATGATAGTACTAAAAGAAAGTGAGCTGTCTGAACATGCACAGACGTATTGAATGATAACAACATAAAAGAAAAAAAAAAAAAAAAAAAATCAAACCAGGAAAAACTAACAAG
>VZRU01009964.1:256614-308620 GCA_013398155.1 Pedionomus torquatus | reverse complement strand
ACAAAAAAGAAAAAAAAAAAAAAAAAAGATCAAACCTGGTAAAACTGACAAGGTCTCAACACAGGTGTTCAGACAGCCATGGAAATTAGTATCCTGCTGAGAACTACTTCAAGGATGCCAACAAAACTCTCGCTGGGTGCAGAGCAGCTGTTTTATTCCCACACAGAACCACAGAATAAACTTTGAAAGTGCAGTCTGGCTGGGCTGGTCAGTACAGGGAAGAGAACGAGAACATGGGGCAGCTGTATTACAATTCCCCCAGGATTCTATATCATTGCTTTAAATCCCAGATGTTAAAACATCAGCCAAAGGGAATTTTTGTGCATTTTCCATAGAGATATCAAAATTTTATCCATCTGGGTCTATGTAGGAGATTTGACTCCTAGTTCATTCTTTTGCTTCTAAATTGATTGGATACTTGCTGCCACAGGGCTTGAATGATGTTGTGTTATGCAAAGAATTTGAGCCTTGAACGTGCTTAGCATTTCTCAGGCTGTACAGAGTCTCAGAAGGACTGAAGGACTGAATTCATATTAAACCCTGAAGTGAGCTCACCATGAAAATGTGGTGTCCTAATCTCCCAATCCTTCCATCAGTACTGCCAGTGTGACCGGGGGAAATCTGAAGGCCAAATGACATTTCATGTAAATTGGACTGTGGCCAGTTTTTTTTAGAAGCATCTTTGATCATCATCTTCATGAGCACAAGGGTTACTTCCAGAAATGAGAATGAAGCTGGACACTTCTAGCCTGAGACCTCCCCAACGGGCCTTCCCAAGAGCTATCCAGCTACTCAGAACTTTGCAACAGAAATAATTGCATGTCAGATTACATACAGGGTGAGCCAGCTGGCTTGTTCGATGAGGGAAATGTTATAAAAGTCCTCCTGCCAGTGCATTAAATATTTAGTCTCTTCTGCTTTGAGTCCACTGTATCAACAATTTAACCTCCTGTTGCTTATTCTTACAACAATTTAACTGGATTAAGAGAATTTGACTGACATCTAATGCAAACACAACTGTATCAAATAGATTTCTTGGCCACTTTGGCACGTGTACTCAAATGCTGTTGGAATATAAAGCCTGAAAATATTTGTAAGCAAATTTTTTTACTGATGGAAGGAGAAACCTAGCATTAATACTTCACATTACAAAATGAATATAGCAAATATAAACATTTATGACTAAACTGTTTCTTCTGAGTGCAGAGATTATGACATGTTTATAAAACATGTCGGAGAAATGAAGTTTCAAGGTATTTTGCAAGTAAAATTATGAAAATACCTACATGTCTTAATGCTGTTTGGCATTCAACATGTATAATCACTGCCAGCCCCTAGCTCAGGAAATGAAGACGTTCTGTCCGACTGCATATTCAAGGTAGATGGATGCTTTCTGGGGACCATATCTGTGGGACCTGATTATTACCACTGAATTTGATGGAATTAACATAAATTTGTCTGTTCATTGTTCTTTTTTCTTTTTCTTTTCTTTTTTTTTTTTTGTTTTTAACAATGTTGAAAATTAAATTAGGCTTTGTGGCATTTTCATTTCTGTTTCTTTTCATTTCAAAGAAATTTCTTTTTTCTGAAGCATTTGGTGAAAATGATTGAGTATTGCTGGCAAAGCAACACTCTTTCTATCCTATTCCTGTTGCCTCTTTAGAAATAGTTCCTCTATTCTTTATCCCCATGGCAAAACAGTAATTTAGATCACTGAAGTCATAACAGTGATATTTTCCCCTTCCAAATAACTCCAGCTTAAAAAGGCTTTCAAATAAGATGGAGGTCAAAGGGAGAGTGTTTGGTAGAATATTTTCATGAGAAAGTTTGCATGGGGAATATGCTACTCAACTTCAAAGTGCTGCAGTGCTGATATTGTTTTAGAAACACTTTAAAAAATCTCAGAAACATTTTTTTTGTATGCTTTTCACGCTTAAGTTTCATGATGAATATGTTGTGTCACTTTGAAAGTATCCAGCTCTCTGGGAAAAGGGAGAGGCTTATATGAACCCCTGGCATGGATGAAGTTTTGGAAGGTGTACCAATTCCATCATGGTCCAGTATGTTCCTGTACTGATGCTCCCTTATCAGCACAAGCTCAAAATGCTGCTGAAAGATGCCCCATATAGAATCATAGAATGGTTCTATTGGCTGTCACTTTGCAGCTTGGCTTATTGGGTTCAGAGCACAAACTCCAGTTTCCATCAGAAAATAGGAAATAATTAAGAAATGATTCAGGGCAGCAGCGGTGGATCCGTATTGAAGAACAGTGTTTTTGAAAGACTTGTATTCATACTATACACATCTCAGGTTTTGTTTTCGTTTGATACTGAATCCAGCCCAGTGACATAGTTAGCTGCTTAACAACTTGATTGCTTAATTGATCCCCAAACTTCTTCCAGTCTAATTTCTTTTAAATGAAGTTCAGTTTGTGGTGTGCTGATCTCTGCAAAAGAAACCAAAGTACAACACGTAGGCATTATTCGATATCCTTCTGAAGACTTTCCTCCTGATTCAAATTAAAACGCTGACGTAAGAACATGGAGTTCTATAATTCCATCAAACCTGTTCTCTACTTTATACACAAATATTTTCCTAATTATCAAGTGGCATAAGAGGTCTATGGGATTGTCTGCCAGGTGTTTTGTAGCCCAAATCAAAGCTATGTGTCACCTAGAAGCTCATTGAACCATAGAACGGGTCAGGTTGGGCGGGACCTTAAAGATCATCTCATTTCCATGCCCCTGACACGGACAGGGACACCTCCCAGTACACCAGGTTGCTTAAAGCCCCCTGCTTCTTACTCAAAGCCTGATCAGACTTGATATGGAAGTCTGAAGGAGCAGTGGTGTTTAGGCTGGCTAAACATTGTTATGTTCAAAAATTCTTTGTGAGCAGAGAGGAAACACGTTACATACACATTAAGTAAAGCCAAGAATTTATTGTTAGTATAATTTAAATCTTAACAGTCTAATCCAAGAATCATCTTTAGTCTAGATGTAATTACAACAGAAAAAGAAAGTTAATAATGTGCAAAGAGTACTTATGTACAGAAAAGGTCACAATAATAGCAATAATACAATTAAAATCGTTAATGCACACACTTCTTAGCTTCTATCCTTTTTCCTAGCAGTATGCTAACCCTTCCAGTGCTCCTCTGGAGCAGTGTCAGTAACTCTGGAGTCAATAACTCTCAACCTGTAACAGTAGATATCTCTATTTCAAGAGTTAATCTCATAAGAGAAGAGACAGCCCTTTCTAGACAAACCGGTAAAACAGAGCAATTACATTTCCCAGGAGCTAAAGTCCATCACAGCTCCTCACCAGATGCTGCAATGAGGTGGACAGGTTTACAAAAGCACAGTAATGGTAGAAAAATGGGATCAGTCACCCAATAGGTTGTAGTGTATCTTTTCTTCCATGTGCCTTTT
Source organism: Pedionomus torquatus (assembly GCA_013398155.1). Lineage (NCBI taxonomy): Eukaryota > Metazoa > Chordata > Aves > Charadriiformes > Pedionomidae > Pedionomus > Pedionomus torquatus. The sequence goes on along the minus strand of VZRU01009964.1, from coordinate 305,189 downwards.
AAAAACAAGCTCAGAGCACTGCACACAGGGAGAGCAAGAATAAGATCTTAATAAAGTAAAGCACTGCAATGGATGGTTGTTTTCTTGAGGAGACCTTCAGAAAGAGACCAACCGTCACAAGACAAATGTGAACAGCGGTGTGTAATGCATGGCTGGATGACTAAATGTCTATTTGAGAAAGGGCTGAATTATTCAAAGAAGCGGGAATGTCCGGGCCTATGTTCATGCATGAGAGAAGCATGATAAGCAGTCATATTTCATGCTTAATAAAGTGTCTCACTATCACCTTATATTCAAAAATACATCCACGCTGGCAGGTATCCAATGTATCAGATTAGGAAAAGGCATTTATTCAATAGTGCACAAATGTCTGCTACTTTTTTTTTTTTTAATTTATTTTATGTTTCACTTTACGAGGAAGAGCTAGAAGAGCAATTTTGTCAATCAATGGAGATACAGGAGGTGAACATGCAGTTTCCATCAGGACAGATGCGCCATCAAAGAATTCAAAAGGTTAAGAAGGGAAACTGAACAGCACATGGGGGATTTCATAGGCTCCCTGGTCAGCAACCTAAGTTGAAACCCAACAGTCAACATTCAACCCAGTGAAACCGAAGAGTCATTCAACAGTCGGACAGATTAATTCCATCATTAGTATGAGATCCCACGGTATTTTCATTTTATTTTTCAGTTTTTTTATTAGTTTATTCAATAACACGGGAAAGGATCACTTTATGAAATTTTGAATAGATTGCAAAAAAAAGAAAACAGTTTCTTGGTTAGAGATAGGGATCTCTGCCTACAAAGAAGTATATCCAAAAAAAAAGGCACTTCAGAGAAAAGTAAAAGAAATAAAAAGTTATCAGAAAACATCAGACATTATCTTTTTGAGAAGAGATTAAATGAATAGTCCTTGCCTCAGAATATATTTTACCATGGGCTTGAAAGAAACTATTCACATTTCCAGGCCTGGTAACTATTCATGCTTTCACATGTAAGCAATATCTTAACTGTTTAGCAAGATCATAACCTGAACATGTGTAAGGGATTAATCATTCAAAAGAACTCAATTGAAAGGGGAATATACCAGAGAGAGGCAGAAATTACTTTGGCTATATTTGAAAAAAAAGAAAAAGAAATAAAAATCATGCATTAAAAATAGGACTCTGGAACAACTGAATGAATTTATAACAGACAAAATGTCATCTAAATTTTGGGAATTGTTCCCAGCTGATAAGATCTGACAGACTATAAAGCATCTTCGCTGGAGAAACAGTGTTACTGCTTGGGAAACTTAAATAGAAGAGGACCTGCTCTGGGGAACAACAGGGAGGTGAGAGGAGAGCAGCAGCCTGACCTAAAAGGTCTACTCTCTCTGGTGCAGCCATGGCTCTATGCAATAGACTTGCCAGCTTCTCAAAAGCAAAGCACGAGCTGAACCAATCTCAAAATGCACAAATAATAGGGATGGAGAAATGCTGAAACCACGCTTCAAGGTGATATGAGTAGGAATGACAAAACAGGACGAATGCTAGAAGCCAGCTTCAGGGACTGAAAGACAGACCACAGAATGAGTAGCTGGTCTGCTCAACGGTGTTCCAGCCCCCTTCTTCTGTGCTGCTGTGGACAGAGAGAGCAATTTTCGCAACATCAGCACAATAGCATGTTTAGTTCAATACACCTTCCTTCACCACAATAACTGTAAAGCTGAACAGGGTACTTCGTCCAATTATGCCACTTCTGTTCCTCAAGGAAGACTGACCTTTCTTCACACCGTGAGGAAGAGAAATGCAGATATTTGACTGCCTTCTCGCTGTTGTCTCACAAGTGTTGCAGAGCAGGTTGGTTCTTCCTGTACCACTGTGATGGTTCTCTTTATACTTCCTAGAAGAACTTTAAGAGAAAACAAAAAGCCAAGAATTTTATTACTGAGAGGGGATGGACACCTGCCTTTGCTGTTTCCTCTGAGTCTTTTTCTATTTGTGCTTTGTAACATCTCCTGGACCTAACACCTGCTTTTGGTGTTTCCTCAAGGTTCTATGGCTTCTTTCTACATGTGCTTCATATCACTGTGGGACCTGGGTTATGCCAGTTTCTCTGCTTAGTATATTCTTGAAAGACTTCTAATATGAGTTTTTTGTTTTTAACCAGGAGCAAAAGTTGTTTCCTAAACTTTTCTGAGATCAGTTAGGTCATCACCTTGCAATCTTTGCACACAGCTAAGATGCATGAGCCTCACGGGGGGCTTCAATCTTCTGCATACTGTAGAATTCAGAATAGACACTTTCAGTCATGTTCAGTGTAAAAAGAAATGCATGCTTCAGTTTTCTTCCAAAACTACCACTTATATTCATTCAGATAGGGATGTGAACTGAGGAGGAGAAAAAAAAAAAAAAAGCTATATTTCACATTTAGCTGCAAAATTTGTGCTGTCTTTGCTGACAAAAGGGCAGAAATATGGCCTCTGTTCATTCCATAATTCCTATTGTTAGCTGAAGAGACACCGAAGACTAAGAGTAAAACACTGGTCCTATAAAAAGCTCCTCTCTCTTTCAGTATAAATTGAACTTGTCTCTCTAAATATTTTACAAGATATAACTTTTTCTTTAATTTCTCTTCATCTTTCTCTTTACTTCATTATTTTTCTACTGGGAACAAATGCCAGATTTGTTAGAATTTATTACTTTCCCTATGGGTCACCTCTAAGCTTTTTTATCGTGTACTTTTTCCTTATTCTGACCGAACACGAGGCATTATCAGATATGCCCTCTGCTTATTGAGTTCTGCCTGATGCTATAATTGTAATATACATGAGCTAGTACTTCATGCTTACATTGTGCCTTACATTCAAAGATCTAGTAGTAATTCAGAACGAGGTATATAGTATTAATGACCTGTATAAAAGAAGAGGAAATGTAAAACGAAGAGAAGAGAGGCAAAGGAAGTACATTTTCAACCGTATTTTATTCTAGTGCTTCAGAAAAAAAATAAAAATATTTCAGTTCAGAAAAAAAAAAGAGAAAATAAAAAATATAATTTCATTTTTATGAAATAAAAGCAATTTTAAACTTGAAGGATTTTGACAGAAACATTAATTTAGAGACACTATCTGCTTGAAAGCCTGCAGCGATCTGTATTTGTACATATAACCCAAATCATTCACAGAGCAACTTTGCCAAACAGCCAGGGTTGCTCTTCAGGTTCCAGAGTTTTTGAAAACCGAGTATGTCAGAGAGTGTGCTAAGTCACACATTAAATTTGAGGGACAAGCTGAATAAAGGATGTAGGACTCCTGAATACAAAAATCAATCTTCTTTCCATCATACATGCAAACTGACACACTGCTTGTTGCAGCCCCAAGATACAATTCAAGCTTTAGGGCAAAACAAGGCCACCGACTCTTGGATTTTGCTACTTACATTTCACTACTTAGTATCTCTCTTTTGAAAAAAAAAAGGACACTTAAATTTTTTTGGGGATGAGAAATAAAGCAAAAAATAAATAAATCTTGATATGCTAATATCAGCTCTTAAATTCTCTCTGGAAGTCCTTAGGTAAACAGAATACTACATTTACCAAACATTGCTATTGTTTCATTACTGACTGTGTATATTATTCTTGAAGGCGAAAAATGAAATATTGAGAAATGGTCCAACAATCTGTTTGCCATCGAGAAGGATTTTTCCTTCATTTGGAATCGAAATCAAGGGCATAGTGGACAATATAAATATCTTTCACTGCAAAAGCCATGTTGATTTCTAAAGCTTGATAATCTGTGGCTTTTTCTACACATTCTTACCACAGAGATGAAAATGTTTAGCACCACACAAGGTATTATTGAGGTGTTTTTGACAGCATTTCACACCTCATTTACTGACAAAGTTATTAGATTTTAGTCAATGGTCAAAGAGTAAATTGACTCTAAAGGGCTCCTTTAAAGCACTGAGGCATGAGATTAGAACAATTTAGAAATTATCTTGATCTTTACTTCATTTTGTGCTCAAAGTAGAGGTGCTCACCTCTTTTAGCTACCTTCCTTCTTATTTAAAAGGAAACATTTAAGGTTAATATGAAATGATTGTATGTGGCTTCTGGTGGCGGAATTATTTGAAAGGGTACCTTCGATAAAGTGTTTGAATGTTGATTGGCAGTGATTACTTCCAATGACAAAAAAAAACCTTAGTCAATCTGAAATAAAAGTTGGTGAGTGATGCCAAGTACTTTTCCAAAGGATGAAATCAGCAAAACTCAAACAACCTGCCGTAATGGTGAAACCTAAGCTCAAGGAGACCTGAACTGTTGGTTCTGAAGACCAAGATGTTAGTGTGAAGATTTGATGTGCACATCACTTATCCTCTCACCTCTTTATACCTCTGTAAAAGTATTATTGTTCTCTCAGCTGATTTCAGAGGAAAGTCATCATGTTTCCTAACTGTTCTGCTCTTCCTTACTAACGTTTCATGATAACAAGCATGAATCATTGCTGTTCTTTTACTGCATCATCATTAAAACACTTCACTATTTTCAAGTCCCACAGATGGCTTATCCTTTGTGAAGAGACCCCCGGGCTTTGCTATCCACGGCAGTGCTAGAATGGAGCACTCAGTATCCACTAAAGTACATGTGTACTTCTTCCCTTCAATCAAAGATTCACAAATCTCCCAGGTCACTTAATCTCAGAAGCTCAGTACCAAGTTGTTTCAGTTAATGCTACAAGTGTTCAAAATTGCTGCTTCGTGCTGAAGGACTTTTAGATCATCTACGTCAGCTATTGCCAGGTCTAGGGTCGAAAAAATAAGTGACTTCAACAGCTTGCTTAGTATTCTGAAGTTTGAATGCATCTGGACTCGAGATATCAAAGGGTATAATTTGTCTTTAGGCATCCACAACATATACGTTGTGTATTTAGGTGCTATGGGATAGAGGTGAATGTCTTATATCTCTCTGCTACCTGATCTCTTTCTAAACGACTCAATGTTTTTTTTTCACAGTGATAGCATCAGCCTGGCTCCCATAAATTGAGGGAGACATGTTAGTTTAAATTATATTCACAAGGGGACAATTAGGCCTCCAGTCTTCTTGCCTGTCTCCATGCAGGTATTTTATATTTCCTGGAGGAATTCCTACAACTTGGGGCACTTTGTGTCAACAGTGACAAATTCCTCACTCGGATCGCTTAGCCTCTGGGAAGTTGTCGCAACACCTAGCCTGGTTTCATGATGCTGCATTACCTTAAAAAAAAAAAAAAAAGGAGCTCTGAAGTAGCTAAAACCAGGCAAGGCAGCCCATTTACCTTTTTCTTTGTAACACTCACTGATTTGGCATTTGAGAGCGTACTTGTTGGCATATAATCCAAAGCTACTTTCAAGGAAACACATTCCTGAGCCTAATGGTTTATTGATGGCAAAATGTGTTTGATTTATTCCTTAAAATCTTCCCAGTTGAACTATTATTTCACCTCCTTGGCACCAAGAAACCATTGGAAAAGCATGGTTGTCATTGTAACAAAAAAAATTTTAAAAAATCCTTTTTCTCAGTCTGTCACAGAGTTGCAGGAAACTCTTTAGTTAAATCAATTGCCGGTAATTAGAGTACTACTCCTAACTGTGCCTAAATCATATTTGATTGGGGCTATTGTGTTAGCTCTTGCTATGAACTGTACTTCATTGCATCTGAATTATTCTAAGTGATCCTCTAATCCTCTTGCTTTCCTTCGATTCAGAGATGAATGTCTTAGCTTTACACTACTGTATTATCAAAAACTCCTCTCTAGACTAATGTGTTAGCAAGAGTCATTTTTCATTGAATGTTAAGTCTGACAAAGAATTATTATTCTAATGTGTTGGGGAGATTAGCTCATTTTCACTCAAATTCTGCCTTCCCATTCATCACTCTCCTGCTGTTGGGACTTCCAGAATGATGTATTCAGGCAGAAAACTCAAGTATGGTGGCGGACATCTGAAAATACACAAATGGCATGGGAAATGCCATTCCTTTCCACTCTGCTCCACCAAGCATGACTCATAAGTTGACAATGCTATAAACTGTGACCTTAGGAGAGTCTTTATTAAACAAGATGAATCTCACACCTAAAGTAAGAGATGAATCCCACTCCTGCTTCTACTAGAGCTCTTTCATCATCATATGGAATGACCTAGTCTGGCAGAAGTTGTTCCTGTCCATGGCAGGGAGAACAAAGTCCATTCCACCTCTACCAATCCTATGAATCTATGACCATAGTGTTTCTGATATTATTCACCTCCCCCAGTAGCTGAGCCATGTTTTCCTGTGCTAAGGTTTCTCAGATTCTCATGCTTTGGAACTGGCTGTAAAGCCCACTTTTCTGCTGCTCGATTGCTTCTTACTTGCTTCCAAACTTGCCATATGCACTGCCTCCTTCTCCAGTGGTTTAGGTGGAATGTTATCATCTTTCATTAAGGAGTTTGCCTCTTGCGGGGCAAGGTATTCATAAACTAATTGGTAAGAAGAGAATCCTTTGGAGCAACTTTCTATTTCCCACCTCTGTTCTCCATGACTAATTCTGGTGATCTGCTCAGCATAACCTGCTGGCTTCCTTGCATTAAGCGGAAAGCTCTGCCAACAAGAACCCATAATTAGGATGTTGGTACCTGCAGGTATGTCTTACTAAGGCACAGACTGACTTAGAGGTACTTTTAAGAGATTGACTGGATAAGCTCAGTGCAACTTCAAGGTTGCCCATGCTTTGAGAAGGTGTTAACCTAGTTCACCTCCAGAGGTCCTTTCCAACCTAACTAGAATAGAATTTTGGTTTCTCTAGTAATACAGTAAGTCCTGGACATGCAGATGAGTTTCTCCTATGAGCCTCGAATAGTGTCCCTTTTTTTGGCCCTAACATAAAAAAAAAGGTCATTTTGTGTGTTCTTCTTATTTAAAGTATGTGAAATAACCTTCCAGAGAGATATTATTATAGCATGACACAAAGAGTACATAGTTTATGCACTATATCAGGGCATGAAGGTATGTATTGGCTATTTGGGATGCCAACAGCTAGTTTTGGAGGACTGTGTAGATCAGTAGAAGTTAACAACTGATGCATGTTTTACCATAGTACCTATAGGAAAGGGTTCTACAAACAGTGTAGGTCCTTCTTTTGGGGGAAACTAGTTTATTATGAAGGGTAACCCAGGAGTGAACTCATATTCAGGCAGTGTCTATGATGAGGGACCAAGACCTGAGTCTCCCCAGGAAAATAGTTCTGCTATTTTCTTCTGATGGATGTGGAATGGAATACATATCAATTCCACTACACATCAGGAGGACGAAAACTCAAATGAAATAGGCCTTGAAACAATATGAATCTAGGGCACCTTTAATGGCTAGACCTGAGGTTCTGATGAGAATTCTGCTTTCTAGGGGTGAAAAGAGGAGCAAGATCCATTTAATCATGACCTGAACAGAAACTTCCATATCTTCTGACCCTAGATAAACAAAATTGTAAATTAAGCAGTGAGGGCTCCCATGTAGTGTTTCTTATCTACAACATGTTTCCATTCATTCTGCCCCATCCTTTCTCTGCTCCCCCAACATGAGAAGCAAGTAAATTAAGGCTAAGGAATGACAACATACATCCTGGCAGCTGGAAAAGTCCCCATCAGTTCAGATAGCATTTTTCGCCAGCTGAGAGAAAATGGAGGAGTTTGCAGATTGAGTATTTGTGGCAGGGATGTTTTCCTTCCCCTTGCTTAGATTCAGCTGATTAGACCAGAGCACAAACAGAAGAAAGGAAGCACGTATAGCCTGACCTTGTCATCCTAAGTGGTTGTGGCATTTCCAAGAATGCTCACCCCACTCCCGCTCTTTGTTTCTGGCTGCTTTCGCTTTGTCTCACAAAAGGTTTCTGAAAGAGTAAAATGAAAAAAATCCTATGAGAGCATCCACCCCCAACCACAGCACTCCCCGACAACTCTGTGCAGTCTTGTTTCCTCTTAACACAATAGATAAATATTTCATTGCCCAGACAAAATGTTCCTACTTAGTGATAGAAAGGTCCATGACCATGGCTACAGCTTATGATGCTGCACCCAAATCCACAGAAGGTTAGAGAGCAGGGCTGGATCACAACAAGGTGGCATGCCGGGCTCTGAAGGCAGTATCTGTGTCAATGCAGCTTTATTGAAATCAAATATTGGTTCTTTAATCGCATTAATTCCAAGATGGGAAGAATTGATCATGTGGAGAAAGAAAAACAAAGCAAGAAGCTCAGGTGATCCTTCCAGTTGTTACTTGGTTTTCAGAAAATTAAGCTTTCCCCCAACATCTTGCTTTAAACACCTTTCAATTCAGTATCTTAAATAGCAAAGTTGTGGCATTCATTAAATATACGTCCTCTGTGACTCTCACAGATTACAGTGAGAATACAGTGCCAGAGAATTAATTCCCATGCTTTATGGGAAATACTAGCTTAATTTCTATTTTTGCTTAGGAATAAATTTATATTCTGTGGTTCGGTTCCTCCAGGGAACAAGCTTGAGTGCCTCACATTGGCTTCTGGTGCCATTTGAAATCAGTGTATCCTGCCTGACATCCACTTGCTAACTCAGTGCAGCACAGGTCTCATCCAGTTTCTATACTATATCTACTAACAGATACCTCTAATAACAATAATTTTAAATTGCCTTTACACATTTCTGTTTAGATACGTGAATAACACCCCACATAGGGAGGAAGTTTGTTGGCACCCTGAGCTAATTTTGAGGTGTTCACTTCAAGTTAATACAGTACCAAAAATATATTCAACTTTGCTGGGACATGAGAATAACACTGTAAAAAGACCATCTTTGCAGTCACTCAGAAAATGCAAAGTTTAGCTAAATCAGAATGTTGCGAGTGTGTGAAAGCAGTCAACAAATCACAACTCCATTCACAAGTTTAGACTTATCATCTACATGCAAGAAGAAACTAAAATGAGGACTTGGTCCAAACCATGGAGAGAGTGATCCCAAATACTCAGCACCTTAGTCCAGAGCGTGTCCTGAATGGGTTAACTCAATTTTGTATCTTTTATTGGCAGCTGTTTCTGAGAAAAACAATGTTCGTTGAACCACAGCTGATAGGTGTTTGGCTCTTTTCGTGTCAACATCATTGTAAAGCCTCACTGCCTTCATTGGCTGAGTTCTCCATAGACTCATCTGAGCTACAGGGCAAGCTGGTTCTCTGTGTCTGATGGCCTTTGAGGTCATTATAAAGAGAGTGTCTAAAGATACAGCAGTAGACATTGGATAAGGCAGTGGATCAGTGTCTTGGGTGAGGATTATTTCAGCATGTCCATCCTCAAGGTCAAAATATGAAAACAAAATGAAAGGGCAGAGAAAGTGGAATAATGTTGCCCTTCTCAGTTTAGGAGGGAGAGGGAAAGATTACTCGCAGATATGAGTTGGAAGGGAAAGGGTCAGATCCAAAGTCCTACGACTCGCTCACCTCAGAAATTTCTCAGAGTTCAGCCAAGACACAGTGAGGTCCAAGTCCCTCGCGAAATTTATTGATGACTACTTTATTCTTAAAACACACTCAAAGGCAAAATCCCTGCTGTTAGGTCAGCTTTCTTCCAGAGTGCTCCCCTAGGGTCCTGTCTGAGCTGTCTTGTTACTTCATGCACTTAAAACTCATCCCATCCACTCCAGGAGGGCAGTTAACAGCCAAGATGGGAAATGTTATTTTCTTCCTTTGAATCCCTTTGTCTATTTGGAGGAGTTTGCACATTACTGGGATTCTGTCATCACTCAGTCCTCAGTGTCTACAGACCCCATGTCGAAGCCTGGTGGTAAGACCACTCCCCAGGCCCTGCAAACTGGTCTCCACTCTCATGACAACATCTCTTTGCTCTCCTAGCCCAGTCTTGATTGTTTAAATGTTCTCCCACTGAGCATAAAATACATAAAGTCAAAACTCAGATCTTAATCAAGCTCAAGGACATCAATGGAAATAATTGGGATGACTTAAGTATCTAGTTCTTGTGATTGATGTTCTGGGCCACCAGGGCCGCATCCTTGAAATTACTTAGAGAATTAACTCCTTGCTCACCACCAGTGCTAAAAGGAGAAATTTTATTTTCTCAGGGAGTCCTCAGCAGATCTCCCTTTAGGGTTGTCACCTAAGAAGAGCCTTGGAAATGCTGCTGTCCTCTCTGTTGTACCTGAGCTCCCCCACCTGTGCAAGAGGTTACCTGCACCAAACAAACCAAATGGTTTATTGGATACTTGGATTTTGGTGGGTTTTTGTTTTGTTTTGTTTTCTTTTCTTTATTCTCATCACAAATGGCGATTTAATTGTTTCAAAGGTATTGTACATTTGGAACAATGTGCTTTAGTAAGATTTGTAATGTGCTGCTTGGCTCATTGGGGAGTAATACTGCAAGGGTTTCACATTCAACACCATGATGTCTGAATTTCTGATGAGATAAGGGTCACTTGTGGCATTTCTGCTCCTTGATTATATGCAAGTCCCTCTTAAAATTCCTTGCTCTTCTGTTTTTTTACCAGTTAAGTTGGAATATGAGCTGAAAGTGGCATCAGCTCATAGCAAATGGGCTCAACACTTCGAAATAATACTTATACAACATTTACCACATTATTTTCCCTGAGGCACTCTCAAATGATCCATGACTTTATAATGTATGTAAAGTGGTTTGAGCACATACACAGAGCAAACTACTATTGCTGCCTTGTTATTAAATTTGGCTTATTATTACTATAAGTGCTTGTATTAGTATTATTAGTAATAGATGATAGGGCTTATTATGAAAAAAATTGTTACAAGTTTTACTAATTGTTAAAACTGCTCCCAAAAGATACATTGTTCATTGGTCCATTCATTCTAGGTCACATAATGTTTCCAAGTCATCAGCAGATTTGGGGGTTTGCTTTCAGTGAAGAAAAAAAAACAAAAACAAAACAAAAAAAACCCATAGATTAGAGAAAAAAAAGATATCACTTATTCACAGCTTGGTGAAAATAAAGATGCTGAGGTGTTATAGACAACTTTAGCCAAACACAGGTGTTAAACTTTCTCCTGTGCACACATACCTTTGCAGTTTTATGTTGCTGTAGAGTTGGAAAAAACACTCTCACACATTTTCAGAGGGAGGGGGATGTCAGATAAGATGAAAGAAGTGATTCAGGTCCAAACACCTCTTGCAGTGACTAAACCCATACTTAAAGTTTCATTTTGATTATGTCAGTTCCCATTTCTCACCACCATTTAATTCCTAATATTGTTCAATTTGCCACCACTACACTCCCAATATTATTATTTTTTTCATCAATGTGTTTTTAGACCAAGCATGGAAATACAAGTTTGGTTCAGAGATTGCTTGTCACTTGTCTTAGAGAGAACAATCTCTCCATTGCTGTGCTTGATTACTTCTGATGAGACTTGGGCTGGAGTGAAGCAGCACCACTAACATCCATTGCAGGATACTAGATTTATGTTCGTCCAGGATCATGAGTGAACTAGAGAGTGATTTTGGTAACTGGTATCAACACTAAGACTTCTATGGCCTTGGCAAAGTAGCCTTGGCCTTTTAAAGAGGTTATGTGGGAGCTACAATTTATACTAGCAGACTCATATTTAACATGCCTTAGTAAAGAGACTTACATTATTATATTAATTAATAACTGAATAATAAGAAAACCAAAACAATACCCTTATTTGTCACAGCATTAATTCGAACTTACTGATTAGGCATTTGCCTGATTCTGGTGGCTTTTCTTTAAAGGGTGCTAAAATGCAAAGTGGAAAAGGGGTGCTTTCCTTCCTGAATCAATTTATATCTCCACTGCCCAAAGAAATCAGAGTTGGTTCTGCTCAACTATCTCCAGGGCCAAGAACGCAAGACACAGAACTGTGCAAACACAGATCCACATGTTTTATGGATGCTGCATTTTTGTTCATAGAGTCAGAATGATTAGAGTTGGAAGAGACCTTAAAGATCATCGAATTCCAATCCCCCTGCCATGGGCAGGGACCCCTCCCAGTAGATCAGGCTGCTCAAAGCCTCATCCAGCCTCGCCTTGAATAAATCTGCATAAACCTGCTACTGGGAAGAAATGAGCCTCCCTGTTATTTCCTGTGTGTATTTTACCACCTCTTCTTTTTTTTATTGTTGTTTTTGCACTTGAGTTTGTAGACTGTCTTCCACATAATATCACAGAGCATTTATTTTTGGTGTAGCGCATTGATTTGGACGTGATCTTACAATTTGACAGTAATTTAGAGAAAGAGCAAAGGAAAGGCAGAGAAAGTGAAAGAGAAATTGAGAGGAAAACAAAAGAAAAGGGAGGAGGGGGAGGAGAAGGAAAAGAAAGAGAAGAAGGCAGGATGGCAGGAAGGAAGGAACTCTCATAATGAAGTTCTTTGGTAATTTACTTCTGAAACGGTTTTTCCTTCCAAAATTTACTTAAAGACTCATCAGCTCTAAAACAATGCTAAACCCAGATGCTTCTGTTGGGTTTGAACAAAAAGGTTTTGTGAAACCAGAAAGCTCATTTTCTGGGATTATTTAACAGGAAAGTCTTTTCATCTCCCGGGTCTATTTCAATATATTTCCCTCTTTTCCTGTATTTTCAGCTTGACTGGGGAATTCAAAGCATTCACTGAACTCCATGAAATTTTTAAGGTGCCTAGACAGAAAAATAAAGGTCTAGAAGCCAAACTTCTTTTGTCTTACCTCTCAATATAGTCTGTAGATTAAAATGTCAGTCAGAGGTATCTCACCATATTCACACCAGGGTCCGGGAAAAGGTTTATTTTCCCTCCAGATGCAAGAGGACTCCATTTTGCCTTAACACATCTGGAGTGTGTGGAGTCCAGGTGCTCAGTCTTGTTTCAGCAAATCTCAGCCAACTAGAAGAAACGCATCACAGTACCTCTATCCCTATATGATAAATTGTAGGAAGGTTTTAAGGTCCTATAGAATTGTTTTGGGAAAGAGTAAAACAATACTCTCTGGCCTGTTTTAATTTCCCTTCCCCATTTGTATGGTTGATACATGCCTACCATGTCACTTTAGAAAGTACTGTATTTTCTGTCCCAGTGCCATTTTACCATTCTTAATCCCAGCAAAATCAATGACTGTCCAACAGACTCTCCATCAGGGAGAACTTGAAACCTTTATTTGTTTGTTATAAACCAATAGTCTGGAAATCATGAGAGCTACAAATAAGGATTGATGTGCTGTGCAGTCTGGCACAAAAAGACAAATGCTCTTGTATCAGTAAGGGGAAAACGTGGAATGGAACAGAAGAGCAGAGGAGACACTTTTCAGAGAACTGAGACTGGAAACACTGTTGTATCCCTACCACTTTGCTGCATTAGCTCAGAGTCCTGGTCGTTCAAAGTTTTGTCAATAACATTTTATGAAAAAAAAAATCTTTTTTTTTTTTCCTTGTTATCAGAAAATACAAAAGAGACATGGGTTTTTTTTTCTTAGTAAATGATATTTAACTTTAAAAAAAAAAATAGTTCAATGCTTAGCTCTTACAGGAAGATGATACTAAGATTTAGCTGCTTCTCCTTTTCTTGTCTGATTGATCCTGGGAAAACAGGCTTTCCTGTGAGATTTCTAGGAATAGGACAGTCATCTAACAACAGACTAAGTAGGTTTTGTGATATTGGGTCAGCACACCAAAGAACCCTGTCTGTCCATTAAAGCACTGTGTTGTGTTGATGGGTGGCATATTTTAGATATCAATTCTTCTTCAAAGATACAGAAAGTTTTCATAATACAATGAGTGTGTTAAGAGCCCAGGCTGAACTCCAGAACAAGATAATCCTTCCCATATACATCTGCAGCCTTTGGATCTTCTAGATTCTCTTCTAGCAACCTCTAGAAGGTTCTCAGCCTCTCTCTAGCAAGGTTAAAGCTCCAGAAGCAACAGGTTTCCAGGAAGTTTTCCCTTTTATCTCTTGTTTTGCCTATTCTTGAAGTATGAGTAGAAGTGCTAGTCTTTGGTATTTCACCTCCTTTTTTTTTGCCATACAATGTCTGTCAGAAATATTTGCAGGAAAGTGAAAATAAATTAAAAAAACCCACCAAAACCAACACAAAAAAACCCATCAATGTCTGATATCCTGATTCACCTGAAGAGGAAGAAAGAGTTCTCAATATGGGAAAATCAGCAATTTGTCCTTGTGAATCTTTCCAGATGAAATCATGGTTTCAGAGGTGCTGAGGACTCCAGAGTGCTCAGGAACTCAGCTATGAAAACTGAAGAGGTGAACAGAGACAGAGCTGGTCATGGGGATCTCATTTCTGTGCTGCAGAGAACAGAAAGACTACTTAGTATTTAATGTTTTAATATTAAAGGGAAGCACACAGGAAGGGGAAAAGACATGGTAAAACTGTGGGAAAACAGTGGGAAAACTTCATCTTTGCATCTTCTGCCATGGAAGCTAAGAGAAATAAAAATAAATGACTTCTAGTAGCTTGAAATCTAACAATAGAATTATACATATAACAAGTATTCATTTTCAAATACAAGAAATAGGGAGCGATTTTCAACAACTTGAAAATGGTCCACGTGGCAATGCCTATCCTCGACAGCCTTGTTTTGTAAGACTATAGCAAGCAACTGGAAATAAAGCCATGCCAGTTTTGACTTTTAAACACATTCTTAAGCTTAAAAAACACATGCATACACACATACCATTTGGCATGAGGCCATGAATCTTGTTTAGTGGGTGGTTATAGTTGTATGTAAAGAGTGGAGATTAAATTAAGCATTGCAGGAAGGTAGTGCATCTTTTCTGGGCAATTACACATACCTTGTATAATCTAATGAGCTGTTACTGGGCCCTAATGGAACATTTAAAGAGAGTTATTGTATTTTTTCACAGTTTGCTGGATTGGAGAAGTTAATTGATTTACCAGGGAAAATGCCTTTCCCTTTCCCTAGACCCCCACCTTCTTTTAGAAAACATACAGAAATAGAAACATAGCAAGGAGAAAGACTAGAATAGGTAGTAATTGAGTACAACATCATTAAAAAAAGATCAGTTCCACAATATATTCTCTGGTTGCAATCCACAGTGATAAAAGTAATACTCAGCTCTGCAATAGCTCTTCAAATCCGTAGATTTCTAAGTGATGCACAAAAGGGAAAGTAGAGAGCAATTCCTTCTTTCAGCCTGTCATTAAAAATATATAAATGCCACTGGAATATTCAACTACAATGATCCCAATGGTGGTTTTTTTTTTTGTATTACACTACTAATTATTTAAACCCCAGAATACTTTCAAGCAATGTTTCAAGTAAGATGTTAGGGAACTCCATTTTCCCAGTTATTTAGTGGACCACATGTACAAAATACAGTTACAAGGGTTTTTCTGTGAGAAGGATTTGGTCTCAGATAAATAAAGGTCACCACTGGCTTTTAGCAGCCTCTTGGACCACAGATTAGTCACATAGTATTTAGCTAAGTGTCAGCATCAACTTCTCTGGAGTTTAGTGGAGGAAACAAATGCCAGAGCTGGAGCCTCCTGTGAAAGCAAGTGAACATCATTTCCCCAGATTGTGCTCAATCTCTGCTACAATCAAAACCGCTCTGTTTCTAGGACATATCATCAGGATGATAGCTTCAGTCTGTGGTTTTTTGTGGTGGCTTCTGATCATGTCATCCAGATGGGATTCAGGGTGTCCCAGGGGTTCCTTGAGCCTAAAGGCATCTTCTCTTAGAACAGATAACACAAACCTGTGCGGTGTCACTATGGTTCTGCTCCTGTTTTGTCAGCAAAGAAAGGAATTCATCTTCAGAGTTATCAGCTAAGTACTTTTTTACTTGTCCTTTTTTTTTTTTTTCTTTTCTGAGAATGATTTCATTAAATCAGTCAGACAAAGGCCAACAGCAGAGTGTTGCGACAGATTTCATACAGACGTTACAAAGGTGATCTCCCGGCAGTCAAAATGCAAAGAACAGTTTGGAACACTCCAGAGCAGTCTTAGTGGCTCTACAGAGGAACACCTCCTGGGGGGCTGCCAGCACCTAAAAGGAGGTAGAGAAAATAGAAAGCAGATGTCAGTGATAGACACATTCTTTAGAAAAATGCTGTCCCCGAGAAGCACTGAATGTCATGGAGTCGGAAACCAGCAGGTGAGGTGATTCTTTTCTTTCCCATTTCTTTTCTCTGTGCAGGTTAAAGCAAAGAGGCGTTTCCAATGAGACACCTCAGAGGTTGAAATGTTGAGTTTGAAGGAACTCTGCTCCTTACAGGAGGCAGAATGAGAGCTGATTCTGTGAAGGGCAGGAGGAGGACTTCCTTCTGTCTACCCTTGCAGCATCCCTGAATTTGCTACTTCTCTTTCCACATCAACTTCTCATAAGAAATTGTGAAGATTGTTGATGTATGGGAAGTGGTAATTTCCCATAGGAAACTATAGTTCTACCTAATCATAGTTCTACCTATGATAAGGTAGCCTTTCTTGTTGTATTTTAAAGTTGTATTTTAAGTTGCTGGTAACTTTGTCTAACTTCCTCCTTCGGCAAACATTTCTCTTACAACTTATCTACCTTTCATATTCCTAGCTAAGTTTTTTAATAACTGTCCGTGTGTTTCTGAGGCAGTTGTTCATGTCAAGAAAAGTCTCTATTTTTCTGAAATAGTAGAATACCATCACACAATGCTATTTCACCCGAGTGAACAGAAAAAAACCCACAACATTATTTGAAAATGCTCCAAAATCTGAAGAACCTTTTCTCAGTCAATTTAGCCCTACAGTCTTTACATAGTCTGTCTTGTCCTGGTTGTGATTTGGTTGTTTATCCAGGATTACTGCAGTGGCTGGATTTATCCGAGTGTGACATTTCAAGGTTTTATTTCACATTCTCACATTTTGCAGAGTGGCTGGTGTGAAAGGACACCAGTGACCATGCTTCTCATGTTCTCTTAACATCCATGCTTCCATAGTCCTATGAAACAATAGGGAAAGGAAACAGAAAGGAGGAAAATCAGTGCTATAAGTGTAAAAGAAACAAGGAGATAGACTGGGAAGAGAGTCCACAGTAGATTGGAGAATTTGCTGATATACAAAGAAGAGGACTGGAGAATATCAGAATAAGGTTGATGATGAAGGAGATGGTTAGCTGGGTGGATAGATGAGGCCGCAGCTGGAAGTGCAGCCAGTTTTGGAAAGGTTGGGCTGCAAATAACAAGTTCATCAAGGGCCACAGTATCAGAGTGAAACAGTCTGGTAGGACAGAAGGGACTCAGAGAGCTAGATAAAAAGAGTGAAGGATGCTAGAGAAATAGGGGAATGAAAAACTGAGAAAACAACAAAAAAGAATAAGCAGAATGAGCAGGGGGACAGATTAAGCATTGATATGGAAATGGGGGATAGGACTGAGCAGGGGAACATGAGAAAGACAAGGAGCTGGGCCAGGATGTAGGGGTCAGGACTTGTTCAGAAAGAAGACAAGGATTCAGCTAAGAAGCCTGTCAAATCAGTGCTGAAACTGAGGAGCAGAAAGTCTAGGAGTCAAAAATTAGGTGAAGGCAGAAGCAAACAAGACTCATGGGAGATTTTCAACCATTGAGACCTATTTCTCTTCACGGATGAGAAGGCACTCCAGATACTCCACTGCTGTGTTTTCTTCTCTGGCCAGATCTGTGAAAGATCTGGCCAGAGAAGTGTGTTTTCTGTGTTTTCTTCTCTGGCCAGATCTCACCGCGCTCCTGTGCTACTTCTCCATGGCTGGCAATTAGCTCCATCCATCTTCTAGGACAAGTGGCAAAGGCTGGTATATTATCCCTGAAGTCAACAGATGATGGATCAGGGAGGTGCATGACAGGCATTCCATGTGTTTGATTGATTGCATTTTTTAATTTGCTTAAAAACCAAACTAGGAAATCTTATTTTAAATTGCTATCAGTAAGGTAACCCCATCAGCCATAGACTAATGAGATACATCGTGTCAGCTGATGCTGTTAGGGATACCCATGCAATAAAGACATGGTCATCTTCAGTTTTGTCCATTGCAGAAATTTTGTCCCGTGGGCATTTCAGGAATTTGGTTATTTGGATATTTCCAGATGTTCACCAGTGTAGCTAGATAGCCAGCTGAATAGCCACTGCATGAACACACTAAAATCCAGGTCAACCTGGATGCAACGAGTTCATTCTTCACGTGCAACTCAGTGAACATCCACAGATTCCTGTCTCAAACAGAAATGCAGTGCCTCCATCTGTTCCTCAATACATAAGACCAAAGGAACTCAGATAAAGGATATACTCCTTTGTCCCATACACTTGTCTTATCCTCAGATCAGCTCTATTCAGTGCATTAACTGAGGGGCAGAGGTCCTTTGGAAATGGAAAATGTGGGCATATGAGTGAAGACTACTTCATACTGGCATACAGACTGCAAGAGCAGGATAAGGTGGAATGAACAACCTTAGGTTAGTTCAGGCATTTTCCAGCTATGAGGTACTAATTTTAGAACTTTAAAAATGGCATTTTACAATTTGTTTGTTTGTTTGTTTGTTTGTGGGTGTGTTTTGGGGGGTTATTTTCGTTTGGTTGGTTGGTTTGTTCTGTTTTCTCCCCAAGTCAAATAGATGGAGATACAGCTGCATTTTTGGGTGTGTGTGTCAGTAGTTCATAGAAACAGTGCCATCTACTGACATAAGAACAAGTCATCTTTTCCTTCAATTACTTGGAACCAATAAAGCCACCGTTGATGGACTTCTCTGAGGACTTTTTGACTATCCAGTTCTCGGGAAGACACTCCATGCTTCAGGGAGCGTGAGTCTGTTGGGACACAGTGTCTATTCCACTCGAATCTTCTCTTGGGCATGGAGATCCTTGACTCAGCTTCCCAAACATCTGTCCTGCTTCGTGTTAAATTATCATTCTCTCTCCCTCCTGTCTCTCTGTCCAAGCTTTTGATCTGTTTAGAAATTCTTTGGAGACATATCACAGCCTTTCATTTCAAGAAGGGGGATTGCTTTTGCAATTATGGTCAAACTGATGCTCTGCATAGTTTTTTTTGGTTTGGTTCTGTCCTTGCTGGTGAGATTTTATTGGCAAGAAAGCAGCGAAGGAGGAGAATATAGACCATACACCAATAATGTCAGCTACTTCAGCTCAAAGAAGAGATCTCAATGGCAATTTCCACCTCTGCCTGGCCAGCATTTTTTTATTCATCTGCCAGCAATAGCCAGGTCAGTTCACAAACACAAGCTGGTAAATCAAGGTGGTGCCAGCCCTGCAGGCTGCTGCCTGCCAAATAACATTTTTTTACTGTGATAATTCAATCAAAGCTCGCATCACTTGTACCACCATCCACCAGTCAGGATGTCTGCATGCCTGAAATGAGCTCTTCTGCTCTTTGGAAACATTCGGTGAGGTGTTGGAGAAGTTTCCTCAGTTCTTCCACATTGAGGAAAAATGAGCAGGAAGAAGCTACAATGCTGTTGAGCGCAGGCACTGAATAGAGAAACGTGCCAGAACCGTCCTTGTTACTGACCCCTGCCTTGCCACACAAACGAGCTTACATTTGCATAAGCAATAAAAACGTAATTAAAAATCAGCAACATACTAAACTCCGATTGAAATCCTCAGGAATGTTGCTGCCATTGGGCAAAGAGGAAAATACTGTAACAAGATAGCAGTAGTTAAAAGCCAATTAAGCATGCCTATTAGTTGTCCATTATAAGCCCTGAGTTCTGTAAATAAAAAATATTAATTGCTATAGGCCACGTTGTTAACTGGCAAATAAATCCATAAATATTTTTTACAGCATTCAATGATAGTTGAGTATGCAGCTCGTGTATTTACTTTGCTTAAAAAAAAAAAAAAAAAAAAAAAAAAAAAAAAAGAAAAAAGAAAAAAAAGATAAAAAAGGTTTCTAACTACCTGAAGCTTGAAAAGCATTATAGAAAACTAAATTCCATTTGCTGTTGTTGTTTTCTTTGGGTCTGATTTCAGACAATTATGTTTCCTGGAGCCAAACTATTATTTGTCTGTTACTGAAATCTAGTTTGATTTCCCCCCTTGTTCCCACCCTGCTTCTCTTTTTCTTTTTTTAACTCATCCTCTATGGAATGATTCATTCTCTGCTAATTATAACTGGAGAATTCTGTATATGTGATAATTGCCTGCGGGTATCTTTGGTGATTTTCAAATGTGACCTTTCATTTTGCATGTCTAACGCTGAACACCTTAAAAAGACCTTATTTTCTTAGGGCTACCGCATGGTACCTTTCAGAACCCAAAATCCTTGCTCACATCTCTGCCTGAATTCCCCACCTTACAAATGGAGGAAGGCAAAATCGTTAATGTCTTTCAGAAATCCTGGCTCCATTGATACTTAACAGCCAATGTCAATCCTTCCAAACAAATGCTCTCATTTCCCACGTGGTGAGGGTTCAGTCATTCATTTAAAAGGCAGCGGTGAATGCCGACCCTTTGAAAAATCAGGCCACGTATTTTAGGTGACTGCGTATAGATTTCAGAACCACTGAAGGAAATTCGGACAAAATGCTCTACCCATTGAAAAAGTGGTCTTTAGGGCTGGCAAGTACAGTGCTAATGAACTAGATCTGGAAAGGCTTTAATTGTCTCTACCAGGACTTTGACCTTTAAAAAAAATAAACCATTAAAAACCAGCACCAACAACACTCATAACAAAGCCTCCTTTTACAACACTTTTAGCCCAGACATATGCAAAGTCCTCCAGATATTTTTCCTTTTCTTTAACTGAGGGGAAATGAACGACATAAAGGCTGAAGTATTCATGCAAGATGAACCAAGGAATCTAACATAAGGTATTACTTGCCTCCCTTATCCTAAACCTTGAAGGTAAGTGGCAAGTCTGAGCAAACCACTTTGATTCCCTCTATTCCCAGTTCACAGTGCCAAACACCCTCCAAGGGAGAGAATCCCCATCTAAGGAAAGTGCCCAAGGCAGATAAACACAAGACCTTTGTCATCCCCAAAGATGCATTGAGCTAAGGATTTACCAAGAACTGTCCTCCAGCCCTGATATCCACTCCTATCGTCTTCCTACTCATTAGGCCTGGAGAATGGGCTAATTTTTGAGCTCTGCCTTGTTGTTATTTAGGAGGCTCTAAGGCAGATGAGGCAACCCAAAGGTTGCCAAGGACCATTCAGATAGTTTAACAGTGTCAATGGGGGACTTTATCTGCTTGATGTGGCCAGACACTGTTAAATTTACACAGTCTTTGTGTTCAGACCAGTGTTATCCCTAGAACTTTTTAAGTCCTAAAGCCTTTTAGGCTACAGTGGCAACAGAAAGCTAAGAACCATGTTACTGGCCATAAATTCATATGTGTTGACTGTTCCAAATATTAGAGGGTTTTTGAGCATCATACTGCTTTTGGCTAAAAAAGAGAATCAAGAGCAATTCTAAGGTCAAACTCCATTTCAGAAGGATTGGGGTAATATCCATAGTCCTAAGTACATGGTTACTTTACACAGGAGACGCCGTTTGATTACCCAAAGCCGTGACAGGTTTCATAACTACGTCTATTGCATCTGTTTCAGCCTATTTAATTTTTAAGCAGATTACCAGTCCAATGCTGCAATGTGCTGAAACGACAGTGTGTATGATCTTCCTTTACAATTGTGAGTTCTCAAATCTAAAGCCAGGGTGAATTTCATAGCCTCAAAAGATCTCTGGCCTAACAACAATGAAAAAGAAAACCAGAACTGGGAAATCTGTCTGTGGGACCAGTGTTGGTGATTTGAGATGACTTCATTTTGGAGGCACGGCTCCATTAAAGTTGGTATTATCTTCTTTACATAATTTATAAGGAAGAAAATATATTTAATGTCATGGGTGTATCTGCAATTCCCTAATACCGGGTTAAATTAATCCATAGCATGGACAGATTGTTTCCTTTATGCTGCAGTTTATTTCTCTCTAAATGATTGTGACAGCTTTGGTGTAGACACCCAATCCTACGTTATCCAGAGCAGAGAACAAATGACAGGTTTGAAGGGCTTTTGTGGTATGCAGTGTGAAAGAAGGACAAGAAGACAAGGCAGAGGCACTGTTATTCCTGAAAAAGGGATAATTCAGAGGGGTCACTGTATGACTTACCAGCTCTTTAGAACCCAAGAGTGAGAAATGTGACCGTATAGCTGATGTCCTGGTGACTCAGGGAGCTGTGTCTGCACAAAGCTGTGTTAGATACCCACCCAGTTCATTTCCTTAGTTAGTATCAGGCATGAGCAGGGAGTTATTACAGTCTTTGCCTGTGGTCTTCCCCAGTATATTTATTCTCTACTCATTGGCATTTATCATCCCATTGCCTTTTCCTTCCTTTTAGAAAGAACTTTTATGAGCAATTCATAGGTATTCATATACATATTTTGCTCATAAAATTAGGAAGATGGACTACCAGTATGTGTTAAATGAGACTTTGAACTCAATGAAGTCAGTATTTTCTCCACTGGAGGGTATGTATACCAATTGCCAGATTACCCCAGTGAAATCCACCAGTGAAATTAGACTATGTCTGACTGGGAATGATCCTGTTAAAGGAAATCAGAAATGCTGCAACCACCCACAGGTCTCGTTGAAGACTTAGGCCTTTATTTCTTCCTCCTATAATTGAATTTCTTTCAATTTAAGACATACCCAAGAGATTCCTGAGAAGTGGAAACCAGTCTCCTGATAACATCTTACAATATATATGTTTTCTGTCAGGATAATAACGGAGAAATTATGTCAGTTAATTCTCTGCAAACATCCTATCTCACCTTTAATTGAAAATGAAGATATGTTCGCACACATCTTGAATAATTAAAACACTATGGCTTTTTCCTTATCTAATTAATGAAGAAAGCGAAAATCAAAAATTGCAAATTGGGCATAAAAACAAACAAAATTTAATTAGGGGTTTGTGTGTGTGTGTGAAGATCGTAAAATATAAGAGAATCTGGTTAAAGGGAAATTTTAATAACTGCTTGCAGGTGTTAGATCTATAATTAAATTTGTTAGTTAAAATGTTGCAAAGAAATTCTTATGTCATATTATGAAAAGGAACGTCAATTGAAGAAACAACTAAAAAACCTCAAATACCAATGCTGGCAGCATTTGACCTTTGAAAGTAGTCTGATCAATTATAGTCATCGTTTCAATTTTCCCAATTTAGATAGATGCATTATTTTACCATGATGACATTTACTTAACTTTTGCATGTTTCTCAGTCCTCCTGAAGGCAACAAGACTAAAATATATGCATAAAATAATCCCCCATTAAAAACTTTGCCAAACACGGTCTTAGGCTTGTACTGAAGATTTTTAGACTCATTTTGGAAAATATTTCTCAGGCAAGCAGCAGAAACAGCAACATATTTATGTATTAAGGAATTGTAAGCTCTTTTGTTTCTGCTGCTTAAGATGCAAGAGTTTTGTTTATGCTCCTTTTGGCACTGCAATGCCAGAACAATATGTATGTTGGGATATCACTGTATTATTATAATTAATGACTATGACATGCATATTTATACGTCTCTCTCTCTATATCTTTATATATACATATATATATAAAGAAATACACTATGCAAAACTGTGCCTTCAAGCCCTGTGGAACTTGTCTGTTTTTTTGGGCTTCACATAAAGTAGGAGAAAATGCAGTGCAGAAGAGAAAATCTGTGCCCTAATTAATGCAGTGCTACTGAAGTCCAGCTTCACAAAGGTAGGGAAGTGTTTGCGCTTATTCAGGCACCAATCTAAATTGGTTATTTAGGTTCCATCTATTATGAAGGAATTGCAGTCATGGTCGGTTATCCCACCCATGGGACACCCTTCTTGGTATGAGATAGGTCATTCCTTCTCGTAGTTTCATTTCGTCCCTATTGACTCCAGATGGAGCCAAGATGACTATCTTGAATTAGAAGCTTACATTTTAGGTGCTAAGTCTGGGTAAGAAGTGTCTTCAGAATGAACATTCCTCTGAGTCTTGAGCATTCAAACAGAAAAAAAAATGTACCAGAGTAAAAGAAAGCATTGCTATCTCTTCTTGTTGAGGAGCCCTGAGGTGCAAGGAGTCAATCAATTTCTCAAATGCAAACACTGAACTTCGTATTTAAGGTCTAATACTTTTCCCAGTCAAAGAGCTTTCCTGTCTATAAATTATCTCACCGTCTCTCATTGAAGAAAATAGATCCTTTCAAAAATTAAGTAAAAGACTATTCATTATAAATAGTCTCTATGTGTGAAATATTGCTGCAGAGGTATAATTACACTACCTTTTTTAGATCAATTACATTATTATATCATCCCAGAGGTGTTCAGATACCATGGTGATGAGTGTGGGATCAGTGTATTTTGAGATAGATAATAATATATTTCTATTGCAATTTTCATACCAAAGGAGTCCCATGAGCATCATGTAACAATATATCCCATCTCCTACCTAGATACTGGCATTTTGGATGCAGCTTGAAGAATGTAAGTGAGTCAATCCACTATTACTGATTTTTGAGGAACTGCTGGACTTTCTAAACCAGCCATTCTCAAACGACCACTCACCAGGAAAGAGGTTTCTTGCTTTTGGAGATCTTGGAAAGACAGGATTTTCAAGGACTTTCATACCACCTAAACAAGGGAAAGAGATTCTCCATGGAAACTGAGATCCTATTGATTAAGCAAGACAACACTTCACGGACTTGGAAAAAATGAAAGCTCATCAAATACCAGCATCATGTTTGACACTACCTGGAGAAACAGAGTGTTACTTCTCTAGGTCACTGGGAGAAGTAGCAGTAGGAATAAAAAGACTCAATGAGTTGAAGGATCAAAGAAATACAGCAGTTATGGGAATCTTCAGTGTAATATTGTAATATTATAATATTCATAAGAAAGAATTAAATTGTCTCAGAGAAAATAATTGCCAATGGAACTTGATCATGCTGGACCTGTCAAAGCAGTTCCCAGTAGGCAGATGGGAACACATACTTTATTTTAAAGCATAAACCTGGGGGTCCTTAATGCCAGTTGATTACGGTGCCATAACATTATCCCATATTACATTAGAACTTTTCCTGAAAGGGGTAGGAAAGCAATAAATGGGAGAGGGGGGGAAAGAGGGGAGGCCATTGGAGAGCTTTGCATGGAAACTAACTGTAGATCAGAGTTAGCTAAAAGCTTCAACATGAATTTGGTGAGAAGAACTGGTGCGGGATTTAATTGTAAAACCAACATGGGTATGGAGGAAACAGAACAGTGGTCACCATCCTTCAGCTTTTGAGCATAAGAGATGCTGACTTTTAATGGTCAATTCAAAATCAAGACAGTTTTTAAGGAAAGAAGAACTGCGTAAGCCCTTTGCAAAAGTGGAGATGAGGGGTGGAGCAACCTTCAACTGATTTGGGGGAGGATCTGGAGCAGAACCAGACAAAACACAGCAAATCAGCAATTCTCTCACATTTGTATAGCAAGATGCTTTACAGTGCTGCACCATCATGCATCATTAATGCCAACCTCTGGCTATTGGTGTTCTAAGCAGCCAAGAATTATTTCATGTGATTTAAACAAAATCACAACAAAGGTCAGACACACCAGGGAAGAAATTTCCAAAGTAGACCTAGCCACTTCTTCTCAGTTGCAGCTTTAGCTGACAGCGATATTTGATAGAATAAATATCCTGTGCATTGCAATTTTCTTGTCAAATAAGAGAGTTAAAAACCACCATTTTAAAATTCTCCTTTCTAAATTGGGTCAATTAAAAAGAAAGAGAGAAGAAAGACAGTAGCTTCGAATATCAATAATCTTTTCAAAGACTGGTATTGACAGTAGCTGAATATTGCATTTCAGTGTAAACACATCAGGCCAATTTTGTATTCCAAAAGAGATTAAAAATATAGCAACATAATATGCATGCAGAAAACCTCATAATTGCATAGGAAAATGATATTAAAGGACAAGAGTTTCAATTCATGCAAACTGATCTACCTCTACTGACTTCAGAACGACTTTGCAGTTTTGTACCATTTCTATTCTCTATGCATCACAGATATTAAACCAAACAACAATAACAACAACAAAAAATCCCCTCCATAAGCAAAAAGAGGGTGAAATAATCCAAAAATTTGATAATAATGTTTTTTTGAATCAGTGCTGGAAAAGAGAGATGAAATATTTAAATTTTTCAGTTACAACTATAGAATCTCAGAATCATAAAATCATAGAATGTCCTGAGTTGGAAGGGACTAACAAGGATCATTGAGCCTAACTCCTGACACCACACAGAGTTAAAAAGTTAAACCATATATCTAAGAGCACTGTCCAAACTTATCTTGTAAACCAAGAGCCCTGGGACCATGATCAGTTCGCTTGTTCCATTTCTTGACCACCCTCTCGGTGAAGAAATTTTTCCAAGTATCANTCAGTTACAACTATAGAATCTCAGAATCATAAAATCATAGAGCTTCCCCTAATTCAGCTTTAAACCATTCCCTTATGTCCTATCACTGGACATAGAAGCAGAGAGATCACCACCTACCTCTGTGTTTCTGTAAACAGCAATGAGGTCAACCCTCAGCCCCTTCTAAGCTGAGAAAACCTAGTATCATCAGCTGGTCCTCATAGGTCATGCCCTCCAGACCTTCGTTGTCTTTCTCCAGACCCATTCTAATGTTTTTATATTCTTCTTATACTGTGGAGCTCAAAACTGCACTCAGGACTTGAGATGAGATTACGCTGGTGCTGAGATAGTGGGACAATCGCCTCTTTTGGCCAGTTAGCTATACTGCACTTAATGCACCCCAGCATATGGTTGATGCTCTTGGCTGCCAGAGCATATCGTTGGCTCACATTGATCTTTTTGTCAACCAAAACTCCCAGATCCCTTTCTGCAGGGCTCCGTTCCCAGACAGCGATCCATCTCAAATAGCATAGCCCTCTAAACTGGAGCATGCCCTTGTCCATCCACCAAGGTTACAGGGGGTTAAGGAGAATAATTTACACTATCTATTGAAATTTTACATACTAGAGGAAGTGTGCTTAATTCTGTCCTGGCACAAAGGGGTTCTGTATCAGGCATCTTATTTACATTGGATTGTTCTAAGAATTTGAGATCAAATGGTTAAGATTCATCACAGCACAGAGCAAAAAAATGTATTTTTTTTTCTCACAGTTGTGCAATACCAGTGATCTCTTCTTCAAGAAAGTTCTGTTCATTCTACTCATTGGAGCCAAGATTGAAATCTGACAATGACAGAGCTGGGCTTTGTTTCAGAGAAGTGCCCTACATCCTATAATATTAACACTCTGTTATATTACCTACCTGAAAACGTATCCTGCTTTTTGAGGTACTAAGCAGAGTCAGAAAATATCTTTTCAAGTCTCTAGAGAGCACCTCAACCCATTTTAGTGTTTCTTTGGAAGGTGATCACAAGCTGCTTCTCTCACTCACCCTCTTTAAATGAAACGTCAAAGAATTTTCTGTAGCATTAGATTTATTGTCTATACATTTCCCAAAGTCAGAGTGAGATTATAAGGTGACCTTCATTCTTCAGTTTCATGGAATCATCACAGGATGAAGAGGATAATGCCTGAAACGGATGGTAGAGGATCTCCTACTCAGACCATGGTCAGCTATGAGATTGTTGCTCACAGTTGTAATTCAAAAAACACCAATGGAGACCACACAACCTCTTTAAGCAACGTGTTCCTATGCTTGGCTATCCTCATTGTAAAAAAAAAAAAAAAAAAAGGTTTCTTCTATCCACACCACTTTTATTTTGAATGTGGGAGCACTTGCGTTTAAACTCTAATGATGTTTCAAGTAAGTAACCAGAGCTTAGCAAGCTTCTGAATGTTAATAGGGCCTGGAAAACTGATTAAACACACTCTTTGATCCTTGTAAAAAGTGTAATGACTTGGTGTATCTTGATTTTCTCTCACTGAGATTCAAACTAATGTCCTTTATTTCATGTTTGCTGGATGCTAAGAATGTGCATGTGGTCAGTCAATGCAGCTAAGCTGACAAACTGCTGACCATTTAAACCCTCATAGCTGCGTTGTATCTGGGTTAAACAAAAATTATACATGAACAACTTGTACATTGAGGGTTTACGTAGATAAGAATCTTTCCTGGATTATATTTGTAATTGAGCTTCTACTGGGGTCACACCATCCACTCCATGCTGTGAGTGGTTACCACAGGCAAAGGGATGTGTTTTTTTTTTTATTTCTTGATTTTCTGTTCAAGTCTTTTGAAAAAGAGAAAAGGATTATGGCAAATACCTAGCAGCTCATAAACACTATATTGTCTTAGTCTCATGTGAGTTGATTATTTTTCTTGTTAAGCCTACTTATATTTGAGGCATCAAATCAGTATCTTAACCTACTTGACAAAGCACTTAAATGAATGCTTATCTTTTTGTTCATGTTTACATCCTTCAAAGACCACGGCCAGAAGAGTAAAGGCTCCTGTGTTATTTCTATGCAAAGAGATATATTTCATTTAGGATACTCCTCACTGGCTTTAAAATTGGGAAATGAAATGCGGTTTTTTGTGATGAGAATCTGAACACTCACACACGTTTCTGTCTTACTAAGCATTATTATTTATTTATGGGAATTTAAAATGCTTAGAGCCCAGAGGCCAACATAGAAGTTATTCAAAGAAACAAGAGGCAACTGAAATGTCAATACGAGAGTTACCTGAGACATATATAAGTATCATGCGGTATAAGCTTTCAATTTTGCACTCTGAAAATATGAAACTTTTACCCAAGGAGGTTATAATATAAATTCAAAAGCAGTGGCAAGCAAAATTTCACTGGATATTTTCAACTTTAGGAGTCCAGGGGCAAATCCATGCTATTTTTGAGTCTGCCTTGTTACTGCCTCCTCTGAACTAAGAGCTAATGGCCGTGCCATCGGGCAAGTTATGGACCAGTGTGACTTCATGGCCTGATCTTGTATGGCAAATCCTGTGTTCCAGACATTTCAACATTACATTTGATACTACAATACATATTCCTTGAAGCTCAGGAATTAGGAACTGCACTGGAAGCTGAAAGATATTAAAAGAAAATGAAGCCCATGGGAAATTTTAGCAATTTAATCGATATCTTTAGAAGTGAACTTTTTTCCTCACAGTTCTGACAGGGTGGAAGAGCTGACAGAGGTCCTGCATCCCCTCTTTTTTCATCTACAGAAAACTTGCTTACTGTAGGGGAAGAAGACAGCACATCCACCCTATTTGCACTCTCCAAACTCCTGTTTGTAAGGCAGGGACACAGGTGTAGAGTTAAATTGACTTTTCCCTTTCTCTCATCCTCTGTAACCCCAGGAAATGGGGCTCTGAGCTGCTGTTAGACACAAGGCTCTGCTTCTGCTCCCCCACCTAATTCTGTTGCTTCTGTTCCTCCAGAATATGCTGTCTCTGAACACCAAAGCATGTCCAGTGGGTACCTAATCACACGATGATATGATACATCCAAACACTAGCAGTTTTTGCAGAAAGCAAGAGAAGCTTATTTTGTCATTGCATGGCTGTAATTTTATCCTAAGAGAAAGTTATGGCTATATTCCCACTCATAAGTCTTTTACTCTGGATTTTCTGGAGTTACGCAGACTTTAATCTGCTTAAAAACTACACCCTTGCCAACAGTAGCAGTGTAGTGGCAACACAGAAGAACCTCACTGCTCCTTCCCAGCAAAAATGCAGTGCAGCTGTGCTGCATGCTACCAAGCATTTAGTAATTAAAGACACCTAAGCCAACATAGCCAAGTGAAATTAAGAAAGAAAAACTAAAAAATTAACTGAGGTTTACACTGAAGAAATTGAGTCACACAACAAAGACACTTCTCTGAAATCATTCACAGGTTCTTGAATGAGTGAAAGAAAAGTCCACCCTTGTGGACCTGTCTGATGTCTTAATAGCCAGGTCCACTTTCCCATCACTGAGAGTTCCAGGCTGAGCATTTCTCACTTTTCTGATTTGCCTAATATCCTCATTTTCCCTGCTTCCCAGGTCTGTGCAGATCTGTCTGACACTCCTGAATTTTTGTTCAGCTTGTCTTTCCCTTACTCTGGTAGAAGCTCTGGCTTTGAATCACCAATTATTTGTGAACACCTTCGAGGAAGATGCATCTGGGGTTTGTTTTCCTGCCAAGAACTAGCCTAAGGGCTTGAACAATGAAAGAGAAGAGTCAAGGAAAATACATGAAAGTAGATATCGTGTACAGGAAAAAATCCCACTGCTTAAATCAGAACTTTAAACTGGGAGATGTAACCTATTTAAATCCATATTTTCTGATGGCTGAAAGAATAAGAAAGAAACCACTTTGATAAAAGTTTTGTGTCCCTTGTCGTTTTCAATGCAATTTTACATTGATTTCTGAAGAGATCATANCCCCCCAATTTCTATAGCTACACAGCTTGTTTTAAGCTTGTTTGAAGATGCAGTGAGCAGAATGAGGGTATGTGTATTTTTTTGTGCTTTCTAAAAGTTCCTGGTCAACATTTTTCTTTCCTGGGGCTGTGTACAGTTTTCAAAGCTGTAAGGGGAACTGATATTACAGGCAGAGAAGGAAGAAAAATATTTGTAATATCACTCCATACACACCCTGTAAAATGTTTCAAAAAGCAAGGCAGGCACCTCAAGAGTGACTACAGATAGAATCTTTGTAACGTGACTTTGTATCACCTCTTTATCCTCCGGAGGCGTGAGGAAGATGTTCACCACAAGGATGGATGGTCAACTCCAGGGAGTTTTCAGTTCCCCTTCTCCCACACACCATAGTCTTCAGTTCCCATTAGAAGAAAAGTCAAAGATGTGGGCTAAAAAGGAGCTGTAGCAGTCCCATACCAGATCCTCCAGTCTTAAACAACTGGGGAACTATCTCTAAACACTTCTTCTTGGACTCAGCAGCCTTCAACACTTTTCATACACACATCTGAGGTAGAATTAACAAGTAACCCCCTCTCCACATGGTTATGGCCATCTGGAGAGTCTGTTTCTTTCTGCTCAAGCCTCTACTTCTGACGTGCTTCTAGGATAGTCAAGGGACACAAACTGTCCTAGCACTAGAGTAATGTGTCCTAGCACTAGAGTAATACCAGGAATGCTGGAGAAGACTGAGGATACACCCAACCTAATCTCCAGGCACTGTTGATTTTTAGAAAGTGACTATAAGCACAGGGCATCTGTAGGGAGATCCTTCTCTTGCAAACTTTCCCAGATCTTTGCAATCATTTTAAGAACTCTCAGTGTCAATATTTTGATCTAAGTAGTTACCTTAATAAATACTCACTGATTTTGTTGCTCCTTCCCTTCGTATACAAGTGGAGCTCAAACTGGAGAGGTCAGAGAATCTGTGCTTTACTTTGTTTTATAAGAATATGAGAAGTTTGATGTGTAGCATCTGGTCCAGCACGGAGTGGCTATTCTTTCCTTTGCCATCACAACCAGCTGTTAATTATATCCTCTCTCCCAGGCAATTCAGAGATCACATAGGGGCAACATAATCTAGACATTTCCTTGATGTATTAAGGGAGGTTAAATATCTCCCTTTCAAATTTTTTTTTTCAAAGTATTATTCCATAGAGATTTATCCATGCATTCATATTTCAATTAATTATGTTAATAAAGTCAAAGGTTAATGCTAATAGAGGTTAACAGGTTTTAGTTCAATAACATTAATTAAGTCAGTATCAAGGGTTCCCAGATTAGTCTTTCTCTNTTTAAAATTATATGTAATGTTGGGTAATGTATGTAATGGAATTCTGTGTACATCAAGAGCATATGAAAATGTCATTATATTCTACATAACAAGGCTAATAAGTGCACCTTCAAAGATTAAAAAAGGCAAGACTGAGATTGAAAAGAAAGAAATGGGGCAAGAGCTGATGAAAATAATTTNAAATATTTGTAATATCACTCCATAAACACTCTGTAAAATGTTTCAAAAAAGCAAGGCAGGCACCTCAAGAGTGACTACAGATAGAATCTTTGTAACGTGACTTTGTATCACCTCTTTATCCTCCGGAGGCGTGAGGAAGATGTTCACCACAAGGATGGATGGTCAACTCCAGGGAGTTTTCAGTTCCCCTTCTCCCACACACCATAGTCTTCAGTTCCCATTAGAAGAAAAGTCAAAGATGTGGGCTAAAAAGGAGCTGTAGCAGTCCCATACCAGATCCTCCAGTCTTAAACAACTGGGGAACTATCTCTAAACACTTCTTCTTGGACTCAGCAGCCTTCAACACTTTTCATACACACATCTGAGGTAGAATTAACAAGTAACCCCCTCTCCACATGGTTATGGCCATCTGGAGAGTCTGTTTCTTTCTGCTCAAGCCTCTACTTCTGACGTGCTTCTAGGATAGTCAAGGGACACAAACTGTCCTAGCACTAGAGTAATGTGTCCTAGCACTAGAGTAATGTGTCCTAGCACTAGAGTAATACCAGGAATGCTGGAGAAGACTGAGGATACACCCAACCTAATCTCCAGGCACTGTTGATTTTTAGAAAGTGACTATAAGCACAGGGCATCTGTAGGGAGATCCTTCTCTTGCAAACTTTCCCAGATCTTTGCAATCATTTTAAGAACTCTCAGTGTCAATATTTTGATCTAAGTAGTTACCTTAATAAATACTCACTGATTTTGTTGCTCCTTCCCTTCGTATACAAGTGGAGCTCAAACTGGAGAGGTCAGAGAATCTGTGCTTTACTTTGTTTTATAAGAATATGAGAAGTTTGATGTGTAGCATCTGGTCCAGCACGGAGTGGCTATTCTTTCCTTTGCCATCACAACCAGCTGTTAATTATATCCTCTCTCCCAGGCAATTCAGAGATCACATAGGGGCAACATAATCTAGACATTTCCTTGATGTATTAAGGGAGGTTAAATATCTCCCTTTCAAATTTTTTTTTTCAAAGTATTATTCCATAGAGATTTATCCATGCATTCATATTTCAATTAATTATGTTAATAAAGTCAAAGGTTAATGCTAATAGAGGTTAACAGGTTTTAGTTCAATAACATTAATTAAGTCAGTATCAAGGGTTCCCAGATTAGTCTTTCTCTTCAGTATCACAATTTAAGCTAGAACAATTCTCAGGTGTTAAGTACTTCTGTATAACAGGCAAATTAACTGTGTGCTTTCTGCAGGTTGGGGGAGGACTAGAAGTTTTATCATCTGTTATGTTCTCTGACCTATTTAATAAGCTCAAGTTGTAATAAAATGTATTTCTGTCCTACAATAAAAAATAGACTTAGAGCTACTGGTAAGCCTAGGGAGAAAGAAAGGAAAGCAATGAATAGGAAATGGGAAGGAACAAGGGAAAAAATGTAAGATGTATGTAACAAATGCCATAATGCTGGAGTTGGAAACACGCAATAAAACAAGGTAAACTAGGTAAAACAAAGTACTTCTCTGTGCAATGGATAATGAAACTCTGTAGTTTGTTGCCACAGAACAGAGGCAGACAGGACCAGAAGTTCAAAATGAATTTAAACAAATTGATGGACAGAAGGTCCATAAATGGATACTAAAAAGGTTAGGCAGAGACAGACCCTCTAGCATCCCTAATGCATCATGCTCAGAAAATACAAGGGGAATGAGTGCCAAAATGTAGCAAGACATATGTGCTTTTCCTAGATATTAACTACTATTGCCCCTGTCACAGGGAATATGGGGGTGGACAGACTATTGATGTGAGAAGATGCTCTTGGGTGCATTGGCCTTGGCGTTGCAACACTCGGGCGCCTGCAGTTGTACCTCTCAGCCAAAGAATCTGGGTTGAACTTCACACTTTTAGGTAACTAACTCCTGAGAAACTCAAAGATTGGGAAATTAACCTAAGTCAGGAATGTATAGTCATACTAGGAAACCATGATTAAGTTATGCTAGGGGAAATGACAGAATCAGTCCACTGATGTGGATGTCTTTAAGCACACATAAGAATAAATCGGTCTCACCAAAAACACAGGCAAAGGGAGTAACAGAAACATCATAGTATTTTTTTCTAGATGAGGAACTAATGCTTTGTTTTCTCCAGAGAGTGGAGGACAGCACTGATCCTAAAGCCACCACCAGCCAGCAATGTTCGTGCAGAGAGGGAAGGATGCAGAGACACTGATGTGGCTTCCTGAGCACAGCGAAGCATTACTGCTATTAAATCGTTCCTCTCTAGCAAGTTAATTAATGAATTAATTAATGTCAGTCATGGAGCTCAAACAGATCCTGCCAGTTTAAGGTCTTCTACAATACACCTTTTCAACCAATGAAAAATAGAGGGGAAAACAAACAGAAATCCAAGTCAGTGTAGAGCAGAGCGGTGAAAGGAAGCCACACCATTGACACGTCTCCACTGCCAGACACACATGTTCATGTCCACTGTCCCCATAGCTGACCTGGTTTGTACTTTGTCCAGATCTGCTAACTGTAAGACAATGGGAATCAGGTAGCCATCACTCCAAGCTTGCCATCAAGACCTTTCTGCTGTCAACCCTGAAAATCCTTAGGCCCTTGCTAAAAGTTTGCTTTAGCCCAAGCTCAATCACTCTCCAGAGAAAGCGCTCATTTCATACCTTGGCATGGACCAAATTTACTAATAGCCCATTATAAATATGTCCCAGGGGGTGGTTGGACATAAAGCCAGAGTGGTAGAGCTTGCTTTCAATTTGCTGGTGCTCAATCCAGGGCCACTGTATTTACCAATTCAGTGAAACAACTTAAAAGCAAAGCCATCTACATTCTCCTCCTCCATAGCTCAGCTCTTCCTCTGAGTCCGAGCAGAACAGATGTTTCCAAGCATGTGGGGTTGAACAGAAACTGTTGCATGTCAGTAGCATGAATTTCCTGAACTTTAGCCTCAAAGGATGGTGAGGAAAAGTGTGTGTCAAAGTGAAAATGATCCCGGACATCTCATAAACTGCATAATGTAGCCCCTTTTTTTTTTTTTTTTCCTTAGCATTTGCAGGAACATGAAAGTAAATGGCTGTGTTTGTTCAAATGGCACAGAATCTAAAAGCAATTTGTGGTGACAAGGTCACAAGGGGCAAGTAGAGGCTTTTTATAACTCTGCAGAGAGCTGGTGAGCACATCTATATAGACAGGGAGAAATACAAAATATTTTAGTGCTAATGATACAGCCGCAGGAAGAAAAAAAAATATATATATAAAAATTCAGCTCTCTTCAGAATACAGAGGGTAATGTGTGAAATGATACCGAATTTTCTAGGCAACCTAACTATTTCCAGGCTTGTTAAATAGCGGCAAGAGCTGCAGAGGAAGAACATAGAATTCATAAGGGCAGAACAAGAACAAGACACATGAGGAAAGATTCCTGCCTGGTTGCATCATAGATTCTGAATGACACAGAAGAAAGAGAGCAGAGGGACTACCTGCAGCATTTTAGCAATTTTTAATACTTATTAAAACATGCTAGATTTATTTTAAGCGTTAATGATAACAATTTGTATACACGTTTATTCACTTTTAAAATAGAGTGGCCCAAAGTCCATTAAGATCTCCAAAGTGATTCATAGTTATTTCTCAGGGTTTTTGGTCAGACAACTGTTTACTTAAAAATCCATCTCACAGCCAGAGTAGGACAGAGGTGGAATCTGAAGGAAAAACAGTAAAATGGTACATTAACTTCTGAAAAGTCCCTCTCATGCCTTTCACGCAGCAGAAACCAGACTTCACTTAGCGTTTTCTTTAGCAAGGCACCCCACAGATTCCAGGCCAAAAACGGTGCAGCTCTCCTTCAGGAGGACGAAGCTCTGGGTGAATACAACAGCTTTTGGACACATTGTTCTGATACAGATGGGTATCACAAGCCTGAATTTTCCACTTTCTTCAGGAGAACAGCTCCTCACATAGTGACCGTTAAGCCAATTACAGTTAGCAATAAGCAATCAAATGGCTGCATTTCCTGGGGGATGCTAATTAATAGTTGCAGCCTGACTCTTAGAGGTGTTTATAAAGGTGATCAAAGTCATAAACCAAACTCTTTGGAACCATGTTGATTGTGTTGTTAATTTGTCCTTCATATATCAATTGTATAGAAGATTGGGCTATACCTCGTTTTTTATTTTAAGTCTGCACACGGTGCTGCACAGTTGGATGCCGGGTTGAGCTTAATTCTTCCATTTTATAGCAACATATGGTCTTAAACTATTCTCATCAGCGGTTATCACCTTCTTCTAGGAATCTTTTCAGAGTCCAAACCCAGCTGAAAATACATGAAAATGTATGCTGGAACCCAACATAGTCCAGATCACATCTTGTGATAAGAGATTAAATTCTTGTCTCTGGGTGGGGAAAGTCCCCACACTGGAGGAAGGTAGGCTCAGAGGAAAGAAAACTAAAGAGGCAGGAAAAAAGCAGCGCTGTCTCAATGACTGTGACACATGGCATATCACTTGCTGAGAATGAAGACCCCAAAAGCCCAGAGGTGCTGTTCCATATATATTCTCCGGAGATGGTCAGGAACAAGCAAACGCCACAGTCAGATACCACCATCTAATAATAAGGGCAATAAAGCACAGAGATCCACTTTGGGGTTCAGACACCCACTTTGTAGTGTGGGAAGGTGCTAATAGTAATGAAGAGAGACCAGACGTGTTCAGCAAAGTTTGTAATCCATCTGTGGCATGAAGCGGAGAACTTCAGTAGGTGTAAATCAGCTAAGCATGACTGAAAACTCTACCAGCTACAGATCTGGCTCAGTGATTCTGCTTCTGATTCATTAACACAAATTGGCAAGTTTGAAGGCTTTGTTTTGAGGCTGTGTCAGTAAGAACAGGTAGTGACTTTATCTGAAGCTCTAGAATTATTGACTAATTTTAGGTGAGAAAAGGGTTTTAAAGTAGATACGAATGCCATTATTTTACATGCAGTTTTACTAATTTTGAAGTTTGGAAAGGCACTAAGGCTTCAACATATTGGAAGTTTATTTTTAAAAATGCCTCAGAGTATATGATTCCTCCTCCTCAGAACAGGATTAATTAAATGAAGAAGCTGTTGGGGATCCATCATTAAATGTTCCCCTTACTGGGAACAGTCAGTGCAATTCATCATTGATTCCTAATGCTGCCATATTTGCGTCCTCAAAACCCTCTGATATGGGGTGGGGGATGTTTGAGATGTGATGGATATTTCATTCATTGAAATTAAGAAATAGTGATGTCTGTTAAAAGAATGAAAAGTTAGATATTTGCCATGTGTTCTTTTTCTCTGGTCATAGGCTAACACATAACTAGAAAAGGTAAGAAATTATTAGTAGGTAAATTCACTAAAAAATAGATCTCTAGAACAAAAAGGCTGAGATTTTGCTAGCTCCTGTTAA
Source organism: Pedionomus torquatus (assembly GCA_013398155.1). Classification (NCBI taxonomy): domain Eukaryota; kingdom Metazoa; phylum Chordata; class Aves; order Charadriiformes; family Pedionomidae; genus Pedionomus; species Pedionomus torquatus. The sequence goes on along the minus strand of VZRU01009964.1, from coordinate 267,867 downwards.
AGTCCTGACCTCATAGGGAACTAAGTCAATACCAGGCTACTTGAAAAACCTAGAACTGGGTCCTCAGATTAAGCTAAGCTGTCCTGATATTAGAAGCACCAACCCTTCTGACTTAATAGTTGTCACTCAGTATCTTAGATATTCTCTGTTTAGCAAAGTTGCTGTCTCTTTGGGAGAATCACAGAATGGTTAATATTGGAAAGGACCTTCATCTGGTCCAAACCCTCTGCCATGACATCTCCCACTAGATCAGTTGCTGAAAGCCCCATCCAGCCTGGCCTTGACCACTTCCAGTGATGGAACATCCACAGCTTTTCTGGGCAACCTTTTCCAGTGTCTCACCACCTTCTCCATAAAAAATTTCTTCCTTAGACAGTCTAAACTTATCCAGTGTCAGGTTAAAATTGTTGTCTCTTGTCCTATCAATACAGACTGCTAAAATGTCTGTCTGTCTTTCATATAAGCCCTTGTTACATATTGAAAGGTCAAAATAGAGTCACCCTGGGAAAAAAGTGGTTTAGAGAAGATCCCTCTTATTTATAGGGCTGGAATCTTACCGCTAGGGTTTTCCAAAATTTTTACACTCATATTCAAGATTTTGTGAATCCTGCTGCTGACTCTTTGTGTTAATTAGAAAATAAGATTCACATTTCTTTCCTATTACTATTTAATCATCATTATTATTTTTCTGCAATGTTTGAACTTTGGCTCTTGGGCTGCAAGCCACTCATGATGGCAAGACACACTACACATTATGTCATCTGCATGCAACAGACATTGGTTTTAAATGGATTTCCCATGGATGTTTGGAGGTAGGGATGAGCTATAATTTAGCTGTTGCCCAGAATTCCTCTTGTGGAGTGGGCTGCAGGCCCAAGAGGATCCAGAAATTATTTCCCAGTGCAAATCAAAAAACAACTTTACTTATGATCATTTGGTCCCAAACTTCATCTTTCCCATCCTAGTCCAGGCTATGAAGTTGGTATTTGCATTGGAGGAGCAAAAATCAAATAAAACAGTCAAATCAATTTAAACAGCCTTGCACTGCATGGCATCTGCAATTCAGGGACAACATTTAAGTGTCTGGAGTATTTGGAAGAGCAAAGTTATAAAGGTCTCATTTTGCATGAGAAAATCCATGAGCATATACTGCTGTAGCTTTTTTAGTTTGACTGTCTATGACATCGCACTGAACTAATGTGCAGCTGATTGTTTTGTTTGTATGTGCATTTATATGCATGTCAAGTTTTTGAAACATTCATTTATCATCCGAGTAATACAGTACACTTCTTACCTGCTAGGAATATGTACTCAAAAATATTTGGTTCCCATGGTTTTTCGGTTGTCCAGCACACATATGAAAATAGGAAATGTGGTTTCTGTGATATTTGCTAAGACAGATTTCTCTCTAAAGAGAGCAGATGGTCACTTCCTTCTGGTGCTGTTACTGCTTTCAACTAAGTTTTTCAGCTATGCTCACACATACATTTAAAAGATACAAAATACAGTCAAGTTCGACAAAGATCAGAGGTGCTGCCATGTCACAGATGGAATTGGGTTATCATCTTCGCTCCAGCGAACAGCACCTGCAGTTTTTAATTTCGGGATTTTCTCAGCTGGGCCTTGTTGGCAGAACTGGTCAGAGAGTGACACCGTGGGAAGTTACACAGGCAGACCTGAATTGTAGAATCATAGAATTGTCTAGGTTGGAAGGGACCTTTAAGATCATCTAGTCCAACCATCAACCTAACTCTGATAAGAACCGTGTCACCGAGCACTATGTCAACCTGTCTTTTAAATACCTGACGGGATGGTCCCTCAAGCACTTCCCTGAGCAGCCCATCCCAATGCTTAATAAAGCTTTCAGTGTAAACTGAAGGTGCAAACATTTCTAGCAGAGGAGCGGGAAGTTAAGAAAGATGGAAGAAAGTGATGTGGAAGGAAGAATACAACCCCTTAAAGAGGCTCAGCCAGGATAATATGACTGATCACAGTCTAGCTGAGACGCAGCAGCACTCACTATTCCTCATCTCAACTTGGTGTTGGCCATCTCAAAGGGGAGGAGACATTTAAGATTTTGTTGTCTTCAGAAGTCCTATTCTATGTGCCTAATTTCTAGGACAGCTGAAGTCAAGCAGCCAGTGAAAGACACACAAATCATTCACCAGGGCTATCAGATGTGATGGAAAGGTTGATCTCACTGTTTTTAATTACATGAAGATTTCTATACTTCAAGCTCGGTGTCTCTTCTACAGCCCATGAAACAGAACATGCTTGTTGAGGGTGTAGTCAGTTTGATCGATTCTGTGTATCTATTTTAGGATGAGGTGAATCATGTCTTAGCCTTCACCAAGTTGATTGACTCAATCTCCATTCACTAGAAAGAAAGCTTTGGGTGGACATAGTTCAGATGGAGACACCTACACTGTAAATATCTATATTTCAGTAAATGACTCCTCCATATGGTTACGAAATCACTAAGTAGTCAGTACTTAACAAAACATCTCCCACAGGTATTGTGACCTCTTTTTAATTCTGCCAAAATAATAAATCTGGATCAGGCAAACTAAGGGTAGCAAGTGCTCCAGAGGACTTTTTTCCTCTGAAATCAAAGAGACAGAACAATCTTCAGTCTGAACTCACATCCTTTACACAACCTTTGTCTGCCATCCATATGTCTGCAGACTTGCACCATCTTTCCTTTTAGTTACCTCCTTTTCAGGCTGAAGACTCCTAGTCTGATCAATCCAAGTTGTTCCTGTGATTTTTAGCATCTTGTTGCTCTACTATGAAACTTTCCTTGTTTTATTGCAAGTGGAATCGCGCACAGTTGTTCCTGAAATAATTTACCTGTTCTCTCTGCCTTCTTTTAGTCTGTTCTTTTAGAGACTTTTTTGAAATGTCTGCTTGCACAAAGCCCATGAGTTAATTTTACAGGGAGTAGAAAGTGGCAAAAGGACAATATACAGCACAAAAGTCTTCACGCAAACAGAAATATAGTTAAAAAATCATAATACTTGAGTCCATGTAACTGCACTTGCATTATTTCTGTAGCATTGTTACTTCTCAGAATATACATAATCAATACAGGCTCCCAGTCAGCAACCTGAGATGATAAATAGGAGAGGTGTTTCAGGAATAGCTTGTTTGTGCATGTTTGTTTGTCTTCGAATATTCCCTTCCTGATCACCAGGTTAATGGCTTGGGAATGGAGGTTTTTTGATACAGAAATGGGGGAAATAGTTCATAAAACTTGATCCATGACATCAAGCTTTTAAATGACTGATTCTTCTCTAGGTATAGGTTCTGGGATGATAGGCTTCAATGCTGTTGAACTGTCTACATGAGAATAAAAAGAAGCAAGCTAAGGGAGAAAAAATAATAAAAAATCAGTGAACGTGGTCATCTAAACATCCTTAATGTTTATATGTGGAGAATGAGTGAAACTGGGAGGTTCTTGCAGCAACTGAAGGTAGGATCAGCAGGTACCCCAAGGAGGAGTTCCTCATGGGAAATGACAAAAAGAATGCAGAGGGAGTTAGGTTATCTCCTGCCACCTTTGGGTCCAGTGCAATGGGAGATGGAGCCAAGTTGCAGGTGGCAGCTGAAGTTACAAGTCCAGTTCATTACTCTGTGTGAGACAAGAGCTCCCAAGCCAGTTTTCTCCATAGAGACATCATGAAATGAAAAAGAGATGAAGCTGCAACTTCTCAGAAAGTAGTGAGCTGATTATATTTTAAAAGTTTTCATGGCTTCCTGCAGACTTCATAAACACAAACATTGGGAGGGGATAGAAGCAATGATTGGTGTTTAATATGAAAACACAGTGATGCGGCTTGTCACCATGTCCTCCCTTTCAACATTGTCCTCACCATTCTCATTGCTGTGATCTCAGCACCAAACCTGTCCCACACACTCTACTAGAAGAGAGCAAGCCCCCCTGAAAGGCAGTTGACTCTCTTGGAAGATTTAGAGACCCCCAGGACACATAGTTCATTCTTCTGGAAGACATATAACAGTCCAGAGAAGGTGCTTACTGAAAAAAAAAAAAGGAAGATTGCAACGCACACGAATCTATGTGCCTACAGGTGTTTCCTGGCAGACTGAAATGGGGAGAAACTTCATCCTGAGCCTGATTGGATGATGTGGACATTGTTTTCTGGTCAGAAAAAGAAGAACAACCACCAGGTTTTTGGAGTGGATGTTTTAGGATAAGTCAAACAGTGAAGAGCCAAAGAAAGAAAAGGACAAGGTAGAGTACGGAATGTGGAATTGAGGGATACCTGGAAGTTTTTTTATCTCCCCTTCTGAACTGGCAGACCCAAATGGTTCTGTAACTGAATGTTTAGCTGATTATATACCCTGAAGGGTTGTTCTGGCAAGTAAGACTATTTGGAGAGTTGAGACTTCTTGCTCTGAAATTCTCACAGGCAGGTAAGTCAAAAAAAGACAAGACATCCCCGTTTGTGAAAATCTCCAAGATATCTCTCAAGCCTCAAACTGATGCTTTCAGGAGCACCACAGCATGTTTCTCCTTCACATCCCCTGCTTTCATATGACAGATGATGTTGGCCACCCCATTTTGGGTTGCCACATAGCAGGACTTTGTAAATAGCTTCAGTTGCAACTTTAGTTCAACCTAGACATAAATCAACAAATGGGCAGATATTCAGCTTTACTATTTATTAATTTAATCCAGCACACATCTTAAATAATGTTTTTTCCTCACTGAATAGACCCTGCATTGATTAGAACCCCATTCATTTACCCAAGGCTATGTCTATAGCGCATTCATCAACTTCTCAGGACTCTTCCTGACTTAACTTTCCCACATCACTTATGGGCACAGGGTGGGAGGTCATTGTCGAGGGTATTATTAATATCATACTTACAAATTCATAAAACTGCTGTGTCATACTTGACCTGAGAGGCTGACAGGTTGGTTTTCCAGAGTGTTTAGCAATATAGTATACTCAAAGGCAAATTCCAGGAGGTTTGTGTTGAAGCTGGGAGAGTTCAGTCAAAACCAAATCTGTCCTTGAATGTCTTACTCTCTCCACTCGGAAAAGGAAAATGTAGTCATCAGCAGTTATACAACTGAAGCGACCTGCTGATTGGAAGAAGCAGGAAAACAATCCCATTTTTTGGAGTAGCTTCCAGTATACCACCCATGGAGGCCAGCCCCTCTCATCCTGTATGCTTTCCTCTTTCCACCACCTCATTTAAATACCACATTCTGTAAATAATACGACAGTAGTCTTATTTACATTCTGTAAATAACAATACAACAGAATCTTTAATAACATGTCCCTGCTTTATCCCCAAATTTGGTTAATCTATTCCCCCTTGAAGAAAGTAGGCATCTTGTAGAAGAAATGGTGAAGTCATCTGATTACAGAGAATATCAGAAAGCATAATTAGACTCCCAGCACAGGTAGAGACCTACTTCTACATGTCTTTAGTTTGGAGACAGCACCTATTCCTGCTGATGGCAAAGGAATGCAAACGGAGAGCACCAGCACCTGCATTCAGTGCTGGGTGCTGTACCAAAACCTTCTCATATCATAAGGGACTCTCCTGTGTCAGTACCTAAATTATTCCTAATGCCCTTATGCCCTCCTAAAGTATTCTCTTCTTTCTCCCAGCCTTTGCTCTGCCTTCTCTTGAAACCAATCCCTCTGTGATTCTCTATTTCTCCAATCAATTCGTGTCTCTTCCTCCTTCTTCTAAGAGCCAACCACCAAACTGTTGGGCATGTCATTGAAAAAATATTCCTTTCTGGTTTTCTACTTGGAGTTATTTGAAAAAAGCACTTGCAGCCTCATTGGGGTTCTTATAGGGATTGTGGAGACATCCTGACTGCTTGGTGCACAGCCCTCTTCTGCTCACGGGGAGCTAAGAAATTAGCTCTGAACATAATTAATTTTCAACTGGACTTTCAGGAAAAGGTCACAACAGCAGGTTTCCTGCTAACTTCCAAACCCCTACACAGATTGTAAAATCCTGTTAACAGTGAAACAAAGCTTTTTCTTCTTTTTTTTTTTTTTTTTATGAGAAAAAAATAATGCATTTCCCCCTAAATTCCTTACTGAAAATTGTTATTGCACTCCTAGGTGAAAATTAAAAACCCCAACCAGACAAATTCAACCAGACAAAATATTCCAGCTTGAGGAAGAGACTTGGGAAAGAAGAAAAGAAAACGAATAAACAAACAAAAAGTTTCAACAGAACACAGAAACCTTAGAAAGACACTGAGAAACTCAAATGCAGTGTCTGTTATAATGTGTTGTATGTCCTTAAGCATGCGTTCCCTGTGAACTGGTCCATCCAGCTTCTCTCAGATGTGCTCTTGATTTTTCTAATTAACTCCCCAAAATAAATATTTAAAACGTAAAATTTCTACAGCAAAAAGCAAACCCTTGTTTTCCAAAAGACAGAAAAAAACCAACCCAAGTGGTATATATAACAGCTCTGAGTAAATTGCAGAGAAATCTCTAGCCAGCACAGAGCTATTTGAAGCAGCTCTGTGCAAGATGTAAGTCAAATTGCTGGAGGAAAATGTATTTATGGGAGAGGAAATCAGAAAATTTCCATCAGGAATTAAGACCGCAGAATTAATAGGGATAAGTAATGTCTCTTTGGTTTCATTTGCTTAGCAAGGAGCAGCAGCTTCTGTTTTCTTCTATCACAGCAGGGTCATTAATAACGACTTTTTAACTCTACTTAGATTTCTTTAGGCCTGTTGAGACATCCTAGGGATTCTTAGCTATTTTCAAAATGATTTTGGCTAATTGCATTAGACCCCGTGTTAGAATCTTAAGTATCTTGTAAATAACTGGTGTTTTCATGTAAGGATATAACACGCTACTGTTTCCAGACCTTATCTAATGACGCTTGGTTGTTGATGTTTTATTAATAACAGCAGCTGCAGCAGTAATTCACTGATTCTTAATGATTTCAAGGGAGATACCTGACGATTACTACATAAGAGTTCTGCCTTCATCTCTTGGATGAGGCCAACCTTGTCAGTTCACATATGCACATGCCATACGTTGATTCACCTCTTCTTGTGTATGGCTAGAATTAGAAGAGACCTTAAATATCACACAGTTCCAACCCCCCTGCATGAGCAGGGAGACCTCCCACCAGACCAGGTTGCTCAAAGCCCCGTCCAGCCTGGCCTTGAACACCTCTAGGGATGGGTGAACCCACAGTTTCTCTCGGCAACCTATTCCAGTGCTCCACCCTCATACTAAAGAATTTTTTCCTAATATCTGATCTAATTCTAACCTCTTCCAGTTTAAAACTATTATCTCTCATCTTACCGCTATGCTCCCTGATAAAGAGCCTCTTTCCATCTTTACTGTAGCCCCCTTTATGTACTGGAAGGGGCTCTAAGGTCTCCCTGGAGCCTTCTCTTCTCTAGGCTGAACAACCCCAATCTCTCAGCTGGTCCTCACAGCAGAGATGCTCCATCCCTGATTATCTTCGTGGGTTTCTCTGGACTCACTCCAATAGGTCCATGTCTTTCTTATGCTGGAGACCCCAGAGCTGCATGCAATATTCCAGTTCAGGTCTCATCAGAGCAGAGCTGAGGGGCAGAAAANGCCCTTATGCCCTCCTAAAGTATTCTCTTCTTTCTCCCAGCCTTTGCTCCGCCTTCTCTTGAAACCAATCCCTCTGTGATTCTTTATTTCTCCAATCCATTCGTGTCTCTTCCTCCTTCTTCTAAGAGCCAACCACCAAACTGTTGGGCAAGTCACTGAAAAAATATTCCTTTCTGGTTTTCTACTTGGAGTTATTTGAAAAAAGCACTTGCAGCCTCATTGGGGTTCTTATAGGGATTGTGGAGACATCCTGACTGCTTGGTGCACAGCCCTCTTCTGCTCACGGGGAGCTAAGAAATTAGCTCTGAACATAATTAATTTTCAACTGGACTTTCAGGAAAAGGTCACAACAGCAGGTTTCCTGCTAACTTCCAAACCCCTACACAGATTGTAAAATCCTGTTAACAGTGAAACAAAGCTTTTTCTTCTTTTTTTTTTTTTTTTATGAGAAAAAAATAATGCATTTCCCCCTAAATTCCTTACTGAAAATTGTTATTGCACTCCTAGGTGAAAATTAAAAACCCCAACCAGACAAATTCAACCAGACAAAATATTCCAGCTTGAGGAAGAGACTTGGGAAAGAAGAAAAGAAAACGAATAAACAAACAAAAAGTTTCAACAGAACACAGAAACCTTAGAAAGACACTGAGAAACTCAAATGCAGTGTCTGTTATAATGTGTTGTATGTCCTTAAGCATGTGTTCCCTGTGAACTGGTCCATCCAGCTTCTCTCAGATGTGCTCTTGATTTTTCTAATTAACTCCCCAAAATAAATATTTAAAACGTAAAATTTCTACAGCAAAAAGCAAACCCTTGTTTTCCAAAAGACAGAAAAAAACCAACCCAAGTGGTATATATAACAGCTCTGAGTAAATTGCAGAGAAATCTCTAGCCAGCACAGAGCTATTTGAAGCAGCTCTGTGCAAGATGTAAGTCAAATTGCTGGAGGAAAATGTATTTATGGGAGAGGAAATCAGAAAATTTCCATCAGGAATTAAGACCGCAGAATTAATAGGGATAAGTAATGTCTCTTTGGTTTCATTTGCTTAGCAAGGAGCAGCAGCTTCTGTTTTCTTCTATCACAGCAGGGTCATTAATAACGACTTTTTAACTCTACTTAGATTTCTTTAGGCCTGTTGAGACATCCTAGGGATTCTTAGCTATTTTCAAAATGATTTTGGCTAATTGCATTAGACCCCGTGTTAGAATCTTAAGTATCTTGTAAATAACTGGTGTTTTCATGTAAGGATATAACACGCTACTGTTTCCAGACCTTATCTAATGACGCTTGGTTGTTGATGTTTTATTAATAACAGCAGCTGCAGCAGTAATTCACTGATTCTTAATGATTTCAAGGGAGATACCTGACGATTACTACATAAGAGTTCTGCCTTCATCTCTTGGATGAGGCCAACCTTGTCAGTTCACATATGCACATGCCATACGTTGATTCACCTCTTCTTGTGTATGGCTAGAATTAGAAGAGACCTTAAATATCACACAGTTCCAACACCCCTGCATGAGCAGGGAGACCTCCCACCAGACCAGGTTGCTCAAAGCCCCGTCCAGCCTGGCCTTGAACACCTCTAGGGATGGGTGAACCCACAGTTTCTCTCGGCAACCTATTCCAGTGCTCCACCCTCATACTAAAGAATTTTTTCCTAATATCTGATCTAATTCTAACCTCTTCCAGTTTGAAACTATTATCTCTCTCTCTACACTTTTGGCATAACTGTCCTGATANTCTCATCTTACCGCTATGCTCCCTGATAAAGAGCCTCTTTCCATCTTTACTGTAGCCCCCTTTATGTACTGGAAGGGGCTCTAAGGTCTCCCTGGAGCCTTCTCTTCTCTAGGCTGAACAACCCCAATCTCTCAGCTGGTCCTCACAGCAGAGATGCTCCATCCCTGATTATCTTCGTGGGTTTCTCTGGACTCACTCCAATAGGTCCATGTCTTTCTTATGCTGGAGACCCCAGAGCTGCATGCAATATTCCAGTTCAGGTCTCATCAGAGCAGAGCTGAGGGGCAGAAAAATGTAGACAACCAAAGTCTCCTCAGCCCATTTCAGCCTGGCATTGATTCAGTCTGGATGGATCATCACCAGGTAGGTTTGCTGTCCATCTCTCACAGAAGAACCTGGCTTCTCTTTGTCCCAGAGTGAATCTGTTGGACTGGAGATGCAGTAAGGCTACTAGCTAGTAATGAGATCAGAATATACATGGGCTCAGGATGCCCAAATCCGTTCTGATATTCCTTCTTCTTTCAGAAGGAATAAGTTTTCTCATTTTCGTTCAGAAAACCAGAGGATAAAATCACTTTTTTGGTTTCCCCTTCATTTTTTATAAGGCTTTTGGCATAACTGTCCTGATAGGCACAGCATCCTGAAATAGGGCGTAGTTGCATAGCTTGATGTACAGTTTGGGTTTTCTTTCCAGCTTTTCTGAAATGTGTTGAAGAATGACAGTGTTCACCTTCATGAGCTATACATTGGAAAGGCAGGTGTTAGTCTGTGATTGACTCACAGAGATGCTTTCTTTTTTGATGCTTCAAGTACATGTGAAAAAATCATAAATGTCCATTGCAACAGAGTGTGTTAAACACAAGAAGACACACCAGTTCCATTCTTGCCTGGCAAACCTGCATATGACCCTGTCCTGAATCTTTCTTTCTCCTGAACCTTTATGAATGGGGAAAACTGCCAAAACAATTAAAACTTTGGCTCCCGTGTCATTCTTGTTCCTTTTCCAAGGGGCAAACTGCTAGCCTAATCAGAATTCTGGCTGCTACTGCTATTGAAAACATAATTTCATAAACAAGTCTCCTTCCCGGGAGAAAGGAGAAAAGGCTGATGGGCTGCAGATATGTAAGGTCATCTCAATCAGCATTCCAGTGCATACAGGAAGCAGTGATCTTTTCAATAAGTCAAGGACTTTGAAAAATGCTTTGCCAGGCACCAGGAAGGGAATAGCATTTGATGCACAGATGCCTTGGCTATTCGGAATAAAATGAAAATCTTTCTGTAAATGCATTCCCGCTAAGCTTAAAAGCTCATTTCAGAAAGTCCTGCTGGTTAAACAAAAGCTGAAATTTGTGACTCTGAGTTGGTGCCATTTAAAACAATCAGAGAACATGGCTTTGACTTCAGAGACTGATTGGTCTCAGTGGTGATCAGGTTGAGAGAAAGGCTCATATTTACGATGGAAGAACATGCAAGCTTTTTGAACCTTGTCTGGCTGTAAAATCTCCTTGCTTATCATGCATCTTGTTATAAAGATCTGCTGAGTGGCTCTTTCATCAATCAGCAGATTCCAATTCTGTGTATGCTATGGAACTTCATCCCTACATCGTCTTCAGTCACTCAGCGGTTTGGACCTGAAAGGCAGAGCTGTAGTGCTTTAAAGAGGCATAAGAATGCCTAATGTGGCATGGGATTTTCCATGGGATTTCAGCATGTCCTGCTCTTAGTTTTGGTGCTGTGCCCATGGAAGGTCAAGTTCTCAGCTTAAGTAGGAAACAGAAAACAATTAAACTTTGCAAGGAAATGAGTCTGAATGCTCCTCATTAACCACACTTCAGCTCAGCCAAAATGTCTTTTACCTGCAGCAAACAGACTAGTTTGGAAATTCCCTCCTGTCTGAGACTA
>VZRU01009964.1:245803-256561 GCA_013398155.1 Pedionomus torquatus | reverse complement strand
AAAAAAATCACTTTCAGCACCATCTTTGCAATTGGAGACCTTGCATCACAGCTTCGGGAGAGAAGCCAGTAAAGGACCTAAAAAGAGAGTGTGATCTCCTCCCACAGCTACTGCCAAAATCCAGGGATGCTTTGCTGCTACCTTGCCTTTTACCTGGCCTAAGAAATGATATTAGTAGCTTCTACTCATCTCTGCAGATTCAGAATAATGTCCTGGATGTCTAGGCCTGAGTGGTGGATTTGGGGACTGCCGGGTGGTCTGAGTGATGGGTGGCTGGGGCTGGGTCCAAGCCTGTCCCAGCTGGATCCAAGGGCCCCACTGCAGGACAGAGCTGAGCCCCTCAGCTAAGCTGGGGGTGCCAGGATGGGGGAAAGGAGAATGCCCATGTCTTCCCAGGTTATGTGGCATATCTTGTAAAGTGTTGCCTTGCTTGAGGCTCCACAACATAAATAACAATACTAATTTCATGGAGCTGTAGGGAAGTGAAGAATTATGCATCAAGGTTTATAGCAAAAGCAAGACTCTCAATTTTCATGATATCATTAAGAAACAGCATTAAATTTATGTTTAGGTATATGAAAAGTAATAAATGCATTTCATTGCATAATTAATGCTGGCCTTGAGCAAGAAAGTTTGGGCAAATTCTAAATTTTCATGCTACATAAAAGGCTGCAACTTGCAGCTAGTAGAGCTCTTCAACTCCTGCTTTCCAAGGCTAGAGAGGAATCTCAGACATGAACCTGTTGACATATTTCTAGGAGTTGTAATTGATGACATTAACTCCCTCTTCTACACTGCTCCTTCAAAGCAATCTGCTGTAATAGATGTGCTGCTGAAAGCGCAGACCTCTGATGATGTATTACTTGCCCACGAAAGGTTGTCACGAGAGGGCACTAGAAAAAGAAATACTTTTGTAGTTCTCTAAAATAGCCATATTCAGTTTGGGTTCAAAAAGTCATTTGACAGCGTTCTGTTACCTTCTTTATATATTTTTTGTTTAAAAGAGACTGCATCAGCAGCTGCCTTTAAAAAAACGAAACAAAAAAATACACCTCCAAAACACACAAAAATCCCCTCCACCATGAAACTTCTCTATGAAAAGGATTATAGGACATGTTTTGCCATTTAACTACATGTTCAATGTGTTGGCTTTGTCTCCTTCCAGAACTTGGAGACTACACAGTAATATTCCGGTCCCAGTGAGTGGGCTACTTTAAATGTTAAGACAGAAGCTTCTGCTAATAGACTTCAAATCCTCGTCTTTGTCAAAGCAGCTCCTGGTTGCATAGCACCATGGGAAAAAAAAAAACAAAAAAAACAAAAAGAATCCACAAAAATCCACAGAAAACAACCACGAAGCCCAGAGGTAGCTAATATGTACTCACTTTTTAGTGAAACACCTTTGTGGATGTGGGAATTCAGACATGTATGTCACTGTATTGTTTCAGCATTTCAGGATTTTTACAGAGACAAGGGAAGGCAAATCTCAGAGCTCTTTTAAGCCTAATTTTTTCTCCTTCTCCCCCATTTGTAAGTCTGCATTCAGCAATTACTTCATCCCAGCTTCCAGAACTGTCTGTGGGAGGTGAACCTGATCTTTTAACTTGGGTCCAACTTTTCTGCGTGCGGTTAAGGGAAACAGCCTGAGGGTTGATGCTTTTTTTGATGCACCCATGGTATGGATGCTTTGATCCTGCCGTAGGGGCAGCCTGAAAAACAGCCATAAAGTCAGCAAAGCAGCAAACGTGGAGATGTAGAGAACAAGACCATCAAACCCATCTTCAAAGCTTTGCACCTCACCACGTGGACCTGTTCTTAGAGGCTCCAAGGATGGTTTGGTGTTTGGTTGACGATAAAGCTTAAATCTGCTAATGATGCACCCAGGTATGTGTGTGCCCTCATGCAGCAGGCAGCAGGTCACAGATTTTATCACTGGAATAGCAACTTTCTCAGCAAACTGGTCTGTGAGGCTACAGCATCCTCTCAGAAAACTGCCACAATTCTCAGCAACTGCGCAGCAAAGTGTGCAGCTCCTCTTCTCGGTGAAGAGCAGCTCTCCTTAATTTTGTCAACTACTCAGCTCTCACAGTGGTGAGTATCCTCCGTTACTGGAGCAGAGACAAGAAGTGTATTCTCAAAGGGCTTCCCACATAGTCTGAAGCGCTCTAAGCAACAGAAATTCCTTTGGATATAAAAACGTAATAGTCTAACGCTTTTCGCTTCCGAGAACTGTCCTCCTATTCAGCCCTCAGCGATTTGTTTTCAGGTGACTTTCTTTCAATGTGGAGTAAGCACTGTACTCTTCAATAAACGTTTAGAGAACATTACAAAAAAATATCAGGGCTTGGCTTTTTGTTGCTGTTGGTTTTGTTGATTTTTCTTTTTCTTTTTTTTTAATGTGAGAAGTCACTAACAAGTTCATCTGTTATTAGCAGCCAGTCCAATTTTTTAATATTTTTTTTGGCAAATAATAACTTTTGCAGTTTAGAGCTTATAAGTAGATTTCAAGATAATTACTAGAAAAATAATTAATAAGATATTCTGGGACAAGTGCTGGAAATCAGTGAGGTATACAGATAGACAGACATTGCTATATTTTCAATATACATAGTTGGTCAACTCTTTGAAGGTGGATTCCTAAAGCGGATAAAAACACTGTAGTCTGAACGGAGAAAAAACAAAAATAGATACAGCACAGTCAGCATAGTTACATAAATGCAGTGCATTAGTATTAGTGCATTAGTATTATTTTAATGCAATGTAGTCCATTAGTATTATTTTAATAATCACTGTGTTAAAATCTCCACTCATCTCTTTTACTAAGTACTAAAGCAGATCCCACTGAAGACAGGAAAGAATGATTTTCTTGGAGGAAATAAAGAAATATTTGAGTATGTAGACATTCAGGAAAATCTACAAAAGGGCACAGTGATTTATGTCAGTTCATGAGGTAAAAAACCAGCGGGTTCAGAGTGGGGCAATTATTGATCTTAAATTCAGTATCCCTGAAATATGTCGATGCATGGACTCGGTATCCTGTCACACAGAAGAAACCTCTGGCTCTGATAAATTTGAATGAAGAATGGAAAGCATGTTAAATAAAGGATATTGGGTAGCTACTACTGAAAAATGCAGTCTGAAAGACGTGTTTTGAAAGACGATGATTTGGTATGGTGAATCTACGCTGCGCAGTCAAAGTAGCCGTGCATGTTGAAAACATTCTTGGAAGGATGCAATGCTCCACTCTACTCAGGCTTTATTTTTCCCTCTGGGGATTTTTTAATGTAGATATTGGCTGGTGGAGGGCTACAATGCAGACTATCCGTCGCAGTCACTTCAAAAGCAACGCAGAATTTTTTCGCTATTCAGTTGTGAAAGTTACCCAAATATGAATTATTTCCCACCTCATTGAAATGTAGCTGTGTCTTGTTTGTACCTTGGCTGTACCTCAACTAATTTACTTAAAGGAAATAAAATAGTGAAATTGCAGGCAAAGGGGTAGTTCATTACATGTGGACATATGACTCTTCCTCTTTCTGAGAATATCTTATGTGACAAGATACAAATGGGTTCCATGTGTCTTAGAGATTTGCATTGTACCAGACACGTTGTTCCAGGTTTTTTTTTGCTGTATAGTGGGAACAGCCCAGACATAAAAGGATTAATTAATACTTATAAATCTTCTATTTAGCAATGAGGGAATGAAGAAGATATAAGCTAATGTTTGGTCTCTGTGCCTGATGAGCTGAGAACATGGTTTTAACCAATGAAGGAGTTCTGCTAGCTAGAGAAAAAACAACAGAAACTTCACAATTTTTTCGCACTCTCTTATTTCATAAACACAAGGTTTGGACATCTGTGACCACAAATCAAGCAGTAGCTCACAACATCAACAACAGCTCCTCTCTTTAGATTTTAGAGACCATAAAATATAAAGATTGGAAGGAATAAGGTAATTTATCCCCCTCGGTTCATTTAGATTGGGGATAATTCAGTGCCCTTCATTTTGAGAAACTTGAGCTGAATGAGTTTTCTTTTTTTCTGCTACCAAACCAAAACCAGAAAGGAGTTGGTGTCTACCAGGAGTTATCGGGTGCCTGGAAAGGAGGTTGCAAAAAATAGATGGATTGAATCTACCTGTTACTGAAAGGATACGTGCTCAGATCTCTGCGAAATTGCAAGGAAACTAATCTGTGATCTCTATCATGTTCCCCACAGAAAAATGTTCCCCAAATTTAGATTTGACAAATAATTCAGCCCTTCCTTCCTATCAATGCATAGTAAATGTCAAAACCTGAACAAGTATCTTATGGTACAGCTTTACATCTTTTTAGATTTACAGCTTTTAGATTACCAGTTTAGCTCCTCTGAATTGGGTTGGTTGAAATGGATTTTTATTATGCCTTCTTTTCGCCCTTTGTCTTTTGTCATCGGTGTTCTTTAACTGGATGAATGCAGAGGACTTACAACCCCCCCCCAAAAAAAAACGTTTGACAAAGTATACACAGCCTAAGTCTCTGACATCAGCACTAATGTTAGTAAAATCACTAAAAGTACTTGATGAAGTGAGGAGGGTGTTTGGACAATGAAGAGATATAAAGAGATCTTGATATGGTGACCATCAAGGAGGAGGTAGGACTTCTCTGGATATTTTTCTCTGTTCCATTCAAATGAACAAGAGAGCAGAACAGTCAGTATCCCCACATAAGCAACACTTATTTACAATACAGAAGTCAACGGTCAGAGAAATGCAAGGACAAATCTGAATTCAGGTGGGAGAAGATTGAAAAGCCAGCTGTATGCCTAATTTTACTCAGAAAGAGGACAAATAAGAGGGGACAGAGTGACAGAATATGATTGTGAATGTTATACAGAAGGCAGACAACAGCAGTTCTTTGTTCTTACTTTAGCACCTGTAACAGGAAAAAATCCAGGAAACTGAAAGCTGGAAAATTTGGAACTGATCAGATATGTTTTTTATCCAATGTAAAACTGAATCTTATGAGATTCTGTATCTATTTATAAACACTCAAGAAGCATTTGGGATACCCTTGGTATCCATGTATATATTTTATTTTAGAGCATTGCCTGTTAACAGAATGCAAACACTTTTTCTTTTTTTGGTGAGAGATAGAGAGGGTGAAGTTAAATTATAGCTAGTGTGTATTGAACACACAAATCTGCAGAAAAAGCTTCCATCATTCACCTGGGTTGGACAAAATTTGAGGCAAGATGTTTGAACAGTCAGATTAATCTAATCTTGGACAATGATTCCTACGTTTCATATAACTCTGAGTACTGCTTAAGTACATTTTGTAAGATATTGTTTTCCTGCTTTGCCTAATGTGATTGTGATTCTGAAACTTCCAGAGATTAATTCCTTGTAAGTTTTGACAAACCTATATTTTTTAGTGTGTCTTTTTCAGCTTTCAAGAATACCGCAATAAAATAAAATTTAGACTAGATGTTACCATGAACCTAGTAAGACTAGCATTGCTACACCTTTACCAGGGAAAGCATTAAGTTTGGTAGTAAAGGCAGCATAAAACACTAGAAGAAAGGAGAGGTAGGAATTTCCTCCAAGACAGATGCTGTTGTTTTGTTTTGTTTTCTCTTTCATTACTGCTTCACAACCCTGTTCTTAAGGGTAACTACCTGTCAGTGCAACATGTCAGATGTGCCCAGTTTAAACCACTCAACATATTCCTAAATTATTATTACCTCTTTTCTACAAATCTCTTCAGACAAAATCGTTCAAGTGCATACAAAGACCCCTAAAATAACCTAAAGACCTAAAAAAAAATAATGTAATAATGACATTCATAACTTGCCACAAATTTTTGAGTATTTTTTGAATTATTAGGGAAGAAAGCCCTATCTCAAGTTATATCCCTTTCATCAGAACTGTGTTTTACAACTTTATTATCATCTAACACCTCTGAATGCTTAATAATGTTTTCAATTTAGGTGATGCAGGGAAACACAACTAAGTTTTAAGAACATTTATTTAGGAAAGAAAAAGATTAAATTTCTTCTTAAACTACCTTTATGTCCAGGATGTTAAAAGTCACTTGTCTGATGAATTGTGTTACTGTTTTTATTATGATTTGATCTAGCTTAAAGACATGGACCCTTCTAATAGACTAAAAAAGGAAGACCTGATGCTAAATGTAACTTTGTATCTTTTTTGCTGCTGAAGTCTAAGTTCTATCAATTTAAAGGTACATGTGCAGTGCAGGAAAGTTTCTACGTTCTATCTTCAGTGAATGCAGATAGAGATGAACGTTTCCAGATGGCAGCTCATCCTGGTTTCAGGCAAGGTGTCTGGTTCTCCCCACTGACTGTAAAGAGAGCTTGAAGGTAAAGTTTAATGTGAGTGTTTTCTGTGTGGGTGTCACCTTTGAAACAAGTTACTCTCTGTTTCTTTTTATATCTGAGGAGAGATAATCATAAAATAATTGAAGTGTAGAAGCAATGCATCTTACCTCACAGGAGATGGGCATTTGGCATCTTGTGGTGAGGCACTGGAACAGGTTGCCCAGAGAAGCTGTGGATGCCCTATCCCTGGAAGTGTTCAAGACTGGTCTAGCAGAAGGTGTCCCTGCTCATGGCAGGGGGGTAGGAACTATGATCTTTAATGTCCCTTCCAACTCTAACCATTCTATGATTCTATGATTTGGTCAGAGGAATCACAGTCTCACCCTATAGACTACAACAACATCCTGTTCTGCCCATCATGCTGTCCATAAGGATGTGAATTCTCAAAGGCCCTGGTGATATCTGTCAGCTCTGTGCAGATGCCTTGGATACTGTGTGACATTTCTGTGGCATTTAATATCCATGGGTTCAATTAAGTTCTTCCAGAAGGATTCAGGTGGAGATTAAGGCACCTAATTTGAAGGACTGACTTGTGTATTGTGAGTTTAAGGTCCCATATGATATAGGCAATAGAATCCAAGGGGAAGTTCAGCTCTGCTCAAAAAGATCACTTCCCAGTCACCTGGACTGCTTTCTGGGCTTGCTTGATACACTGGCACATCTTCCAAGGTGGGGGAATGCTCTAAGATGTATTTGCATTTCCCTCTCACTCACCACTAAGGCAAGCCTCACCAGTTGAGAAGCACTCCCTAAATTATCAAAGACAAGCCAGTCTTTCTGAGGTTACTCCAACCCATTTCTACCTAGTGGCCCACCAAAAATAATTTGCAAAACCAGAAGGTTTAAAGCATCCTCAGAGTCCCTGTGTAACTTTGACTGCATGGGCTGCCCAAGAATTTATATAAATAGGTAGCTGGCCTGTTAGTTTGAGGATGGCACTTAGGATAGAAGTCATAGGTCTTCTTAAGTGTAGACACAATCTGTGCAGGGAGTACATAAATTAGAAGTATCGTATGAGCACACAGAATTATGAGTTCTAGACCGCTTCAGTGCTTCAGCCCAAACCTCAAGCACCAGCAGCACAAGCAGCTCATCAGGGTAGCTCAAAGGCCACCAAGGACCATTTTGAGATCAACTGAGACAGTGTTTTAATGCTCACTGGAAGAAAAGGGAGCCGGTAAATTATGGATTCCTCTGATGCCTAGGACATCACACATTGCTGCTAATAAACATGTTATAGTGTGAAATACAGCATGGCGTGTGAATAATAACTTGGAGCAGAAGAAAAGCTATAAAAAGAGGGAAGTTGTTGTGGGAGAAAGAGCTTAAAAAACTAAGTTTTCTTCTTTCTGCATAAACTTTTTTTTTTTTCAGGTAGATAAATGGATACCATGTGTTTGAACAAGTCTCAAAGAGGGACCACTTTGTGGAGGCTAACAGAGACTGTTATCATAAATAGTCACCCTTTGGTATATCATACAGAATAGAGCCTTATCCTATGGCTCTTGATTACAAGCTACCAATATGAGTTTAAGGTGGAAGATACATTTTTAAACAGACAGACAATCTGTGTTTAATGGCACAGAATGATACTAAAATCTTCAGAAATCATACTTACCAATACTACTGAAAGCTAGAAACGTGCATTTTGCTTCCATTTACCTTGTATTGCTTCAATTTTCTTTTTGTTGATGTCCAGTAAGTGCACTGCCTTTTGCTGCATTTTATTAAAGTGTGCTCTAACATTAAGCATTTTCTCTCACAAAGAGAGGTACACTCAAAGGCAGTGATTAAACCATATCCCAAGTCCTTTAAAGCTAAATGACATCTGTTTATTTATTCCAGGAATAATACTCAGAAAGAATAAAAGCATACTGTGTTTGTTTATTAAATCTATTCAATGTGGGTTTTGTGCACCACAAGGATTATGGACATTTACAAATTTCATTTCATGCAAGTAACCTCTTGAAAAATCAAAATCCTATGACTTCAAAGTAAACTATCCCAACAATAGTTTATCTGCTTTATTCCTGTAGTAGCAAAAATCTTACACACATACACTATATTAGATTACAGAAGACCTCATGAGGTCTTCTGTTCTCACCAAAAAAAAACCAAGGAAGGATTGGGTAATATTGAGTCAGGATAATTGAGACTGGTGTTATAGAATCATAGAATGGTTAGAGAAGGAAGGGACCTTAAAGATCATTTAGTTCCATCCCCTCTGCCATAGGCAAGGACACCTCTCCATGAGACCAGGTTGCTCAAAGCCCCATCCAGCCTAGTCTTGAACACCTCCAGGCCATCCTAGTATCTCTGGGCAACTGGGTCCAGTGTCTCACTATCCTCACAGTAAAGAATTTCTTCCTATTATCTGATCTAAATCTGCCTTCTTTCAGTTTAAAACTGTCACCCCTTGTCCTATCACTACGCTGCCTAAGGAGGTCTTCCCCATCTTTTCTGTAGCCTCTTTCAGGTACTGGAAGGCTGCGATTAGGTCTCCCTAGAGCCTTCCTTCTCCAGGCTGAAGAACCCCAAGTGTCTCGGCCTGTCCTCCCAGCAGAGGTGCTCCAGCCCACTGAGCATCTTTGTGGCCTCCTTGACTTGCTCTAACAGGTCCATGTCTTTTTTATGTTGGAGGCTCCAGAGCTGGACACAGCACTGCAGTGTAGAGGGGCAGGATCCTCCCCCTCCCCCTGCTGGCCACACTTCTTTTGATGCAGCCAAAGATATAGTTGGTTTTCTAGCCTGCAAGAACACGTTGCCAGCTCATGTTGAGCTTCTCATCCACCAACACCTCCAAGTACTTTTTCTCAAGGCTGCTATTAATCTATTCTCTGTCTGGCCTGAATTTGAGATTGGGATTGCTGTGATACAGGTGCAGGACCTTGCGCTTTGCCTGGTTGAACTTCAAGAGGTGAGCATGTACCCACCTCTCAAGGGACCTGTCTGGGTCCCTCTGGGTGACAACCTTCCCCTCCAACGTGTTAACCACTCCACACAACTTGGTACTGTCGGTAAATTCAGTGAAGGTGCCCTCAACCACACTATCCATATCTCTGACAAAGTCAAAGAACTTTGTCATGTTACAAAGTATGTAAATAGTCACCTATAACAAATAGTTAAAATGGCTACATTTCCATATTAGTTCTGTTGCATCAGCATTTTCAAGTGGAAGATTATTCTATCATAAATTTTCAAACCCCCTTTATTCACTTTCTCTTATTTAACTGAATAGCTGATGAAAAGGGAAAAAGAAGACAGAAAATAAAAGAGGGAGAACAAAACAAAACTGCAACTTTGAGAAAAGCAATCATTTGAATGTCTAAATTTTCTCACGAGCCAATGGCAGTTTCTGTGCAGAAAATTTGTCTCTTCTAGGGCAGTTATCTGGTTATATGCATCTAGCCTTATTCTTCAGCGGAAGGCAAACTCTTGCTACTACAGCTCAAACTTACTCTGAAGAAATCATGTCGAATATGAATTTAGAAAGAGCAAATGTCAGGTTATCAGCCCTTCTCACAGCAGGATTCTTCTACGCTACCAGTGATCTTATTTTATATCTGTAATTCTCTGAATGATGCGATCCTGCTGACACGTTGCAGTAAAAGCAGAATTTGTAATTGTCACCTAAATGTGGCATAGATTTCTGTAAGAAAAAAAAAGTAATAGTAACTTTCACTCCTATGCCCAAGAGAACACACAAAATGACAGAACGAGTCAGCTGGAAAAGTCAATGATAAGAATGAAGAATTCTTTCTGTAAGTATCACACGTTCCAAGAGCTCAATTAAGCTATTAGCCATCAAATGTGGAACAACTAACTGTAATTACCCTTGCTAAAGGCTTAGAATGCGTTTGAAGATTTCAGTGCCATGGGCTTCACTGCACTGATGGCTGTATTTAGTCTATTTAGAGGAAAAATGCGTGCTGGAAATTAAGATCAGTATTAATATTATTTATTTTTGTATATGCCTAAATAAACAAAATCATAGGCTGCTCCAAGGGAAATTGTTCAGAACCTAATTGGCAAGAAACCAATAAAAGTATACTGTGCTGGCTGGACTCAGTGATCTTAAAGGTCTCTTCCAACCTAGAGATTCCATGATTCTGTGATTCTGATTCTTTAGAAGAATACATATAAAAATATATATACGCACACATATAAAAAATGTGTAAATATATGAGATATAATTATATGACTTATACATTATTAATATTAAAAGTATATAAAATCATAGAATCATAGAATGTTTCATGCACATGACAGAGACATACTTTATATATAATTTTATATAGTATGTATATAATTATATAGTATGTAATATATATAATTATATAGTATGTAATATATATCCTCATATCTATTATAACTTGCAAA